>CM034152.1:362109019-362153436 GCA_019776745.2 Taxus chinensis | reverse complement strand
CTGTACTCCATGACTCTCTCAACTCTGAGATTGTCACCATACTAGACTGAATCATTCTTCCCTTTCTGAGTCATCCTAGTGGATTGCCTGATGATGTATGCTTAGAGTGTAATCTCAAATTTCTATTTCTACTCTAGACCAACTCAAACTCAACATCTGGGTCATACACTTGATGATCCCCTTCAACTTTTTATCTCCAAGCTCAAACATGTGCATGAATTCACATTTCCCTTGACTCAAATTTCTATCCTAGCTTGATGGGTTGACTGTTTTACGAACAAACCCAGATTTTATTATCTATGAGCTTGACCTTTCGATTTGCATCCAAATAGCTCATCAAGGAATCAAAAGACTTGACCCTTTAAATGTAGACTTAACAAGTCACACCAATGCACGTATGTGAGTTTTTCGAGTAGATTACTGAGCTACTCAGAAAGCTAATTTTTTCTCAATGCATTTTTTTCCTTTATGACCTCTGCTGTCAATTTTTTTTCATAAGTCTCGTAATGACCCTTTTAAAAATTTTGAAATTTTCTATAAACAAGTGGATTATGAAGGTATGATAAGACACCTTAAATTTTGTATGCTACTTTTAACAATATTTTTCCTATATTGGATATATGTGGTCCTGCCACAGATAATTTTCTTGTGTCGAGCAAACCTTAAGCCTTCAAAAAACCTGGAAATGAGAAGATAGTCCAGGATGATCCTAAACCTCCCTAGGACACTATAAATGTCCCCAAAGCTCAAAATTTAATTGGAATGGCCCGAAATGATCATGAAGACCCTTTTCTAATTCTAGAGAATAATAAGCCCCCATTGTCTAGTTTTTTTGCATGGGAAAAATTAGTTAACATTTTTGGAAACCTCTCAGGGATGATTACCTGCTAAAAACCAGTCCAGTAGCCTTAAGAAATCCATTGAGCATGGAGTCAATGTTGGCATCCCAAAACTAATCTGATTCTTTATTATGGATCCTAAAGAGTCCTTGGGAATTGCTGATCCTGGATCTTCTATAATGCTAAGTATGAAGTATATGATCACTTGGCATCCATAACACATTTTTGGAATTTTTAATGAAGTATCTACTGAATTGGGAAAATCATGAAACTCTTATCAAGACTTTGAAATTTTTCTTTCTTTTGGAAAACTTCCACTTTCGATACACTATGCAAGAGCAAAGATGAAACAAAACACACACAACAATTGAAAACCATACATGCTTCAAATGAAACATGCAAAGTGTGCTAGTCATTTATTCTGATAAAAAAAACTATTCCTACTCTATGCTAATCCTGGTTGTGAAAAATAACTTCCTTTCCTCACAATAGGAAGCCATGCAGGTGATTTAACAATAGGCATGGATGAGAGTGAGAGTGAAAAACTGAAACAAGCCCAATTATCCACTTGGTTCACTAAGCCATCAACTAGAAAGAGAAAGAATGCCTATTTTAGTTTCTTTGCATTTTTATTGAAGAGGCATTATAACTGATCCTTGGGGTTGTAAAAATTATCCTCACATTCTAAAGTGAATGTGACGGGTTGTGGCTCCTCCCATGGCTCCAATGAAGCCTAGTATTTAATGGGACATGGTATGATCTATTGAAGTCACTCATTTATCTGAAATACAACTTTGATAATGAATTCTTGTAGACATTCCTAGATAAATGGTGTTGAAGCAATGTCTTCTTTTTACCCTTTTTCTCCTTTGACAATAAGAAATTCTTCCACAACATACAACTCCTTTGGATTGTTTACAGTTTCTAATGTTGAACCACTACAAATGTTCAAAATGTGTTTCTCATCTAATAAGTCCTCTTGATTTGATTGACCTGTAATATTAATCTCCTCATTTAACATAAAACCTTCCTTCATCACTGGTTCATTAACTAAGTTAGAATCCCCAATTAAGAGAAAGCAAATTTCAATGATGTCATTTTTGTACACTATTTCTGAATCTGACTCAATTTCTCCTGAGTTCTCCTCTCTTCCTTCATTTAATGAATCATATGGAATATTCAATTCCTCCACATCTGACAAATATCTTGCCTCTTCATTCTTCGACTTTGCAAAGGATTCAAGTTTCTATACCATGGTGCTCTCCAAATTGGAATTTTGTTCGGCTTGTTTTTCCTCAGTCTCAAGCATGAAATTATAATTGAATTCATATAGGAAATCATATTTTTGTAAATATGGAGAGGGGAAAGGATTTGAAACCTCTAAAATTGCATAAGATACCTATGAACTTGCATGGTCTTTGTTCACAATTTGAAGCTTTTCATGACTAGCTGCAATATGTGGTGATGAACTTGGTGGAATAATGTAACTCTCCAAAAATTTTGCAAGTTATTGACATGCATGGCAGCTAGAATCACCGCATTCACTTGTAACATTTTACACATCTAACATATTTTCTTCTTTTACTTGCACATGCTCCTTTTCTTATGGATTTGAAGCCAAATCTTGCTTTTCCTCAACTGAATATGTAACATGTTCTTGAAACTCAACTCCAACCAAAGGTTTAATCATGAGTGGAATTTTCTTGATGTTGACACCTACAACCCATTCATTCATATTCTTTGCAAGCTCTTCTTTTCTAGTCTCCTTAATCATATCCTCCTCTTCTTCACTACTATCAAATTTTTGGTCCTCCAAAAAATGATTTTGAAATGCTATAGGAGGGATGGGTTGGGTCTCAAATTATTCCTCCATTTATTTAGGTGGTATAAGAGGTGAAACTTCTTGTCTTGATGGCCTTTTTAGAATAGAAGGAACTTTAGAAGAAATAGGGGTAGAAGATTCATGGTGCAATGGGAAGATAGGAGATGAAGAAGTGAAATCCACTGTAGGAGTTATAACTAGAAGGTTAGGACTATGTGGCTCAAGTTGAAATTACATAGATGGAGACTTGGGAAAAGGGTTGTAAGGTGGTAATGTAGGGACCTCCCATTGATAGGATTGACTAATAATACATTCATAAAATTCTCTCTTCTTGATCCATTATCTAACATGAGTCATCATTTTGATTATGAATTGAAGCTTTTTTGAGGAATAAACTCACTTGGTATAGGGGCAATCTAGGGGTAGGGAATTCTAAAATGAATTTGGGCTACCTTTATCATTTCCTTAATCCTTATTTGTACCATGTTATACTCTAAATCTTGAACCTTCTTTTGTAAGTGGTATTCTTCAGGTGTAGGATAGTCAATATGCATGTAATTGTTATTCATTATCCCTACAGTTTAGTGGATGAACCAACTACTCTACATCTTTCTCATGTGGACATGCATGCTCAAACTGATATTCATCATAGAATTTTTCTAGAGGTGGACTAATATAGCCTGAAAATGGAGAAAATTTCTGTTGTTGCAAGTGGGAATTCCACTGTGGGAATGAAGCCATGATTGCACAAATTCATGAATGGGAGAAAAATGGAAAGATATGGAAGAAAAAAAATGGAAATGGGTGAACAAGGAAATTATGCACTTAGAGAATGGGTTAATTAGACCAATGGAGTCACCAGTTATGCTTGAGTATACCTTCTAAGGCTTAAATTTAACTAAGAGCACAACAAATTAATGAAATGAAGTGAACACAATACAAACAATTGTGAAATATATGACTCTTGTGGTCCCACCAAGCATGCAAAAAAATTTCAGTGTTGGTAGCAAGGTGGAAAAGATATTACAATGGGATACCTATGAAATGTAGAGCTTTCACCTACTCTCCCACCAGGCATGCCAAAAATTGTTATCAATAAATCACTACACCCTCTAAATGGCCATGTGATGGATAGGAAATTCAGTGTGATTGGGTAACATGGGATCACCTCGTAGGCAGTGGGACTTGCCGCTTGAGGTGAACCTCTGGAGAAGGTTGTCTTCCTCTTCCTAAACTAGGGAATATACTACTCGTAATGCATTAAAAAAAACTAACTAGACCTATACTAACATTTCACAGGGATTAGGGAGAGAGATTTGTAAAAAATAAAGCCTACAATAGGAAGTGGTGATGCACCAAGAAAGGGTTTTGTTAGACAATTTTTATGTCTTCTAGTGAAGAAGGATGAAAATGAGAAGGATGAACAAGCACCACAACCCAACTGCATACAATAATTCACTCCCAAATAAGCACAAAACTCTTAAAATTTGTAATGGAAACTTGAAATTACATAGTATACCTACACACATGATAAAGGAAAACCGAAGTAGCAAAAACGATGAAAGGACAAATAATTTTTCATAGAACACAATTTATATTACTTCAATCACAAAGACAGTGCATCATTATAGTCAAAAGAGACAATGGTTGACATTACAATATTTGGAAGAAAGGATTGAAAGTTCCTAAAATCCACAACCTAGCTTGAGAAAATAGAGGAATTGGAAAATGTCTAGCCCTTTAAAATGATTTTCTTAGTTACATTTATAGAAAATCCAAGTTGTGAGAGAAGGGAGGAGAAATCCTAAATTTTGGGCATGAATATAGCACATGATGGCCTACATGCTTAATTACATCATTTATTATATTTGAAAAATATTCACCCATTATTCCCTCATAAATCGAAAATTAGGATTTATCTTCTATTTTAATAAAAATAATATTTTTAGTAATATTCAAGGTATCTTGACATTTTGATGAAACCCAGAAGGTTAGGTTTGTGCTTTGGAGGGGGTTTTAATGTAAATTGACCAACTTTCCCGCCATCCATCTCGGTGAGCTGGTTGGCGAGCTCTTCATTTTAATGTTGCAACAACTCATTCATTCCCTACCGAGTCATTCGGTTAGTTGCTTCACCTTAAACACATTGGGTCCACATTGACACACCTCAACTACTTAGTTATCCATGTATCTATACCTTATTGGTTGGCCCCCTTATTACTCCTGTCTTAGCATAGTGGGTGGTTTTCTCCAAGAAACACCCTCTTAGCTAAGTATGCCTCACACTTACAATGATCAGCTTATACTTTTGCACATATTATCATGACGGATCATTGAAGACCGCTCCACCACATTTACATTAACCGAACATCTTAGGCATTGACATTTACCATGGTCTCTTCATTAAAAATCACCACCCCGAGCTTTTTATCTACCCTCGTATGGACCTCAAAATTTAAAATGTATCATGAAATCTATGACCAACATTGTGTTAACCACTTTCTCACCACGTTCTACCAACCTTGTTGCCAAGTTACCTATTATCTTGCTAACTGCCTTGCACGATTGGTGCTCATATCTAATGAGTGTCATTGGGATCATACTTTAATCAATTTAATTTTTCAATATAGGGTGGTGTCCAATGACTATTTGCAATGAAGGGGAACATTAGGAACACAGTCTCATGATGGGTTTATTTCTTAAATCTAAGAATTCTTTGAACTGGTCATGATTACAAATGAAATGCGTGAAATTAAATTACTGGATTTGAAAGAAGAAACTACGTTTAACTTAAAACATAAATATTAAAGAAATATTTTACTACGTTTACTGGAATTCAATTATAAACTAATAAAAATAAAAATAATTGCATTCGAAAAGAAATAGTAAACTAGTAACAATAATTGTTAAAGAACAAATAAAGTAAGTAATTATGAATAGCCTTCTCATTAGGTAGGAGTGGCCCTTTTTCCTGCCCTTCGATTAGGTCTGTACCGAGCTTCTAGACAAATAAACTTACTCCTAAATTTGATCTTTATTAAATTCAAAATATGTTGTTACTAATGGAAAAATATGGAATTCCCCACTCTAATTACATTCTCTCTTTTATATCCAATAAGAGTCCTGGTCTGTCCATGGGACATAGTTATTCTGAATGACTAATTCTAAATCTAACTATCTATTTAAACTAAAGAATTCCCTTGATTCTTGGTAATACATTAATGACGGGAACAATTCATAGGTTTTTTAGCTTGAAGTGTTTATAATAACTTAAGAGGGGATCTGTGATTGACTCCTTGAAGGAGTCAATCACCCCTAGAAGATTCTACAAATCATAACTGATTGAATAAACTGAAGTGGCTATGAGTCTTCAGTCATTATTTCTTCTCTCTTCTTGTGGCTTGAATGTTGGTTGATAAATGGAAATGATTTTGAGTAGCAAATGAGTTGTCAGGTGGAATTATAGAATGTAAGTTATCTGCATGCATGCTTATGTCACTCGACCTTTGGGGGATCAGGTTTTGATGAGATGGACTTTTGATCAACGAGGATGAGATTCCTGTGCCAGCACACAAACTAACATATTGCACTATCACACAAAATAGAGTCTTGTACAATTTTATAAACAATTTAATATACCAATACATACTTTATATTTACTATGTTTTTGGGAAATTAAATATGTTTATATAATTTAATATATTTACTATGTAAATTTAAAGTAAATTAAAGTAAATATAAATTAAATTGTATAAACATAGTAAATATAAAGTATGATGAAATAAAAGTAAATTTAATAGTAGAGATGGACTGATGTTTGTGCAATTGTATATATTAAATTCTATATATCAAGTCTTGCACTCCATATAACAATTTAATTTATACAATTTTTTGGACACATAAATTATATTTATCCACATCATATTCAATCCTTTTATGCACAAAAATTAACAAGGTGAAACATCATAAGTACAAACAATAATTTCCCATAAACATAGTAAATATAGAGTATGTATTTGTTCATCATGTATAATAATATCAAAAGTAGAATGGGTTTTGACATGGCTTAAACATAATTACATAAGGTTTATCATGAAAAAATGGGGCTCATCAATATCATCGCATGACTTGAATTGGTTGGGCCGCCACATTCTTGTTGTATTGAATTCTCCACTGAACTGAGCTCTCCATTTGCTATGTCCTCGTCACACTTCCTCGGTAGGTCTGAACTCTCTTGGGAAAGGGATCCTGAGTTTCCTTGGCCCAATTTCCTCAAATTCCCCCTCGTCGAGGATCCCCAAAATTCCCATGGAAATGCTTGGAGTGTGGATTTTAAGAAACATGTCATCCATTCATTTGGAAGGTGAACCAAAAATCTCCCAATCTCCCATTGAAATGACTTGGCTCAACCCATTTACACCTGTACGCCTGACTCGACCCCGTATGTTCTGTCACATGTTCGGTCTCAACTCGGTGTAATATGCACACATGCTAAGATATCTTACTTATATTATGAAATGATGAGCTACCTATTGTTTTGTTCCATGGCTTGTTCTTCACCTTGCTACCTTCTACTAAATCACTGAGTCCAAATCACTTTGTATGAGCCCGAGCTTTCCCACTCAACTGTGTAACCTTCATGATCTTTTCTTGAGTTCCATCCAATGGATTAGGCTCAGACTCATGACAACTTATATCACCCTCACATAGGTAGAATCGATTCAACTCATCCACTTTGTGAATCATCAGCTCGCCTTGGACCGAGGATGAGCTCTCTTTGATGCTAACCCACCAGAACACCGAGTTGCACTGTGAGCTCCCCCTCGACCTGCTGAGCCACTTTCAAGCTTGACATGCCAAGCTTCGGCTGAGCTTACTCTTTCATGAACCAAAATTCTAGTCCACTTATCTCCAACCTAACATCCTACCTCCTCAGCTCTGACTTTCTACATTATGATTCCCACCATGGATAGATGTTGACCCAACCTGGTGATATATGCTTAGAGTCTTACATTTCAAACTCAAAGAGCTCACTAATTTCTTTCATAGCACCGACTGGATTTGAATTTATCTTCGCATATTGGCTCAGCCCACTAAAATTATCTTCTCTAAGCTCATCTTGCAACTTCACAACTCGATTATGGTGAGATTCTTGACCTTCGATATTTGAGATCCCGTGTGACTCACCTTTCCCTGGGCTATCCAATCCATCTCATCCTAAACTCACCTGTCAATGTTCAAGCTATGCATCGAGCTCCTCTTTCATGTAAAAAATTCTGCATTGGCTTACAACGTTCCCAAATCAGAGTCAACTCGGCCTCACCCTTGCTCTTTCTTGATCTTGCCAACCTCATCCCTCAAGTGAATTTCTCGCCAAGTTGAGCTGCTAAACTCACCTTGTGATTTTTGAGTCACAAACTCCTGAACTCAATGCCTGTAACTCAATTTGAAATGATCTCACCATTGATCCCCTGAGCCATGGATTTCATCCAACATAGACCTTGGTGAGTCCAATACTGAGTTCTATGAGCCATTAGCCTAGAATAACTTTGAAAAAGATAACTAAGATCTTGACCCTTCCACATATTCTCTGCATGATCCAATCCTTCATTACATGTTTGCCAATCATGTCATGGCTGAGATAATTCAACATCCACAACTTTTTGGTGAGTTTTTACTTGATACAACTTTGTTTGGGCTCATAAATCGGTCACATACTTGTATGCCTCACCAAGACACATTATGATACCTATAACTCCATGAGTCACTTAACTATGAGATTGTCAACATGTCGGCTCGACTCATTCTTCCCTTACCGAGTCATCCTAGTGGCTTTCCTGATGATATATGCTCAGAGTGTGAACTCATATCACCTTTCCCACTTTGTACCAACTCAAACTCAACCTATGGTTTATACTCTTGGTGAGCTGCTTCAAATTTTGATCTCCAAGATCGAACACGTGCATTACTTCACATTTCCCTTGACTCAAATTTTTGTCCTAGCTTGAAGGGTCGACTGTTTTATGAACAAACCCAAATTTGATTATCTATGATCTTGACCTTTCAAGTTACATTCGACTAGCTCATTGAGGCATCAAAAGACCCAGCCCTTTAAATGCAGAATCAATAGGTCACACCAATACACTTATGTGATTTCACCGAATAGCTTGTTAAGCTGCTCAGCGAGCTACTTTTAGCTCAATGCAATTTTCCTTTGTGACCTATGTTGTCAAAAAAATTTCTTAAGTCTCGCAATGACCCTTTCAAAAATTTTGAACTTCTCTATAAACAAGTGGATCATGAAGGTATGATAAGACACCTTAAATTTTGTATGCTACTTTTACCCATGTTTTTCCCATATTGGATATATGTGGGCCTGCCACAAACAATTTTCTTATGTCGAACAAACCTTAAGCCTTCAAAAACCCTGGAAAGGAGAAGATAGTCCAAGATGATCCTAAACCTCCATAGGATAGTGTAAATGTCACCAAAGCTCAAAATTTCCTTGAAATGGCCTAAAATCATCATGAACACCCTTTTCTAGTTCTGGAGAACAATAAGCCCTCATTGTCTAGTTTTTCCCTAGGGGAAAAATTGGATAACAATGACTATGTCAATTTTGCATGTGTATCTTGAGAAAATTAATTGGTTGTTCACATGTATGGAGATTAATTTTAAGGGTTTGAATAGATAGATAACATGATGGTTGATTTCATGAATGAATCCCTTCGTGATTATAACTGTGAATGAGAATGTTTTCGTTATAAATGTACATGCTTAGAGAACATTGTGTTTTTCCCATGAAGGTGATAATTATAAATTATTGGTCAAATATTGTGGTGAAGCATGCATTAGATATTATAAATAAACTTCATTGAAAAGTTGTGAGTATTTTTTGAAGCAAGAAGGTTTAGAGAGTTGTGAACTGTGTGTTGCTGCAACCCAAGACAATGAGTAGTTTTATGAAAGGAGGTATACATGTGCCTAAGAAATCCTAATGGTAAGATTAAACCTTTCATAACATCAACCCATACCTTGTGTAAATCTCTTTATTTGATTCAATTATTATAAAAATTTATTCAAAGAATACCTTCTCGGGATCCTAAGGAGGGTTTGTAAGTGTCTAAGTTAAGGCTTATTTTTTAGGAAGTCAAATCAACTACATTTGGCTTAAAAAATTCAAGATACAATGAAAATTACCTCTAGAAAGATATTACAAAATAATTTTTGGAAACTCATGGTTCAAACTCCTTATTTTTGTGATAGTCTAGAAAGGAGTGCTCAAAACACAGTTAAGGGCTAGAAGAAAGGGGTGATTAATAAAGGAACTCTATTTTTTCCTTGGAATAAGTAAATGAAAATTATAGTAAATGTTAAATATTTTAATGGGTTCTCAAAAATACCCTTATTTTGTATTGAAACCTTATGCAAATCAAGATAATATTGACAATTTCTTTAGGAAGACCTAGCGAGGGTCAGAAGGCAATTTACACAAAATGGAGTATAAGGAGGTACACTAAGATT
Organism: Taxus chinensis; assembly: GCA_019776745.2. Taxonomy (NCBI): domain Eukaryota; kingdom Viridiplantae; phylum Streptophyta; class Pinopsida; order Cupressales; family Taxaceae; genus Taxus; species Taxus chinensis. The sequence goes on along the minus strand of CM034152.1, from coordinate 362,143,251 downwards.
TGGACCCTAAGCTTTTGAAATCATATTAGAGGTGTCTAATGGGAATTAGTGGATCTTATAAACCTTACTTGGCATCCCTATAACTCTAAATTCATGGTTGGTGTAACAACCTTATGTCAAGAGGCTTATATGGATTGTTTTGTGGAAGGAAGAGTAATGTAGATATTTGAAGTTGTGAATGCATTTATTAATTAGATCTAACCATGTAGGAGAAAGGTATTGGAGGATTTAAGAATCTGAAAGATTAATAAGTTCATCCTAGATCCAGGAGCTAGACAAGCTAAAGGTTGACCAAATTGGTAAAATTGAACAAAGTGATAGTTTTTTCCTTTTTGAGTCATTTGAAGGGATTAGTAGCAGTTGAATGAGGTGTATATGAATATTAAATATGGGAAAATTATTGGTAAGGAAATTTTGAGATCATTTTGTGATATTATACTAAGATTGAGCAGCTTATAACAAGTTCTAGACATTGTAGACTTATAGTAGATGCTCCTATACAGAGACAATGATAAGTCCTTATTTGAAATCTCTTGAAAGTCAGATATATGCTTGATATTTTAAATTTCTCTATGCATTATGTAGTATCCAAGATTGGATTTTTTTTTAATTTTCTTATTGAAGAGTGAATATATGCTTTTGTGGCTAATAGTGTGTTGTGGAAGTGTGTGGTGAATGAAGTGACAAGTGAAGTGAAATAAAGAGAAGTGTGAAGTTGAAAAGACATATTGAAGAAACTGAAAGACATGGCGAGGCCAAGGTGAGGTGTAGAAGAGAAGAGGTAAGGTGAAAAATACTTTTTTATGAGAGATATGGATCAAGAGGAAGAAATAGTAGAGTTGTGGAAGCTGCTTAGCCATAAGAGAGAATAAGGAGAGATAAAGAAGAAGAAGAGAGAAGAAGCAAAGAAAGAGAAGTAGATGAAACATGAGTAGTGAATAGAATCAAAGATGAATAATTTTTGAGAAAACATAGAGAATCTTGGAGACTTGATGAAACATGAGATGAAAGGTAGGTATGTGTCTACGTTTGTGATGAAAAATACGGTTAAATGACATGTAATGTAGATTTTCAAGAGATATCAAAGGTTAAGAAGGATCAAGAATGAGGAAGAGAAGATGAGAAGACAAGAAAATAATGAAGAAAAGAGGACAGAGGAAGCCTTGAAACTAGTTCCAAGTCATGGGTATATCATGCCTGTATGGTGGAAGAAATCACCAGCAATAGAGGACATGGAAGACAAGAAAAATAAAGTGATAACAAGAAAAAATGTACAAGAGAAACATAATAGAGAGAAATTTCACTTCTTGAAGGTAAAAGAAAAGTAAAAGGAAGTGAATATGGTATGGAAGAAGAAAGAGACAAATAGTGGGTAGGTAAAGGGAGAAACACTCAAGGAAAGTAATCAAATTTCAGAAGTAAGCTTAGAAAAATAAGAATGTAAGGTGAGTACAATTTATTCCTTGTTGATTGAAATTGATAATTGAGTGAGTGAATTCCTTGAAATTGTAGAGAGTGATGTTGATTGTGCATTTGAAGTTGGTGAGAAAGAATGTAATGAAGATTTTATGCATGATATTGATGCTATTTCACAAAGTTGGTTGGATGAGGTGGATGGTAAGGTGAAAATTTTAGGTACAACTAAGATAGAGGTAATTTCATGGAAATGTGATGATGAAAATGATAACAGAGATCAAGAAAAGAAATAGTTAATACAAATTGAGATAACTAAGGTTGAGAATGGGAAATTAAATGAGCAAGAAGAGGAACATTTTGACATAAAAAGGGATGAATATAAGTTATATATGAATTATAGCATGATGGAAAGCATCATAAAACATAAATAAGAATGTGTTTTTACTGTTCTGATCTTTGTGTGCGTGGGTCTAAAACATGCCAACTTGAAAATGATGAGAGCGAAGGTGAAGAACAAAGAGAAATGGAAGAGAGTAAAGGAAAATAAAAAATAGAGTTTATTACATGGGGCCCTAGTTATTATGAAGAATGCAAAGACAGTGAAAGTAAGAAGAGGAGATAAAAGACAAGCTCTGAAGATGAAGACATCAGTAAGAGAACAAAGGGTATGCATGACTTTTCTCCACCTTGGGAGTATGATGTAGAAACATCCTTGAAGAAACATCCAAGTGCAAGATTAAATATTCTTAGAGTCAGTATGTGTTGTGAGTGAGCCTTTGGAGTTCCTTTGGTCCATGTGAAGCATTCCAAGAAAAAAATGAAGGTGGTACTTTCAAATTGTTCCTCTTTTGTGTTTTCCCTCCAAAGGGGATATTTGAAAATTTAAATGTTGGTAATGAGACATATGGAATTGTAAAGGTGTTTTGAGTGTGTTAAGAATTTAAAAAGGTTAGGAAGTGTATAATGAGGTGATAATATGTGTGTAGGGAGTTATTTTGTGGGTGTGCATCATTAAGATTCTTGGAATAATGTGTAAGGGAAATTAGAAGCCTCATTGTGGGAATTTAAAGAGTCACTAGAGGAAGTCAATTCTAGAAATTCAGTCATAATGAGTTGTAAGGGAAGTTATAATGCGATAATAGGTACATGCAAGTGTGAGATATTGATTTTTATAAGGATTTATTAAATTTTAACTGATTCCATGTACAATGAAAGAGAAGGAGCACGGAAAAATAGAATCTTTCTATGAAGCTTGAGAAATATGAATATGAAGTTGGTATGGGCATGTAACTCTATCTTATGGATATTTTTATGAGTTTTGAAGTATGGTTGATGAATCATCTCCCTCTTGCATGTATAAACCATCTGTAGAGTGTTCATGAATCATTGGTTGTGTTTGGTTCTAGTGGATATGAAAGATTCAATTCCCCTATTCTGATTGCATGAAAATAACTAACTTGTATGGTCATGATTGTACCAATTTTACATGTGTATCTTGATAAGATTAATTAGTTGTTGACACCTGTATGGAGATTAATTTTCATGGTTTGAATAAATATATAACATGATGGTTGATTGCATGGTTAAATCCCTTAGTGACTGTAATTGTGAATGATACTATTTTAGTTGTAATTGTACATGCTTAGAGATCATTATGTTTTTCCCATGAAGGTGATAAATATAAATTATTGCTCAAATATTGTGGTGAATAATGCATTAGATCATAGAAGGAAACTTCATTGAAAATTTATGACTTGTTTGTGAAACAAGAAGATTTAGAGAGATGTGAACTGTGTGTTGCTACAACACAGAACTGTGAGTGTATACACGTTCCCAAGAAATCATAATGGAAAGACTAAACATTGCACAACATCAACCTAAAACTTGTGTGTATATTTCATGATTTGATTTAACTATTAGAAAAAGTTATTCAAATAATACCTTCTCGAGCTCCTAAAGAGGGTTTGTAAGTGTATGAGTTAGGGCATGTTCCGTAGGAGGTCAAATAAACTCGATTTGGTGTAAAAAGTTCAAGATACAGTGCCAAGTCCCTCTATAAAGATATTATGAAATAATTTTTAGAAACTCATGGTTCAAAATACTTATTTTTGTGATAATCTTGAAAGGAGTGCTCAAAACACAATTAAGGGATAGAAGAAGGGGTGATTAACAAAGGAATTGTATTTTTAACTTGGATTAAGTCAATGAAAATTCTAGTAAATGTTAAATAGTTTAATGGGTGTTTAAAAATCCCCCTATTGTGCATTGAAACCTTCTCAAAATCAAGATAAGCTTAACAATTGCTTTAGGAAGACATAGCTAGGGTTAGAAGCCAATTTGCAAAAAATGAAGTTTAAGGAGGTACACTAAGAGTTGGACCCTGAGTTTCTGTAAGCATATTAGAGGTGTTGAAGGGGAACTAATGGAGTTGATAGAGCTTTTTGGGTATCTCAATAACTATGAATGCATGGTTGGTGCAACAATCCTGTGTCAAGAGGCTTACAGGGACAATTTTGTGGAAGGAAGAGTAATGTGGAGGTTTGAGGTTGTGAATGCATTTATTCATAGGATCTAGCCATGTTGTGAGTGTATGTATAGGGAGAAAGGTCTTAGAGGAGTTAAGAAGCTAAAATACTAAGAATTTCATCCTAGAGCTAACTACTAGACAAGCTAAAGGTTGACCAAATCGGTGAGATTGAACAAAGTGATAGTTTCTTCCTTTTTGATTCATTCGAAGGGATTATTAGTAGTAGAATGAGGTGTATATATAGAGTGAATATGGGAAAATTCATGACAAGGAAATTTTGAGAGATATTTTTTGGATTAGACTAATATTGAGCAACTTATAACAAGTTCTAGCCATTGTAGGCTTATAGTAAATCCTCCTATGTAGAGACAATGATAAATCCTTGTTTGAAATGTCTTGAAAGTTAGATATATGCTTGATATTTTAAATTTATCTCTACATAATTATTTCAATTAGCTTAATATTAATTCAAATATGCATACATATGGTATGCCTAGTGGGACACTTATTTGTCTTATGCACATTCATTTCTAGTTAAAAATTTTTCATTATTCACCATTTTACATGCTAACTATTTCAATTTGTTGAAATTGTTGAGTTTTTAAGAATGCATGTTAGTGTTTGGTAGTGTTGAGTCTTCTTTAAAGGGATAAAGGAGGTGGATTACAGTTAAAATTGGATCTTGATGAGAAAAATGTGAGCTTTTGGAAATTTTTGGATGTTTTTAATGTTGTTTATGTGCGGGTACAAGCTCCATGCACTAATGCCTTTATATATGTGCTAGCATATAAATATTTGTGTATATGTGCCTGTGCACATGATAGTGTAATTCTATCAACACCAATATTCATATCCATGTGCTAGCGTCACATTAATTTTTAGATTCCACATGATAGGATCTACTTGTCTGTGCTAGCATCTCATTCCCCGCATCTGAGTACCTATGCACGGGCTATCATTACATTATATTTTTGGTTGCACTTGATAGCGTATTTATATCTATGATAACATTCATATCCACATGCTAGCTTCCTTATAAATGTGCTACCATTTATATCCATATGCTAATGTCACATTATTTTTTATATTCCATGTGTTAACATCTATCTATCCATGCTAGCATCTGATTCCCTACATTTGCGTACATGTGCATGCACTAATGTTGCATTATATTTTTGGTTTCACGTAATATCATCTTTATGTTTGCAATAGCATTCATATCCACATGCTAGTGTTCTTCTGTCAATGTTACCATTCATATCCATGTACTAACTATAGACACCTATTTTTGGTATAACACCCTCTCCGTCATCTCACATTCACACAATTTCCATTCCCGCTTCTCTTTTTCTTAAATTAAATGAAATCCCATCTATTTTCTCTCCTTGTTTAATTAATTATTAAATGGGCTCCATATAAACCCATTTAATAATTGAATTTTGGCATTATCCCCCATCTCTCACAAATTATTAATCCATGGGTGTTAATATACCCATCCGACAGTCCTTTCTAAATGGAATCTATCATCTCACCTACCATGTCAATCATGCTCTCCACTCCATCTAATAATTCAATCCGTGGTACCCACGTGATCACATCATACCTCTTAACTTGGGTTAGTTTACTCAACCAAAATTATTTGTTAACCCCAATCTAACCTCACATCTAAGATATAAATATGGGTTTTCTCCCATATTTCAAAAAAAAAACCTGGACCTGAAAAGGGGGGGTAATTTTTTTAAGAATACCTGAAGAGACCTAGGCCCAGAGAAGGAGAAGAGAGAGCTTAACTAAATTCTACCAGTTTGAGGGAGAAATATTTGTCATAGTCTGTCGTCTTACCATCTCGATGCCCTGTTCATTTCCATAACATAGCACAAGCTAAGTCCTCTCGTCAATTTAGTTATTTGTCATTTTATATTCCATTACTATTGTTCATGATCTATCATTATCTTTTCTGACATGGGGCTTGAATTCCTCCAAGGGAGTTAAAATCCTATTGGAACTGACATTGTCCAGGAAACCCCCACATATTATGATCTAATCTTATTTGTTTCAATTTTACATATATATCTTCTTTATATCATGCATATATCTTCTTTGTACCCGTAGATCCCCATCTACATCTGAGATCCTAAGCCCTCCATCATTCAAAGTTGTTAGTGTCTCCTAGTATTGGACTTCACCCTACTCAAGAGTGAAGTTTCCTATATAACATTTTTGGCACACCCGGTGGGACCAGATCCTAGATCTGGTTGTTTTTTTTGTTATTTTATTCATCTTTCCTAACTTGTTTATTTGAAACATCTTAGTATTTTTCAATTTCAGGTCAGTATGGTCACTCATTGAAATCACCAAGTGGTACGTGCTCTGCTTGTTTTTTGTTGGCATTTACTTGCATGGGATATAAGTCCAGAAATTAACCTTTTTCTTTTAGTTGTCTTCACATCTTATATTTTGTATCTTTTGTTTTTCCAACTCTCCTGTTCATGGGATTGAGTATTATCTTTGTTTTTTTCACATGTTACTTACACTTTATCGTCTTTCTCCATCACAGAATACATGGTTTTGTTATTTAGAATGTATTTTTATTTGGTGTTTTATAATCGGTCGATATTTTTATTATTGTTGTAATAAAACAATTAATTATTAATAATATATAAATAAATGTAATTTATACTTAAAATATATAATAATAAAAGAAATATAAAAAAAATTATTAAAAAATAACTATCCTAAATAACCCCTCCCCTATCTATCACCCCATTTCTCCCTAACCGAGCTCCCTATCTGCCTTCCGACCTCACGTCCCTCCTTCCCACTCACCTCGCCACCTCTCCCTTACCTGAGCTCCCCAATCTACACTTAACTCTCTCCATATCCCTCTCGGCCACCTAACATCCCATCCTACTCTCTACCCACCTCGAACTCGCTACGCCCCACATCCACCTCACTCCACCTTCATTTGGATTAATCCCACACCAAACTACCACACCATTCAACTAAGTCATCTCTCCCTTATCCACTCTATTCTCCCTTCCTTCCCATCTAGCCACCCACAGGCTCAACCTCCGACTCCTGCAAACCCTCCAGCTCATCTCCACACACATAAACTTCACCACACCCATCTCTCTTGTCCCCTATCCACCCGTCTCCCATGTAAATCCTTCCCTCACCAATCTCAAGCATCCACATCACTCCCTTCTCCATTCCCATCTCCTCTACCCATTCCCAGACTCTTCCCGAGCTATTCTCCCACTTATCTGTTGATTGAGAAACAAGGACGGAAGCCTGTGTAGATTTTATTGATCTCAATCAATAAAGAATTACAGAGGATGGGCTGCAATATTTATAGATATTGCACAGCCAAATACATCCGAGAAAATGAGTTACACAGGTGCAACCACAAACTAGAATAAACAAGCTTCCAAATCACCCGGGAAGCAACAATTAAATAAGAAACAAATATATTGTTGAAAACAATATAACAATATGCATACTGACAAATATGGTTGACTAACCATATAACAATATAACTATTTAAAATTAATTAAATAATTAACCTATGCATAATTAAATAATAGGAAAATAAATTTTATCCTAACATTCCCCCCCTTAATTGTGCATTGTCTGAAGAGATGAGGAGAGAAATGCTCTGAACAACTCGAACTTGTCACGTGCAAGTGACTTTGTGAAAATATCTGCTCTTTGTTCAGCTATTGGAAAAAACTGAAGTTGGATGTTGTGCTTCAACACATGTTCACGTATGAAATGAACTTGAACTTCAATGTACCTGTCAAACCAAAAATTTATGAAGATTCGAGGTTTAAACAGCCTGTCCTTCTTTGTTAAATATGTTTTCTTTATTTAATAATTAAAAATATATCCATTATTTTTTTCGACGTAGCCAAATCACTTCACAGACAGCTTCTCCTGCAAAACGATACTCGGCTTCTGTGGATGTTTGATATACAAAGTATTGTTTCTTACTTCCAAATGATATTATTTAAATATCCCATATAATATTGCACTTATATTTATAAGTGAATGTGTCTATCATCAATGTAACAATGCATGGTTTTAATCCGAAGTTGATTCACGTCAAGTAGGAATTAGGGACAGGTTGACAATTCTTGCAATGTAAAATACAGATCTACTGATAGGTTGAGATATCGTCCAAAACTGTTGCTGAAATTTTACAACGGTCAAGTATTCAATGAGCAACACTTTGGGTCAATCATTGGATAAAACCAGGGCAGCAGGAGCTCTCAGTCAAAAAAAAGCAACAAGAAACCTGGTCTAGTGTAGAAAGCACAGGTAAATGTCAAAAATCCCATTTATCAGCTGAGCGATAGTGAGTAGGAACTTTCGGCTCAGGATATGGATTTGGAACGTAGGGAAGGGTGGAAGTCTGTTCTGGATATTTGTCCACGAAATTGCACCTCTCCAAAATTCAAATTCATCACGTAAAATTCCTCGAGTCGGTGGCTGTAGAATAAGTCAACTGAGAAATAAAGCATACGAGTCTCTTTCTGCCATACTTCCAGGTTTTGCAAGAAAACAGGGCATAAGCCCGAGATCTGTCATTATCCGAATGAGAGATTAATCATATTTTTTTGGGGTTTCATCAATTATCTTCATTGAATTTGCCAGTGATGTCCAGCTCTGTCGACATAAACTAAAACAATCACCATCTCCCCCCCTTGCTTTATCAGCTGAGGTAGAGACTGGGATCGTCTGGATTTCTGATGAAACCATGTTGTACAAGATGCTCATTTATTTTTGATGTACCAAGCTTGGGGTGCCTTGTTTAAGGCCATACAAAGATTTCCTGAATCTGCATACCTTTCCTTCTTGACCAGGTACAACATATCCCTCAGGTTGAGTCATGTATACTTCTTCTTGTAGATCTCTGTTCAGGAAAGACACTTTTTACATCCATCTAATGGACTTTCCAACCAAACTCTAGCAGCTAGAGCAAAGATCATCCTGAGCGTTTTGATCTTAGTTGTGGGAGAAAATGTCTCCTCATAGTCTATGCCTTGTTTTTGTTCATACCCCTTTGCTACTAGTCTCGCTTTGTACTTGTCTTACTGGTCCCATTTGCTTTGTACTTTGTTTTGAATATCCATCTGCAGCCAATGGGTTTCTTCCCTAGTGGAAGATCGATAAGTTGCCAAGTATTGTTTTTCATCACTGATTGATACTCAAAATCCATGACATCTTTCCAAGATTTTGATTGCATGGCTTTCTGGACTGGAGATGGGCTCATCAGATTCTATAACTCTACTCATCAAGGAAAAATTTACTTCTTCTCTGTGCTTTACTGCGAGTCCTTGGTCCCAATGGTGGATGTATCTAGAGGACCATCCATTTTTGCATCTCGTAACATGTGCTTGTATACGACTTGGGCATACACTAAATTGCTCCCGTGGGTCGTGGTTATATCTGATCAACACCATCATCCCCATCATCACTTGTCATCATTGCTGAGGGAACATCAGCTTCTGTTTTTACAACAGGTGAAAAATCTACATCTAGATGAGTTCGGACGAGGATTATCTGCTTCCTTCTTCTAAAAAAACTCAACATCTCTGCTCGTGTGGAATTTTCTTGTCTTCGGATTCATCAATCTATACCCAAGAGTCTCTTCACTGTAACCAGTGAAGATGAGTTTTTGTGACTTCATATCCAAATTATTTCTGTTCTACTTAGGTGTGTATATGCTAGCTTTGCACCTGAATACTTTAAGGTGTCCAACAGATAGTTTCCCCTTTGACCATGCTTCGTATGGTGTTACTCCATCAAGAGTAACTGTGGGCGCTATGTTCAGCAAATAAACTATTGTTTTTGCTGCTTCTGCCCATAATGTCCTCGCAAGTCCGGAATCATTGATCATCGCATCGCACCATTTCCGTGATAGTACGATTTCTTCTCTCAACAACCCCATTTTGTTTGGGTGTGTGTGGAGGAGGCATTTGTCGATGAATTTCATGAGCTTGTAGGTAGGCTTTGAACTCACCACTGATGAATTCCACCCCTTGATCTGAGTGGAAGAGTTCTGATGTGACGACCAGTCTCGTTCTTAACAGCCACTTTGAACTTCTTTGAAAGTTTCAAAAGCTTCACTTTTATTACGAAGACAGAATATATCCACATTTTTCGTCGAATATTTTTCTACACAAAGCATGAATTACTGAAATCCAAAATGACTCAGTTGCATCAGAATGTAAAGATTGGTATGAACTAGATCAAGCTTACCATGAGCTTGATATGTACTTTTCTAGAACAAGGTTGTGTGTTGTTTACCTGCTAGGCAGTGAGGACACTTATTTGTATCCTTCTGAAGAGATGGAAATCCATTTTACCATATTACGTACCGGTGAAGTGTTTCGAGATACTTGAAACTTATGTGAGCAAGTCTCTGATGCTACAATTGTGCAGATGTAGAGTTCTTAGTCCATGAGTGCATGATCATCTCTATGTGACATGAAATCAAGATGAGAACATGCATCCCACATTTGAGGATTTTGCAACTATTTTTTGAGCATCTGTGATTTGTCTCAAATTAAACACATTTTCTTACCGGAATGAATATCAAATTCAATTTTCAAATTATGATCTAGGATTTGACTAACTGATAGCAGGTTCTTTGTTAACTGAGGGGACAAATATTACATCTGATAATCTACAATTGTGTGAACCAAGGGGTAGAGAAATGTTCCCAATCCCCTGATACTGTGTACGAAGAATCATCACCCAATGAAACATGATTTTTCGAAGGTGTGTCCCTCATTGTGGTAAACCAGTCTCTGTGGCTGGTCAAGTGTTGATTGGCTTCCAAATCAACATACCAAACATCACTAGATGACGTGGAAGGTTCACTTAATCGAGCAGTGTACAAGAAGTCTTCATTATCCAAATGATCTTCTGTTGCTCAACTATATTTCCTTGCTGATGGGTTCTTCTTTTCCAGTTCCCCTTTTTTCTGCCCTTGATTGTAGTTAGAATTTCCCTTGTGAGATTACTGGTGTTGAGGTCAAAAATTTACTTGAGGAATCTTTCTTGTATGTATTTTACCAACAATATCTTGCAAGTCATGTCCTCTTTTGCAAATGGGACATCGCTTCTTCTGTTGATTTTCCCCATGATACTGATTTTGATGTGGGGACTTCTGATAGGATTTAGGTTTCCCTTTACCTTTTCCTTTCCATTTTTGATGTGAAGACAGTGCCTACTCCTCTTCATCATCCTTGTTGTGCATTGCTTCCTCTTGTTGCAGTAGGTTTACTAACTTGTCAAAACTAATTATCGTATCTGAAAAGTTTAAAGTTGTGACAAAAATTCGGTAAGAAGAAGGGAGAGCTCTCAGAACAATGGGAACGAGAGACTCATCTTTGACCTCTTCTCCTAGGGCTAGAAGTGAATCCCTCAACTCTGCAACTCTTCTTAGGAAGGCTTCAATTTTCTCATTCTGCTTGAGCTTTCAACGTATGTAACTGACTCTGTAGATTTAGTATGACATTCTTGTTCTTGGCCTCATATATTGTGCTCAGCTTATCCCACGCTTCTTTTGTTGTTCTGGCATCTCGAATGTGGGCTTGCACATCGTCAGACACTCCAAACAAAATGATCAGCTTTTGATTTCTGATCTGCTATATCAAACTATCGTTGTTGGGTTGTATCAGTTGTTGATCTGGTTAGAGTACCAGTCACAACAGGGCTAGATTTCTTCAAACTCAAGTCGTGTCTTTGATTTTTGTCTTCCATGCAGAATAGTTGCTTCCTCTGAGCAATTGTGAATCTGGAAGAAAAAATTTGGGGGCATTGGTGCCCATTTTGCAGAGATCACTGACAGGGTTTGGCTCTTATCACTCCAGGTATTAGGTCTCCCAATCTATATACCGTCAGTCTGATATACCAAACCTTTCTATATACGTGCCCTTCCGATATACCCATCGGTATGTGGAAGAAGCTTGCCCTTTTCTATATACCCAACGGTACATGAAAGAGGCGTTAATGTACGTGAAAGAATTCAATACATGGTACAAAGACAGTACTGATGGGGTCTGTGTGATTATTGACCACTGGCTCAAAGAAATATCCTCATACGCGCGTGTAACTTTGCTATATACTTGGATAATTTCTTATTCTGGATTTATGTCATACAATCATTCACAGACGGATGGGATGGTTCATAGTGTGTGCATTGTGACCTTATTACTCCCCGTCGATTTTAAAGGGACAATGCCCAGACGACGTTGTTACAACTATATCAGGCGTTAAGTGCAATAGTAGTCGTGCGATGGCTTTACCCGTAAGCACTTCTCAGACGCACCGTATATACCGAATGCTGCGAACAAGATCTAGGATCTCATGAGTGCTACAGAAACAATTTTTTTATTGTTTTTTTTATTACAATTCTACCAATTTTTAAAAAGTTACAAAGTTTTACAGTTGACTATGGCAACCTGCAAATTAGTACAATATGTAGCAGTATACAATTTACATTCAAAACACTAGAAAATTTGAATGGCAGGAAAAAATTTCTGTTTCGTGGGGTCTTGGTGGCCTCCTAAGCCCAATACAACCCTAAAAATTGCTAAAAAATTGTAAAAAAAATAGCTGAAAATGCACTTTTTTAGATGGGTCTCCCTTTGCAAAAATTGTCCAAAATGAAAAAAATAGACCAGAATGGGAGAATTTTTTTTTTTAACCCTAACTTAGGGATTCCTCCGCTAAATTTAATTAGCTGTAACTAAATTCAAATTTTGCCTGCTAAATTTGGTAAATCCACCAAATATTCCACTAAATTTCAAAAGGATGAGTTTTTGTGTGTTTTTAGTGGCAAGATTTGACCCCCACACCTCTCACTCCCAAGGCGCATTCACTACCCAACTTGGCTCACATGGGGCGCTTGGACTATGACAAATGAAGCAAATTTGTATTTATTGAGTAAAATAAATGGATCTGACCAGTTAAAAAAGTGATTTGGAATAGTTGAGTTGGAGTCCATGCTATTGAAGAGGTGATTTTAGGGTTTGCTAATTGCTCAAAATACGGATCAAAGGCTTTATGCCTTTGCTAAGGCTCGCATTTACTTGCTCAGGCCGCATTTTCTCCTTCCCACGCGCTGGTTTGCAGGTTTTCAGGCCGTGTGTTTCTTTGCTTTGAGCCACTTTATTTTAATACTGCTTCCACCACGTTTTTAATACAGGTAGAGCTGCATTTTGTTTAATGGATTTTGCTTGTACAGTGTAGGTGCATGGGACAACAAAGGGTTGCGGGCGATGAGGAGAAACTGGGGTATATTAGCTCCAAAAAAACATTGTTTGTGCATGCGCAGGTCGCAGTTGGAGTATCATGCCACGCCCTGTATTGAATATTCTCCACCGTTTTTTTTTTGTTTCTTCTTTCCCTGTGCTGCCTGATTCATTCAAACTTCACAACTCCATACACATTTGTGTAGGGCTCCTCCCTTTTTTTTATTTTCATTGCACTGTTTGATTCACTACAAATGCACAGATGGTCCTGCTAAAATGTAAGTAGAGACTAAATAGCATCCACATAAATTAGAGACAAAACCCCTAATGGGGGAGTTTTTTTTTTTAATTCTTTATACCTGCAACAAATTTTGCTTGGTGCAGAGTGCACCAATGCAAAAAAAAATTGCGTTCCAAACACCTGGAACTGAACAAGAGGTTGTAGGGTTTGTAGAGATGGGTTCTTGGAAGCTTGCAGGAGGCAACACTGGCTCTCCTTTTGTTGCATATTTCGTCCTCCACGAATTCTCCTCTCTCGCTGCAACTCTCTCTTCCACACCTTGCACAGGAGCTTTAATTTCACTCTGGTACCAAATATGTAATTCCACAAATAGGGACGGAAGCCTGTATAGATTTTATTAATGTGAAATCAGATTAACCATAACAAATGATGTGCTGCAATATTTATACATATTGGACAGCCAATGTACAGACAGGAACAAATGATGTTGCACAGGTGCAACCAGAAACCATACTTACAACAAGCTTCCAATATCACATCCGAGAAGCATACAATTAAATAAGTAACCAAATATATCCCTGTTGAGAACAATATAAGAATATGCATACTGACAAATATGGTTTATTAACCATATAACAACTATAACTATTTATAATTATGGTTTAATAATATAACCATATGCATTAATTTAATTAATAAAATTAATTAAATTTATCCTAGATCATATAACTGCATAATTACATATTTCTATCCTACTCTAACTGGGTAAGAATGTAGACCAAGACTTTCATGCTTTATAGGATCATCTAGAAGATATCACACACCTAGACTACTCTTGATTCACAAAATCTTAGATACTTGAGGATACATTCTCCACCCAATCAAGACATCCAATGGAGAGGAGAATTCTATCCTCTCCCTTGGCCCCTGAGCCATATATAGACCTTATAATGGGACAATATTTCAGACTCATGGAAACTACAAGCTTCCACGAAGGTACACCTTGACCATAATACCTTTGATAGATAGATTTCAAATCACATATAGAAACACAAGGACATACTCAACTTATAAGAAGCAGACCTCACAAACAATCTTAGACAAGGCTTACCAACAAATCCAGGAGAGTCAAGATTTTATGGATGGAGGCAAATCACATATGCCTTAAAAATATTGAATGGGTGCCCACACTCCTAGCCTTCTCAACTTCTCAAGCATCAGGAAAATTCTGTACTTTAACCCTTGACTCAAGATTCTTATGACCTCATTCACATGATAAGGCCTTATACTTCCATAATATTGGTTATGGGCTCCCTGACATCTCCTTATCTCTCCTTCATGAGCATTCACCTTGATGGAAATTGCATTCATCCTTTTAAATAAGTTTTAGCATCTAATCTTCCTTCATTTTGAGATTTTCAACCTTCTTCACTTGTCTACATGATTCATGAGAGTAGAACTCTTATGCAATTTTACCCTTGATATGACACTTACGGAAAATAACCTCTTTCATAGTCTCTTGACTGACTCCAAAACTTATGGTCTTTTACCCATTTATCTAAGGGTACAACAGTTCCAAAGGAAAACTTCACTACAATCCCTTACTCTATGAACAAAAAACCATTAAAATAAGCATTACAGTAACCAAGGTGAAATTTTTCATACCTCATTGCATTTGGTATATCTAATGATCCATTTTTGAAGTTCAACAAACCTTCTTGCTATGAACACCAATCATGTTAACTTCCTTTGAAACTAGGATAACCTTAGAAAATCTGTTGATTATGTTTTTCACTCTCCTTTGACCTTACAAGAGTTTGAAATTATCATGTAACCTTGATTTTGGCGATAGGGATCTTCAATCTTTAGAGTCATAAGGAGCTATTGAGATACCATTGATTTGGATACCTCAAACTAGGATGCCACCCTCCTTTCATATGGAAATCCAAATCACTTGTTCCACCTCATAGATCCATTACATAACTCTAATAAGATGATCTTGAGATATGACATATAAACATAAACATGGATCTATGTTTCAATATTTCACATTCCTCTTCCTTTGAACTCAAATATAAATATTTAAATAGCCTTCTCCATTAAAATCTCAAGACATTTTATGGTTTCTTCCCAAAACACTTATTAGGTCATATATTTTAATTCTTGATTTTATTTCCTAGGGTTTCTATAGCCATCTTAAGATTTCTAAGATCCCCTCCAAGCTGTTAGGATTTATTCTCATAAGCTTCCCAAATTTGGCCTATAATACCAATTGTTGGAATCATAATCCCACTGAGAGGGGGGAGTGTTCTACAATCAAGACTCACGAAAACTTTAACATTCATTACACCAAATACATACATTAAATCCAGTTTAACATTCATGCACTCCTTTTTGGTCACATCTTTAATTAGTTTAGGACAAATTTAAATTAGCTTAATTAAGACACTTCAACCCATGAGTAATAAAGCGGTAACACATATCCAAAAATATAAATAATAAAACAAGTAGAAGTCATTACTAAACGAAAACACATACTAACATTGTAAAAGAAGGAAATTAAAACAAGGCAACACATGACCCCTAGGTCACAATTTTCCCCTAACCAAATTATTCTAACATACACACAATTACATGTTGCCATGGTGACCCTAGTTGAATTCTTCTCAAATTCTGATGTGGTTGGTCTCCAATCCCCTGATGTTGTTTGTGAATATAATATACCTACAAAACAGAGACTACCTCCTTTGGCCTCGTGGCCGCATTAAAAGATTCATGCCAAAATATACGATATAGTCTAAGATCAACTATGTATGAATTAACATCATCTATGCAAATACGATATCACTTACAATTTCTAGCATATTTCTATTCCACATTTCATCCATGTCAAATGATCACAACATTAATCCAATTATCAAAGGTCTACTCAATAAGACTATATATATCACATGTCAGAACTATAGATAAATAAGCATGTCAACAATATATATCAATATCAACATCAAATGTCTCTAATGGTCCATATGCATCAAATACGAATCGAATCAACAACAATTCAGTATCTCTGATATCTATTAGCATGCTAAATCAAAAAGCTATAATATATCCATAATTATAGTTGATAGTAATGAAATCGATAATCAAAAAGTTGTCAAAGGAAAGTGGGAGCTATAGTTGCTTACTCCCCCTTCCTTGTTTTTTTATCCCATTGTGAAGTATGAAGAAGGTAAGTTTTGGAACTACCATTGTGGAGAGGTATACATATTGAAGACTTAAAGTTTGTCTTGTTGATAGCCTTGTTGAAATTTGTTCATTTTCACTTATTTCCCACTTGAGTGGATGATTGTAATTTTGTAAGTTGTAAATTTGTGATAAATTTGTTATTATACTTATAAATCCATGGATCTTGTGAAATCTAATTAAGAGTTCTTGTTTTATAGACTTTAACTTTCAAATCTATTTATTTTAATTGCAAAGGGAATTATCAATATTTACCTTGCCATTGTGAACAGAATATTTGGATATAGAATTGAAATGGATATGCATTTATTTAATTTAATTTGTTCCAATTTCTCCAAATTGATAAGCTCTCATCTTCCAAAATAATTATTGTGAAGTTCATTAAAACATATTATTGTTGGAAATGCTCATTACTCATATCTTTCAACAGAAATGAAAAAAAAGTTATTCTTGCTCTATTAGATGAAAGTATCCCTTCTATTATCATTTTATAGAATGAGTTAGGTATGAAATCATTTTAATTTCTCAACTTGGTCTTGGATGAAACCTAAAAAAAAGATGTTTATACACCTTCATATTTAGGTGAAATTATAACCAAGTTACTTGTATAGTATTATTTCTCTAATTCCTTTTCTAAATAATAAAAAAATAAATTTTTCTTCCAAACAAAAAAAGGGGATTTTAATTGAACTCGATTACTGTAATATTGTTAATATACTAATATTACTATTATAATTTAAAAATTATATATATATATAAAAGCATTAAGATTCTAATAAAAAATTTCATAATAAATAAAACATTAAATAATTTTTTGAAAAAAAACATTATTTAAATTTAGATAAACCTTGGGCGGATTTTTTTTTTGGCTCTAGACTTATGTGGGAGTACTGGAAGTGGGTTGGGCTGGGGGCGGTGCCCCCTCCCCCAACCCACAAAATTTATAAAACATACTACTCTTTCCCCCCTTAATTTAATAACAAATCCCCCCTCTATTGAAAGAAAATGTGATCCACTTTCCACAGTCAAACTCTCGAGTTCAGCACAGTTCGTTGTTGGAAATTTAACCGTGGCGTTAATAAATTAAATATCATTCATTATTTTTATATATATATATATATATATATATATATATATTCAAGTTATTTGTTTAAACAAAATAAGAGAGTATTCTTTGAAAAATAAAATAAGGGGATAATATAGATTCTTTTTTAGCAAATGAAAAATACCTAAATGGGTATTCTTTTAAACCATGCTTACAATAAAATGAAAAATCTAAAATCCCTTGAATATGGTAGAATAGAGATATAAAAATTAAATGAATAATCTTAGGGGATGTGTGTATCCATCCTAATTTTTCTCCTCATCTCCCATGGGTTCCTCCTCTTCCATCTTCCCTTAACACGCAAAACCAAAAAAGAATGAAATGAGGACAAAGATGAATAAAAGCTTTCCTTAAGATATTTTAGGGTTGGAATGAAATTATCCCATCTTTGAATTAAATTAAATGAATTTTTCCCTTATTAGTTTAGATTACTTTTACAATAGAGAACTAAATAGTTATCCTTGAGTAAATGGAAGGGTTGTTTAGACTTAGAATTCTATTATTAAATCTTTGCATAACCTTAGAAACCTAGGTATTAAATTAATTTAAGATTAATCGAATGAAATATTCTAAACCCAACCATAGACTTGAACAATTATTTTATCTAAAATTATTACTTATTTATTTTGTGATAATCGGTTATTAACTAAGGGTTTACCTAAACGTTGTATTAAATTTTTAACAAAAAAAATTATTCCATAATTTTTTTAGTATAATCTATGTTTGGTTTTGGGTTTCGTGTGCGAAATTTTGTGTGTTACACTTTATGTCTTTCATACATTCAATTTTTGATTTAAAACCCTTCTCTTGTTATTATAAAAGAAAGTAATTTTAAAAAATCAATTATATATTTAACCTTATTATTTGTGATATAGTGCATCTAATATGGTATAAATCTATGATTATGTTTTTCTATTTTCATTCTTAAATGTACTAATTATTTAGGGTTGTAAAAAATATTTAGTTTTTCTTATCGAGGTTTCCATTCCCCATTCTCAAAGAGATTCTTAAATTCATATAGAAAGTACAAATCATTGATAATATACGTTAATTTTATATATATTATTGAAAATGAGAGAGTATTCTATTTGTATGTATGTTTGATAGGTGGATGGGAGATTCAAATGTGTTTTAATATGTAGTAAGCCAGCAGTCTAGATACATAAATATTTTATTATAAAATAATATGTGAACTAAAAACAAGTAGATTGGAGATTAGGAAAAGAGGACACACATTTAATATGTAGTATAAGAGTATTTATTAAGCAATATTCCACCTACCATGTAACAATTAGATCAATAATACATATGAAAATGAGGAGGGGAGGTAGTATTTTAATTTTAATTTTATTTAGGTGGCGAGCGTTTGTCTTTTTTTTTTCCTTCCTGTTGTTGTTTTGCTCTGATTTCTCTATAATACTTCTATATGACTATTTTGTGTCTCCTTCCTATTTCTATCCTTTCCTTCAAATTTTCCTCCACCACTTCCCTACTACAAACCTGCTCCCGAATGCATTGTGATATCCTCCCACTTCCCGGTCTTCTCCTTGGCTCTACAACGGGGTTTCTTGTTGTATCTCAACTAAATATGAGTACCTCTGTTTTTTATCATCCGCATTTGTTTATTGACATTTCTTCTTCAGGTTGCTAGATTAATTTTTTTTGAATACAAGTATTACTACCTGTTACATATGGTCTTCATGTTATTTCCTTCTAATGTTAAACCTATGTTTGATAATTTTATCTTTCCATCATTTCATATAGTTAATCTGACCTCCTATTCGACAGTATTTCATTTTCATGTATATATTATTGGACCGATACTTGGACATTTGAGTATTATATTTTGATCAGTAGATGGAGTATGCAAATATTTAGACTATTGACATTATGCAGTTTGCATTTTTATTATGATGCACTAGATGATGATGAAAGACAATTGTATATGTTATTCTGATTTTTGTACTAACATGTCATAATTTAGATGCATAACCTATGTTGGATATTTTGAGTATAATTATGATTTTATGGATGCCAAAATCGAATTTATTGTATGATGCTAGATAATAGAATTGATAATGTTGAATGGTGATTATTTATTTTATATCTATATTGTTTCGATGTTGTTGATATAGCCAAAAGGTGAGAGAGGTATTTTTATTTTTTGGTAGGACATTATATCACATATAATGAATGGGATAGGGGACCAACAAAGGAAGGATGTCGAGTGTTAAGCAACGTGACAAAAATTTGACAACTTGTGTAATGTTATATTGTATTGTTTTTGCATGCCTAGTTTGGAGCTTGTCCATTGGGGGGTGACCTCACATGTGTGGCCATGGGATTATATGTTTTCCCTTCTTTTCATTTTGTGTGTGTTGTATTTGTGTTATATGTATTTATTTTTTGGAAAATTTTCTCACTTATTTTAGCAAGTAATAATGTGTCTTAATTAAGCTAATCCTTCTTATTTAGTTATCTAAAATATAGATGTGACAAATAGATAATTATGAGGCTAGGTGGTCCTTGTTGTAAGTGATATTTATGTTATTTTGTGTGTTTTACTCCACCACAACTTAGAAATTTTGATTTTGACTTTCGAGGCCTTTTTGGAGGCTTGTGGGACATGTTAAGCTTGTCCCATACCTCTTATATTTATCCAAAAACCCTACCTATGGATTGGGGATTTTATTTTTGACTTATTTATCATTTTTTAGATTGTAAAAGGGTGAAAATAATTGCACCTTATTCTTGTCACAATAAATTTTGTCCTTAGAAGGCATGGTGTTGAAGTTTGTGTCCCATGCGGGTTGTCATAGTTCTTACATGCTCATTTATCATCTTGGGCATGGTGTGTTGACTTGAGTGTGGGAATAAAGAAATGATGAAGTGACATCATACATGGAGCCACATCATCATCCTCACATTCCATTTCTTTTTATTGATAGATTTTGATGGAATGGAGGTTACTTGTTCATTTTCTTCCTTTTTCATTTTTGAAATTGAGATCTTGTTGTAGTGCATTTGGGAATTTGCTTGGCTTGGAGTTGTGAAAAAACTTTGAAGTGAAGTTTTTTTGGATCTTGATATAGAGCTAGGATCTCCACCATTGTTGTTTTTTTTATTATGTTTTTTGATGTGGAAATATTGTGCTTGTTAGGTTTTTTTGAGTTTTTTGAATGTTTTTGTGTGTGGTTGGGTAGTATGCCTTAAGTTGGTTGTGAGAGAAGGAATTATGGAACCATTGGGGAGGTAAAAAGGGTGTTTTGTGAGGCATGCATTTGCCAGGAGTCTGATTGAGAGTTTCACATATGGGGAGTGATAAGGAAATCATGGTCATTTTGTTGCATACTTTCAAGGAAGAGATAAGGATATTGTATTGTTTGTTTTGTGCACTTGAAGGCTTAGGGTTAAACTCAAAATTCACTTGGGAGGAAAAAGGAGGTGTTTTACCATAAGCCTTAAACCTTTGTGTTGTTTGTAAAGTTATAAAACTTGTTTGAGTATGTCATTTTTGTTGTGTTTGATATTTTGAATATATGTTGTTTGTGGAAGCTATATTTGTTAAAAGTTTTAAAATGGTGCTCAAGCTCCCTCATGGTTCCTTGGTTGGGGCTTAGGGGGAATTAATAGGATGGCTTCTCCTCTTATTGGATTATAGGTTGCCTGTTCTGCCTTACTTTGTATTGTGATCCTTGTTGTGAAAGATTGAAGTGAGATATTTTGGAGCTACATTTAGGGAGAAGACATGCAAATTGGAGACTTCTATTGTGGCCTTGTTGAAATTAATTATGTTTTAAATTGTTCATTTTTTTATTTCCACTTGGAGTGGATGTTTGTAAATTTGTAAGCATGAAAGAAAGTTACTTTATTACTTGGAAATCACTATATCTTGTAAACTCTTTATGAAAGAGTGTTTGTATGAGGAATGTGCATTTTAAGATGTGTTAGTTGCGAAAGGAAAATGACCAAATTTCTTATTGATTTGGTGAAGTAAATGGTTGAAATAAGTTGAAATGAAATTACATCTCTCTTAATTGGAGTTATTTCCTTATTCCTAGAATGTAATAGTGTTCATTTTAAAAGAAATGAAAATCTTGTTAAAATGCATTTTCCAAGTGAAATGGTTGTCAGTTAATTGTTGAAAAAGAAAATAAATAGTTACTCCACTTATATTGAATGAAAGATATATTGAAAGATATAAACTATAGTTACATTCTAGTCTAGTTGAAAGAAAAAAATTAGTGTGTTTATCTCCTTTCTAGAGAGAGTGGAAAATCTCCTTCTACTAAATGTATAAAGTTGTGTGAGAAATCTTATTATTCTCCCAAATCATATCTTATATGGAGTAAAAAATTTTTACGTATGATCATATAAGTGGATAAAAGTATATATATCTTTTTACATAATTGTAACTATGTCTAAATTAATTATATAGTAATGTTTTACAAAATTCTTTCTTATATATATATATATCAAGCGAATTATTGTCTTCTTTATTAAAAAAATATAAGCAATTGTCTAAGTTAGATTATCTTATTATAATTAATGAAGTAATATTATTTGAAATTCTATAATGATGATGAAATTAAATTATACATAATATATATATATATATATATATATATATATATATATATATATATATATATATATATATATAAGTAATTATTAATATAAATATTAGTAAACACCTTTTATAAAATAAAACTTATATAAACAATAAATATTAAAAAGACCATAGTCTATTTAGTTAGCCCACACAACTTATTTATTTGTTTTGATTATTGGGAATTGGGGGGAAGGATCACTGATTCCACTCCCACCCCATTGTTAAATGGAATGGGGGGTGGTGTCGGCGACCCCAATTCCCATGTCGTGCCCACTAATTTTTCCCCACGAAACCTAAGAACAACCTAGGTCAAACTAGAAAAATTATGGGATAATTATTATTTTTAAACATATTCGCAAAAAGGTTTGAATTAACAGTTGCCCCATTCTTGTTCATAAGTTACTTTAAAATAAATAATATTAATTTCCTTATTGATCCCCATTATAATAAAATAATAAAACTCTCAATATTTGTTAATAAACTAGGTTAGTCTAAGACATGGTTTAGGTTCCCCTAAATTTTATTTTGGATAAAATTTAATTTCCACCATGATTAAACTTACACAAGATAATCCCAAGGGTAAAGTGGTAAAATTAATTAAATAATAAGGTTCTATGATACCCACAAAGGGGTCAAAGTTGACATTAAATTAGAATGTCTGTAAAAGACATTTGGGTTAGAAAGTTAATAACACCCATCCCCTTTTTTACTTAGTTGAGTGACCCCAAAGTAAAGTCCATTCATGAAAAATAAATTTGAATTTATCTCACTCACTCCCCACCTACTTCTGTAGGGATGAATCTCATACATTGGATGGATTCACTTGGGGCCACAATATCTAGGGATTCAACTAACCCTAAGTTTTCTTATGAAAATCTTATTTCTATTTTGCTTGTCATATTATTTCATTGTTTTGTTTTGCGGATAGATGGAGAGGGTGGAAGCTATGAGAGGCCATCTCAATCTCTACGGATGATGCAAATGCCTCATTTATTTTCTTGTTGGATTTACACTCTCACATAGGGTTTAAATGTATTTATTTATTTATTTTTCTTATTTCATTATATTAATATTTGCCCAAATGGGTATGTGGGTATTTACCCTATTTTAGTAGAATAGGTAAAAACAAGGTGTGCACAATTATTTAGGTAAGAGGATATATACATATAAATACACACACACTCATGAGGTGAGACCATGGAGATTGGAGTTTTTGGCTGACTGACGATGTGTTTTTGAGTTTTTTATCTTGTTGGGTGACTTTTTTAGGAGAATTAACGTTATTGGGTGGAGCAAAATGTTTGTTTGTCTTGTTTTGAAAGAGAGTGACAATAGGTGTGAAATAGAGAAACATCTGTTTACACATGTTTTTGAAAAAAAAATCAAGTAGAATATTTTTTATCATCATGATTAATTTTAGATGTAAGGTAAAATGAATAATGAAGGTGCCTAAAGAAGTCTAAGGTTGGTTTCAAGTAGTTATGGATTGGGAGATGTCTGAGATGGTTTCCTATTGGGTGTTTAGGTCCTAATCAGTTAACTAGGTGAGAGGAACATTTTGATGTGTTAATTATGTTTGTGCAGTCTCACGCAGCGTGTTATAAGTGAAATGTAGAGATTTAAATCCTTTACTTAAGCTATGTAACAAAGCAGGATATAGAAGGTTCATTTTAGACCAAAATGAAATATGATATTCGATGTAGACAGACACTCAAAAAAGGGAAAATTCAATGAAAAAAAGAGAAAATAGAGAAAAATGAGGAATCCCTGGAGAATCACTTTTCAAGGTTATTTAAATGTGTCTGATAGTGATTTATTTTGAAAGCACTAGTTAGCATCCAAGAACGTCCAGGTACACTGAAATGGCACCATTTAGAGTTATGGACGAGGCCAGTGAAAATGGTCTTTGACGGTGTGATTTAATGGCTGCAAGGTCGTCAAATTCACCTGCAAAATCAAATAAGACAATTAGTGGACATGGGTTAAAAAGGTATAAGAAAGAAAAAAATGTTCTAATATTTGAATGCAAAAGAAATCCCTACGCACAGAAAATTGATTTTATGAAAATTAGTTTGACGTTCGTATGTACTTATAATGTACAAGATATGAAAACTGATCAACTAGAAGATAAACTAAACTATGAAATAACGATAAAAAAATATTAAATAGAAATGAGGAACTATGAATTAAACTATATAATGACAAACTCTACAATGTGGTAATGGATCCGACATGATAAACTACAATATGAACTATAAAATGACAAAACAAAATAAAAAACTATAAAAATAATCTATAAAAGGATAAACTATTGATTGGAAATCAAAATAAAAGAAATGATCATTGATAACACAAATGATTAATATCAAGACGTACATTGTGCTAATTTGTTTAGTGAACTATAAATAAGAATAAAATATAAACCAAATAGCTTGTACTATAAAATGTTCTAGTTTGTTTGAAATAATAAGTTTGTTTGTGTTTTGAAATAAGATGCCTAACTTTTTTTTTGGTGAAATGATATAAAGTGGAGGGTGACCCCACATCCCATGTGGGGTGGTGGTGATTAGAGATAGGTTAACCAACAGGGGCGGGTTAGGAAGGAAAAAGAATTGGTAAGATGAATCATTAAATTACAAAGTCAGGAGAAATGGAGAGGTGAGGCAGTTGGATAATTGCGAGTGGAGGGGCATGGAGTCGGGGATAAGAGAGTCAGGGGAGAGGTGAGGATCTGCATAGGAAGGAAGATGGATGAGAACTCAGGCAGAGGATGATGGAGATTTGGGTTTGGCTGAGGGGACTGTGGGTGTAGCTCGGAGTTAAGGGGAGATGGGAAGTGTGGTGGTTGGGAAAGAGGGGCTCAGGAAGAGGAGAGAGGTGAGAGTTACGTGGATAGGATGGAGTTAGTTGAGATAGAGAAGATGGGGATCAGTGAAAGGGAGATAATGTTAGGATAAAATTTATTATCCTATTATTTAATTATGCATAGGTTAATTATTTAATTAATTTTGAATAGTTATATTGTTATATGGTTAGTCAACCATATTTGTCAGTATGCATATTGTTATATTGTTTTCAACAATATATTTGTTTCTTATTTAATTGTTGCTTCCCGGGTGATTTGGAAGCTTGTTTATTCTAGTTTGTGGTTGCACCTGTGCAACTCATTTTCCCAGATGTATTTGGCTGTGCAATATCTATAAATATTGCAGCCCATCCTCTGTAATTCTTTACTGATTGAGATCAATAAAATCTACACAGGCTTCCGTCCCTGTTTCTCAATCAACATTTGGTACCAGAGCGAAATTCTGGCCCTGTGAAGGTGTGGAAGAGAGAGCAGCAGAGATAGAGGAGATTGCAGACATGTTTGCAGCATTTGAGAGCCTATGTAGCCTCGTGCAAACTCCCAGCCCCATCCCTACCTCCCCCACATCCACCTGTTCCTTCCAGGTACTTGGAAGGCAATTTTTTTTTTCACTGGTGCACTCAGCACCAGGCAAAATTAGCTACAGTTATTGGAAATAATACTAATTTTCTTTTTCCCACAAAGTTTTTTTCTCTACATTATTTGGTCTCTACTGTATTTGGAAGTAGCTTTGCTTGTTTTGGAGATCTGTGCACCTGCAGTGAACAAACAAGCAAAAACAAAGTGAATCAAGCTGAGCAAAGAATAAAAAAAGAAGGAAAAAGCCATTTGATGCCTCCATCGACCTGCACAAAGACCTGCAGGGTTAGTTATGTGAAATAACAAAAAATACAGCGGCCAAAAGGAAATACCGCAAAGGAAAACGCGGCCAAAGGAAACCGCGGCCTGTACAACCAAAGAACAACAAAAAAAAAAATGTTTTTTGGAGCTAAACCGCGCCCTTCTCCTCTCGCCCGCGCCATTTGCTACCCCAGCACCTGCACAAAGGAGAAAAAAACATTTTTGTGAGCACATTCATCAAAAAACGCGGCTAGGCAGGAAGATACGTGGCCAAGGAAGGAAAAAAAACGTTGTATAAGCAAAAAACAGCGAAAAAGATGCGCCCCAACTCAACAACGTGACCTGCATTGTAGATTGAGCAAGAATCGAAGAAAGAATCAAAGAAAGGAAGATAAGAAACAGCGGCCAAGGAAAAAACGTGTCCAAGGAGAAAAAAACGCGCCCAAACACAAAAAAACGCGGCTTGCACTTGCATTTCAGTGCGTGGGAAGCTGAAAAACGCAGCCATAGGAGAATACAAAGGCATGGAGGTGAAAATAAAGCTTCAGATCTTGTTTTTGGGCAATTACAACCCTAAAAATGCCTCTTCACCAGCATGCGCCACGTGGCATTCATTTTCCAAGAGGTAAGTCAATTTACTTGATAATAAATACGAAATTCTTCCTTTCATAGTCCAAGCGCCCCAAGTGGCCAAGTTGGTTAGTGCATGTGCCTTAGAAGTGAGAGGTTTGAGGATCAAATCCCACCAAAAACATTCAAAAACTCTCCTTTTGCATTTGGCATATTTTTTGGCAGAACTGCTAAATTTAGCAGGCTTTTTTGAATTTAGTTACGACTAACTAAATTTAGCGGAGAAATCCCTAACTTAGGGTAAAAAAAAAATTCTCCTATCTAGTCTGTTTTCTCATTCCAGACATTTTTTGCAAAAGGAGACCCACCTAAAAATTGCATTTTCAGCTATTTTTTTTGTAATTTTTAGCATTTAGGGCTCAGGAGGTCACCAGGACCCCGAAACTGTAATTTTTTACCTGTCATTCAAATTATATTGTATATTGTACTAATTTGCAGGTTGCCATAGTCAACTGCAAAACTTTGTAACTGCTCAGAAAATGGCAGAATTGTAATTAAAAATAGTAAATTTGGTTCTGTAACACTCACGAGATCCTAGATCTCATTCGCAACGTTCGGTATATACAGTGCCTCTGGGAAGCGCTTACGGGTAAAGCCGTCGCGACTACTACTGCACTTAACGCCTAATATAGCTGCAACAACATCATCTGGGCATCGTCCCTATAAATCGACAGGGAGTAATAAGGTCACAGTGCACACACTATGAACCATCCCATCCGTCTGTGAATGATTGCAAGACATAAATCCGGACTGAGAAATTATCTGAGTATATAGCGAAGTTACGCACGCGTATGAGGATATTTCTTTGAGCCGGTGTCAATAATCACACAGACCCCATCAGTACTGTCTTGGTACCACGTATCAAATTCTTTCACGTATGTTAACACTTCTTTCACATACCGCCGGGTATATAGAAAGGGCGAGCTTCTTCCACGTATCGACGGGTATATCGGAAGGGCGCGTATATAGAAAGGTTCGGTATATCAGACTGATGGTATATAGATTGGGAGACCTTATACCTGGAGTGATAAGAGCCAAACCCTATCAGTGATCTCTACAAAATGGGCACCAATGCCCCCAAATTTTTTCTTCCGGATTCACAATTGCTCAGAGGAAGAAACTTTGCTGCTTGGAAGACAAAAATCAAAACACAACTTGAGTTTGAAGAAATCTGGCCTGTTGTGACTGGTACTCTAACCAGATCACCAACAGATGCAACACAACAATGACAATTTGATAGACCAGATCAGAAAGAAAAGCTCATCATTTTGTTTGGAGTGTCCGATGATGTGCAAGCCCACATTCGAGATGCCACATCAGAAAAAGAAGCGTGGGATAAGCTGAGCACAATATATGAGGCCAAGAACAAGAATGTCATACTCAATTTGCAGAGTCAGTTACATACATTGAAATTCAAACAGAATGAGAAAATTGAAGCCTTCCTAAGAAGAGTTACAGAGTTGAGGGCTTCACTTCTAGCCCTAAGAGAAGAGGTCAAAGATGAGTCTCTCGTTCCCATTGTTCTGAGAGCTCTCCCTTCTTCTTACCGAATTTTTGTCACAACTCTAAACTTGTCAGATACGAAAATTAGTTTTGACAAGTTAGTAAACCTACTGCAACAAGAGGAAGCAATGTACAACAAGGATGATGAAGAGGAGCAGGCATTGTCTTCACATCAAAAATGGAAAGGAAAAGGTAAAGGTAAACCTAAATCCTATCAGAAGTCCCCACATCAAAATCAGTATCATGGGACAATCAACAGAAGAAGCGATGTCCCATTTGCAAAAGAGGACATGAATTGCAAGAATGTTGGTTCAACACATATAAGAAAGGTTCATCAAGCAATTCTGGACCACAACAACAACAAACTTACAAGGGACATTCAAACAAATATCACGGGCAGAAAAAGGGGAACTGGAAAAGAAGACCCCACCAGCAAGGTAATATTGCTGAGCAACAAGATCAGTCAGACAATGAAGACTTCTTGTTCACTGCTCGATCAAGTGAACCATCCACATCATCTAGTGACGTCTGGTATGTTGATTCGGGAGCCACTCGACACATGACCAGCCACAGAGACTGGTTTATTTCAATAAGGGACACACCGTCCAAAATCATTGTTTCGTTGGGAGATGATTCTTCATATATAGTTTAGGGGATTGGAAACAT
The DNA here is from genome assembly GCA_019776745.2 of Taxus chinensis. Classification (NCBI taxonomy): domain Eukaryota; kingdom Viridiplantae; phylum Streptophyta; class Pinopsida; order Cupressales; family Taxaceae; genus Taxus; species Taxus chinensis. Next base: position 362,114,339 of record CM034152.1, on the reverse strand, counting down.
TTCTCTACCCCTTGGTTCACGCAAATACAAACTATCAGATGTTCTATATGTCCCTGGGTTGACAAAGAACCTTCTTTCGGTCAGTCAACTCCTAGATCACAACCTGAAAATTGACTTTGATAGCCAATCTGGCAAGAAAATGTGTTGATTCGAGATAAATCCAGAGGCTCGAAAATAATTACAAAAGCCTCAAATGTGGGACGAATGTTTCAACTTGATTTCATTCACAAAAATGATCAAGCACTCGTGGATAAAAACTCCACCTCAGCTCAGTTGTGGCATCAGAGATTTGGTCATGTAAGTTTCAAATATCTCGACACACTTCGCTGGTGTAATATGGTACATGGGCTACCATCTCTTTAGAAGGATACAGACAAGTGTCCTCACTACTTAGTAGGGAAACAACACAGAGTTTCATTCCAAACAAGTACTTTTCGAGCTCATGGTAAACTTGACCTGGTTCATACCGATCTGTGTGGTCCGATGTAGCCAAGTCATTCAGGGTTCCAGTACTTCATGCTCTGTGTTGACGACTATTCATGCAAAATGTGGATTTTCTGTCTTTGCAAGAAAAGTGAATCCTTTGAAACGTTCAAAAAGTTCAAAGTGGCAGTTGAGAAAGAAACTGGTCATCACATCAGAACTTTCCGCTCATATCGAGGGGGGGAATTCACCAATGATGAGTTCAGAGACTATCTACAAACTCACGGGATTCGTCGACAAATGCCTCCTCCACACACACCACAGCAAAATGGTGTTGTCGAGAGAAGAAATCATACTATCATGGAAATGATGCGATGCATGATCGATGATTCCAAACTTCCAAAGACATTTTGGGCAGAAGCAGCAAAAACAACAGTGTATTTGTTAAACAGATCACCCACAACTGCTCTTGATGGAATTACACCACAAGAAGCATGGTCAAAAAGGAAACCATCCATTGCACACCTCAGAGTATTCGGGTGCAAAGCCAGCATGCACATACCCAAACAGAACAAAAAGAAATTGGACATGAAGTCACAAAATCTCATCTTCATTGGATATAGTGAAGAGACTCTTAGGTACAGACTGATGGATCCTAAGACCAGAAAAGTCTACACAAGCAGAGATGTTGAGTTGTTCGAGAAGAAGGAAGCAGAGACTCCTCCTTTGGACTCGCAAGATGTAGATTTTTCACTAGTTGTAAAAACTGAAGCTAATGTTCCCTCAGAAGATGAAAGTGATGATGGGGATGATGGTGTTGATCAGATATAACCACAACCCATGGGAACAGCTCAACGTATGCCTAAATGGTGTACAAGCACATTACGAGATGCAAGACTGGATGCTCCACCGGATACATCCACCCCTGGACCACGGACTCGTAGTAAAGCAAGAGAAGAAGTTAACTTTGCTTTGATGAGTAGAGTTATTGAAACAGACGAGCCATCTACATTCCAGGAAGCCCTACAGTCAAAAGCTTGGAAAGATGCCATGGATTCTGAATATCAATCAGTGATGAAGAATAACACTTGGCAGCTTGTCGATCTACCACCAGGGAAGAAAACCCATTGGTTGCAGATGGATATTCAAAACTAAGTACAAAACAGATGGGACAGTGGACAAGTGCAAAGCAAGACTTGTAGCAAAGGGGTACGCACAGAAAGAAGGCATTGACTATGAGGAGACATTTGCTCCCACAGCTAAGATCAAAATGATTAGGATGATCTTTGCTCTAGCTGCTCAGTTTGGTTGGAAAGTCCATCAGATGGACGTAAAAAGTTCCTTCCTGAATGGAGATTTACAAGAAGAATTCTACATGACTCAACCTGAGGGATATGTTGTACCTGGTCAAGAAGAAAAGGTATGCAGACTCAGGAAATCTCTCTATGGCCTCAAACAGGCACCCCAGGCATGGTACATCAAGATTGATGAGCATCTCGTACAACATGGATTCGTCAGAAATCCATACGATCCCAATCTCTACCTCAAAAAGCAAGGGGGGGAGATGGTGATTGTTGTAGTTTATGTCGATGATCTAGTCATCACTGGCAGTTCAGTGAAGATGATTGATGAAACAAAGAAAGATCTTAAGCGATCATTCGACATGACAGATCTCGGGTTTATACACTACTGTCTTGGACTGGAAGTATGGCAGAAAGAGAATCACATCTTTGTTTCTCAGATGAAATATACCAAGACAACGCTCGAGAAGTTTAGGATGATGGATTGCACACCAATTGCTACAACTATGGAGAACAGATTACAGTTATCTCGTTCAGATCCATCTCCTGAGGTAAGTGCCACTCTCTATCGGCAGCTGATTGGGAGTCTCATTTACCTGACCTACACTAGACCAGATATCAGCTTTACAGTGAGCTATCTATCCAGGTTCATGCAAGAACCCAAAATTTGTCATTGGAAAGTAGCAAAGCGCATTTTGAGATATCTCAAAGGATCAGTAGATCTTGGTCTAGAATACAAGAAGAACGAAAACTTCTTCTTGACTGGATATTCGGATTCAGATCATGCAGGTAACATTGATGATAGAAAATCCACTTCTGGATTTGTATTCTTTATGGGATCTGGACCAATATCATGGGGAAGTAAGAAACAACACTTTGTTTCTCGCTCTTCCACAGAACCCGAGTATCGTTCTGCAGGAGAAGTTGTCTGTGAAGCGATTTGGCTACGTCGCATACTGGAAGGACTTGGAATACCATAGGACAAACCGACCACCATGTATGTTGACAATGAAGGTGTTCTCAAACTTGTTCGCAATCTAGTTTTTCACGAGAGAACAAAGTACATTGAAGTTCAAGTTCATTTCATACGTGAACATGTGTTGAAGCACAACATCCAACTTCAGTTTTTTCCAATAGCTGAACAAAGAGCAGATATTTTCACAAAGTCACTTGCACGTGACAAGTTCGAGTTGTTCAGAGCATTTCTCTCCTCATCTCTTCAGACAATGCACAATTAAGGGGGGGAATGTTAGGATAAAATTTATTTTCCTATTATTTAATTATGCATAGGTTAATTATTTAATTAATTTTAAATAGTTATATTGTTATATGGTTAGTCAACCATATTTGTCAGTATGCATATTGTTATATTGTTTTCAACAATATATTTGTTTCTTATTTAATTGTTGCTTCCCGGGTGATTTGGAAGCTTGTTTATTCTAGTTTGTGGTTGCAACCTGTGTAACTCATTTTCTCGGATGTATTGGCTGTGCAATATCTATAATATTGCAGCCCATCCTCTGTAATTCTTATTGATTGAGATCAATAAAATCTACACAGGCTTCCGTCCTTGTTTCTCAATCAACAGATAAGTGGGAGAATAGCTCGGGGGGAAGAGTCTGGGAATGGGTAGAGGAGATGGGAATGGAGAAGGGAGTGATGTGGATGCTTGAGATTGGTGAGGGAAGGATTTACATGGGAGACGGGTGGATAGGGGACAAGAGAGATGGGTGTGGTGAAGTTTATGTGTGTGGAGATGAGCTGGAGGGTTTGCAGGGAGTCGGAGGTTGAGCCTGTGGGTGGCCTAGATGGGAAGGAAGGGAGAATAGAGTGGATAAGGGAGAGATGACTTTAGTTGAATGGTTGGTAGTTTGGTGTGGGATTAATCCAAATGAAGGTGGAGTGAGGTGGATGTGGGGCGTAGCGAGGTTGTTCGAGAGGGGTAGAGAGTAGGATGGGATGTTAGGTGGCCGAGAGGGATATGGAGAGAGTTAAGTGTAAGATTGGGGAGCTCAGGTAAGGGAGAGGTGGCGAGGTGAGTGGGAAGGAGGGACGGAGGTGAAGGCAGATAGGAGCTCAGGTTAGGGAGAATGGGGAGGTGATAGATAGGGGAGGGTTATTTAGGATAGTTATGTTTATTAATTTTTTTTATATTTCTTTTATTATTTATATTTAAAGTATAACTACATTTATTTTATATTATTATTAATAATTAATGTTTTATTACCACAAATAAAAAATATCGAGCCGATGAAAAACACCAAAATTAAAATACATTTAAATACAAAAACCCATGTATCTGTGATGGAGAAAAGACGATAAAGTGTAAGTAAAGTGAAAAAACACAAAGATAATACTCAATCCCATTGAAACAGGAGAGTTGGAGAAAAACAAAAGATAAAAATATACGATGTTGAAGACAACTAAAGAAAAAAAAGTGTTAATTCTGGACTTATATCCCATGCAAGTAAATGCCAACAAAAAACAAGCAGAGCACGTACCACTTGGTGATTTTCAATGAGTGACCATATGACCTGAAATTGAAAAATACTAAGATGTTCAAATAAACAAGTTAGGAAAGATGAATTAAAATAACAAAAAAAACAACCAGATCTAGGATCTGGTCCCACCGGTGTGCCAAAAATGTATATAGGAAACTTCACTCTTGAGTAGGGTGAAGTCCAATACTAGGAGACACTAACAACTTTGAATGATGGAGGGCTTAGGGATCTCAGATGTAGATGGGGATCTACGGGTACAAAGAGATATATGCATGATATAAAGAAGATATAGATGTAAATTGAAACAAATAAGATTAGATCATAATATGTGGGGGTTTTCCTGGACAATGTCAGTTCCAATAGGATTTTAACTCCCTTGGAGGAATTCAAGCCCCATGTCAGGAAAAAGATAATGATAGATCATGAACAATAGTAATGGAATATAAAATGACAAATAAACTAAATTGACGAGAGGACTTAGCTTGTGCTATGTTATGGAAATGAACAGGGCATCGAGATGGTAAGACGACAGACTATGACCAAATATTTCTCCCTCAAACTGGTAAGAATTTAGTTAATCTCTCTCTTCTCCTTCTCTGGGCCTAGGTCTCTTCAGGTATTCTTAAAAAAATACTCCCCCTTTTCAGGTCTAGGTTTCAGGTTTTTGAAATATGGGAGAAAACCCATATTTATATCTTATATGTGAGGTTAGATTGGGGTTAAAAAATAAATTTGGTTGAGTAAACTAACCCAGTTAAGAGGTATGAGTGATCCCGTGGGTACCACGGATTGAACTTATTCGATGGAGTGAGAGCATGATTGACATGGTAGGTGAGATGATAGATTCCATTTAGAAAGGACTGTCGGATGGGTATATTAACACCCATGGATTAATAATTTGTGAGAGATGGGGGATAATGCCAAAATTCAATTATTAAATGGGTTATATGGAGCCCATTTAATAATTAATTAAACAAGGAGAGAAAATAGATGGGATTTCATTTAATTTAAGAAAAAGAGAAGCGGGAATGGCACGTGTGTGAATGTGAGATGACGGAGAGGGTGTTATACCAAAAAATAGGTGGCTATAGTTAG
>CM034152.1:361822251-362108519 GCA_019776745.2 Taxus chinensis | reverse complement strand
AGGTAATGCTAAATGATAAGCTACAGGGTTGATTATTTCAATGATTTAAAAAGGTCCCACATAACGAGGTGATAACTTGGAAGCCTTGCCAAAAGTTATAGAAATATTTTTTAGTTTAACCTGAAGAAAGACCTTCTCACCAAGTTCAAATTTCCTATGAACCCGCTTCAAGTCAACATAACTCTTTTGCCTATCTGTTTCTTCTTTCAAGCATTCATGAATCATTTTAACTTTTTGTTCCATTTCCATAAGGATTTTAGGTCCAATTACCTCTTTATCCTTAATGTTGTCCCGACTAACAGGGGTTCTGCATTTCCTTACATATAATGCTTCGAAAGGTTCCATCTTTAGAGAGGCATGATATGTGTTATTATATGCAAACTCAGCTAATGGAAGGTACTCTTCACATTTATACTGTTGATCCATACAATACATTCATAACATATCCTCTAAAACTTTATTAACTCTTTCAGTTTTTCCATCCATTTTCGAATGATACACAAAACTGAAATTCAACTTAGTTCCTAAAGTTGCGTTAAGTGTTTGCCAAAATCTTGAAGTCATTCTTGAATCTCTATTAGATATGATTAATTCAGGTACTCCATGTAATCTGAAAATATCATGAACAAACTTTTTCACTAAAACAGGTGAATCATCCTTAAGATTACCACGAATAAAGTGTGCTACTTTTGTTATTTTATCAACAACTAGAATAACATCATGTTTATTTCTTGACATAGGCAACCCTTGTACAAAATCCATGCTTATCACTTGCCATTTGTACTACGGTATGTTGTGAGGATACAATAAACTAGCTGAATCCATATTTTCATCTTTAACACGTTGACATTCTAAGCAATGTGTCACAAACTCAATAACATCCTTTTTCATCCCTTTCCACAAATATTATTGTTTTATATCAGCAAGCATCTTTGTAATACTAGGGTGTCCAGAAAAAGGTGAATTGTGAAATTCAACTAATAATTTATTTCTTAAATCATTTAGAAAAGGTATGTATAGCCTATATTCAAATCATAATATTCCTTCATTATCAAATTGAAAACCTTTATATCTCACATCATTTGGATCTGCAGCAAGTGTTTTTTTTTACTTGCTGAAAATAAGAATCATATTCCAGAACACTTTTTATTTCATCCTTAAACTAAGTTCTCAATGTTATAAAATTAGAAATGTGCATCCTGCGACTTATAGCATCAGCTACCCTATTTTCCTTTCCTTTAATGTAACTTATGTCAAAATCATTTTGAGATAAAAACTCTAACCATATTAATTGTCTTGCATTCATATTTGGCAGAGTAAAAATATACTTTACCCCAAGATGATCAGTTTTTTAATTCAAAAGGTTTAATTAAGTAGATAATGCCTCCAAACTTGAAGTGCAATGAAGAATGGAAGTAAGCTCTAAATCATGTGGAGCATAATTCAGCTCATGTAACTTGAGTTTTCTACTTTTGTAAGCTATGACATTATCATTTTTGTAACAAAATACCTCCAAGACCTTCCCCGGATGCATCCATTACAACAATAAAGTCTCCATTAGGGTCGGGTACATCCAAAATAGGTGTTGAAGTTAATTAATCCTTTAAATTTTTAAATGCAGATTCACATTTCTCATTCCACACAAATTTTTTATCCTGTTTCTATAATGAAGTTATTGGTGCAGCAACTTTAGAGAAATCTTTAACAAATTTCCTATAGTAACCAACAAGACCCATTAAGCTTCTAACTTCATGTACATTCTTTGGTACATGCCACTCAGTTATAGCTACAATTTTAGAAGGATCTACAATTATTCCATCTTTTCTTATAACATGACCCAAATAGTGCACTTTCATGTCATAGAAAGAACATTTAGACAACTTACCAAATAATCATCTTTTTCTCAAGATTTCCAAGACTATATTCAAATGATCATGGTGTTCTTCCATACTTTTAGAATATATGAGAATGTCATCCAAGAATACAAGCACAAATTTTTCCAAGTATTCTTGAAAAATATTGTTCATTAGATTCATAAAAGTTGCAGGTGCATTTGTTAATCCAAAAGGTAAAACTATGAATTCATAATGTCCATACCTTATTCTAAAAGTTGTTTTATGAATGTCCTCATCCTTAATTTGTAACTGATGATATCCTAGATCAGTAGATCTATCTTAGAATATACTGATGCTCCATGCATCTAATCAAATAGATCATCAATTCTAGGAAGTGGATATCTATTCTTAATCATTGCCTTGTTTAACATTCTGTAATCAATACACAATCTAAGTGTTCTATATTTATTTTTCACAAAAATTACCGGTGCTCCCCAAGGTGAGACACTCGATCTAATCAAACCTTTAGATAAAATTTCTTGTAACTGTTCCTTTAGCTCTACCAATTCAATAGTAGTCATTCAATAAGGTTCCTTACAAATAGGCTCAGTTCTAGGTTTGATTTCAATTGTGAAGTCAAATTCCCTTTTGGGTGGAAGACTTGATAATTCTTCCGGAAACACATCACTATAGTTTCATAACAGTGGGTAACATTCTAATAAATCACTATTTTCTTTAGTAGATTCAGAAATTTTTATTACATATATGGTAATGCCCTTATTTTTGGCCTTTTTAAGTTACATAGAAGACAATTTCCTAACTAAAATTTCACATTTTACACCCTAAATCTCTGTTGTTTTCTGCAGGTCATCTAAACAACTAATATGTTTTTCAAAACAGTCCACTTTTTCTTTATGCTCAGCTAGCCAATTAACACCTATGATTACATCATAAGACCCCAAAGGAGCAACATAAAGATCAACTTCGGTGGAAAAACTAGGTAAGTCAAGGACTACTCCAAAAAGACACATACTAACTGTATGAACAACATTATTCCCATAATGTACAACCCATGATTTATCCATTTTTCTATCTTTTCTTTTTAATTTCGATGTTAATTTACTAGAAATAAAACATTCAGTAGCTCTCGTATCAAAAATAATAGTTACATGTATGCCAAATAACTTACCCGGAACTTCTATGGGTGTGACTTGCTTTTCATCTTGTTTGTCAGCTACTGAAGCGTGTATCTTGTGCTGCTGATTACAGTCATCCTTTTTCAAAGGACATTAGTTTGCATAATGATCCTTTCCACAATTGTAACAGCCTCCTACAGGTCCATTTTTAGGCTCAAATTTATTTCCAGCCTTAAATTTATCATTCTGACCTCCATAGGACTTTTGTCCATTATTATTGTTCTTGACAAAGTTATTGCGTACATTAGTAGCATAGGCTTATTTGTTGTTGTTTTCTTATTATTATCAGCTGAAAACTTACTTTTCATACCAAACTTCTTCCATGGTCCTTTCTTAGGTGTAAGAGATGATGAAAAGGAGTTTGGAACTTTCTTTCTTACTTCCTCCTTATGAGCAGAAATTACCTTTAATTTTTGTTCCTGCCTTATGGATTTTTCAACAACCCCTTCCATAGTGGTTGGGATGTGAACATCCACCTCTCCCCCTATAATGGGATTCAATCCCATGATAAATTTCCATATCCTGAACTTCTCGTCAGTTTGATACTGAGGTACATACTTAAGGAGTTTAGTAAACCACTCCCAGTACTCTATTATGGTTAATTTTCCTTGGGTTAAGTTCTGAAATTCAGTCATTTTCTGATCATAGTAAAGTTGTGGCAGCCATCATTGCCTAAAATAACTTTTAAATTGATCCCAAGTAATATTAGTTTCATCAATGTTCAACTCAGCCTTACGATTGTCCCACCATGAAGATGCTTCATGGGAAAGTTGATATGCTCCCCATATTGCCTTTGTTTCCTCTGAGAAGTTCCTTATTGCAAAGTACTTCTCCATTTCACTGAGCCAATTCTCAGCTCCATCTCCTAATGTGGTGCCATCAAACTTAGGTGGACTTATCCTTTTTATATCATTAGTGAGTTCAGCTGTCAGCCTTGCCTTTTTATTTTCTGGCTGATCTGACATGTTTACATTGTTATTATCAACACCCAAATTTCCCAAATTGGCATTGTCCGTAGGAGGTGGCTGATTGTTATTACCAACATCTTCTTCCTCCTCATTTCCCATTACTTGTTGTTCAAGTACAGCCAAATGATCTCTTGTGTCCAATAGGGCAGTAAGGATCTCATCGAGTTTTTGGGCAGTTGCTTGCTTCTCCACCAGGTGGTGGGTTGTTTGCAACATTTCCTCTTGTTCTAACCATTTTCTGTTAACAAGAAAATTTAAGTTTTATCAGATTATGGACACAATAGGTCCAAGAGCTGCAACCTTCAACTCTGATACCAAGATGTAACATTCCCATTTTAAGACTTTAGAAACAAGGGAAAAAAATTTTATACATAATGTTCTCTATTCTAAATAATCATAATTTTAGAACACACATTCCATGCCAATCAATCTCATAACAGATAACCATATGTAGCTGTAAATGACTCGGTGAACTACCGATCTCTCATTTCATGACTCGGTTACCAACCGATCTCTCATGTTAACTTAAGTATTGAATACTATGGGTATACTATGTATACTTGGTTCTCTTACCCTGTTCTAGGTATTGAGTGTTCTGTTTAAGAAATATATCTGAATATTTGTTACCATATTCATCTGAAATCACATTTCTCAAACTAGGTGACATAGGACAACGTAACCAGCAGCTTGTGATACTTTGGCCAAATATTTCCAACATACTATTCATGTTACTATTCCTAGATGACATACTCTTCTAATCAGAATGCGTCCTTCACCCCACTCATCTGTTATCTAGAATGGTCTTTACTGACTTCTGTCAGTTCCACTTGTCTAAGGTTTGACTCTAACCTAGGTTATTGACATAATTTGGTATAGGAACCACTCATGATGACCTAGGGTATATGGGCATACTCAATCAACCTAAGTCAATTGAATGTGCCTAGTTACCCTAAGTCATTGAGAGTCACTTCCTATGTTAAACCATATCCTTAACCCGATCTAGAAAGAAACTAAGTTCAAGTCCAGATTTGAGTAGATCTAGATGAACTAATGCTAAAGGGTGTTGTGACATGTCAACTACAAAATTGTATCCTCGTGAAGACATAAGTCTTCACAAAGGTACAATTCTGCAGTTGGCATGTGCCAACATCTGATAGAACTACTTCATCATGATTTACACACCTCAAGAGGTCATATCCACTTAATTATCTTTGGATTAAGATTCAAATCACAACAACCTTGCATAACCCTAATCCCAACAATCCTTAAGTTTTATATCCTTATTTGAGTTGATTAAATAATATAACTTCATAAACCTATGATTGATTTTATGTTCATTAACTTTTTTCTTAACATGTAATTAATTGAAAAATAGAAACAACATCCATCATAAGATTTATTTAATGTGTCTCAACCATTCAAGGAATGTAAAAGAACCAAAACATGTTCTGTTATGGTAGAATTCATAGATATGAAGTCTAAATGGTTAACAAACTCATATACCATTCATTTATTTTGTATCCTTTTGAGAGGAGGAGAACCTTCCTCTTTATGGTTAAGTGTTAGGATTTATTATAACCTTATCCATTTCACACTTCCTGATATTTTAACTATACGTTCATTAACATCATAATAAACCATACAAGATTAGGTAAAGAACATCAATACATGTAACTTAGTAAGTTGCATTCAAGTAAGGGAAATTGTACTAATTCCCATTTATCCAACTCATTTAATGACAACAAAAATAAGGATCCAATCAGATATGAATGACAACATCAAAGATAGGATTACAAATTTCCTTCATATTATGCACAAGAGAATTGACATAATCAATTTAAGTAACTTCAGTCTTTTCAATTCATCATGATAAAATACACATTTTACAAGACTATGCATTACTGACATATTTCATGTCAACAACATCAAGATCATTAAAGAATACAACTTTTCTTCTTTCAATACATCTCAATAATGAATCAGAATTCTCTATAAAAGGTCCAGACTTTTAAGAAACCAATACATCATATAAGTTATTGCCTTCCTTTATCACTTACAAAGTCCATCTGCAAAAATTGCTAGCACGGGTCAGTTCATTGAACTGAGCATGATAAGCACTAAGCATTAAAACGATGTGCTTTCAACTAACTGTTTCATAAAACCAACTCTACTTTTATGAAACAGTGAGGTCAAGCAGACAAATAAATCATAAGTAGTAACAACCATAAAAGAAGAACAATTAATCAATCTGAATAACATTTAAGGAAAGATCATGATGTAATCAGCAATCTACAACATGATATCAGATAAATAATGTTCCAACCAAAACACTTATCTATATCAAATAAAAGTACCTTCTAATTATTTCTTCACAATTCATCTGAATTTGAAATACAAAATTAACTTCACTATTTAACCAAAACAGAGTTACTTTCATAAGTATAAACCTTCTAACTCAGCTAACATAGTTTTATAAAAAGACAACTACAACCAAGCTCATTCCATCTTCATAAAGGTTTAGGATGAATCATCTAACAACATAAATAAATAAGAGTTTCACATTTCAGATGTGACATCCTAATTCCAAATCCATAATATAGCCTAAGCTCTCAAGTTAGGCCATACATTAACATTAGGAAAATATTCACTCAATGCACAACATCCCACATTAATCTATATCACAAATATTAAAATCCTTTAATACAATTCAAGTGAATAAGAGAGTAGTAATGATGACTACACAAAGGCATTTAAAGAAATGTAATAGAACTATCCAATTAAATATATGACAAGATTTACCCAAAAGAAGAAGAATGACTGTGATAAAATAGTTTAGAACTTCCTTTACAATTTGGTTAACCAAATCCCCATTTCACAACTAAGAAAAGAGACACAACACAAATCCTCTTACAATTTCCAAAGGATACAATGATTAGACTTTACCTCAGAGAATGAAAGAGAAGGATTCAAATGACATGATTAGAAGAGGATTCCTACACTCTATCACAAGAAAGGAAAGGTCACAAAAGGATTGGTACAGACCCAATCACAACATCCTCAACTCTTTTATAAAAGAAAACATAGAAGAAGAAACTAAACAAAATGTGCGACTGTTACATTTGAAAGTCAAGTTTCAAGCAAGGTTCACCCAAACATGAAGACAACTAGTGACAGTAATATAATACCCATATCAAGAAAGAGATGCAATAATCAAAAGTTGCTAATCAACATACAAGGTAATTAACAGTCTTCAACAGTCATTCAAATTAGACAAAGTTTCAGTCATAAGTAACCTAAAGATTCATTCTTTCCATCATGAAGATAAAATGATAGAATGATGACTCATAATCGTAACCATTTAGGCTAGAAAAAAACATCAATTAGGATGCACACAGAAGAATCCATCTAGAATCAATTTCAAGAAGATGAAAACAAAAGGACAACATGACTTAGCAACAAGTGCACAAGTTAGATTATGAGATGATTAAAATCTGCACACCTTCAATTCTATGACAAGGTTAACTGTACACATCTACGAAATCTGACAAGACATTCAATTTATTCCAACTTACTCAGAGATCAAGAAAACCTATCAAACTCAAACTGATTTGGTTAGTTCCAGGTTAAGTAATGTCAACCCCAAAAGTCAAATACCATATTTAAAGCTTCATGAAATTACAAAATTAGGATTTTAACAAGTTTACTCCAACAAGTTACCCAAGTGGTTTACCTAGAGCAAGAATGGTAAGATAAATCAACAACATCTAATTCAAAGTGAAAAAGACAACAAGATCAACCTCAAACAAGTTCAAACAGAGCTACTTGAGAATACACAACATAACTTAGACAAGCCGTCTTTCGAAATATCCCCAACGTAATAGGGTTTCATCTATCAAACCATTAGTGCCATTTTTTTCAAGTGTTTAAAGAAAACCCAGAAAGATATAGAGTTCATAAAAGAGTGAAATTCATTGTTATATTCAAACATGAACAAGTTCCTCAAATCTTAGTATCCAAATAACTATTAACACATAGTTTCAATAAAAGGATCAAGATTCGAACAACAAGATTTTACATGAAAAGAGGTAAGGGAATAAATAAAACATTCACTCTTGTTTCTATACTAGATCGGATTCACAAAAAAATAAAAATTCCAAACACCCATTCTGACTTAGCTTCCATCGAATACCAGGTTTGAAGAAAGAGAGTTTATAGAATAAGATCAAGAAAAATTCACTTGTTCACTATTTTCCATACAAACTCAAACTTACCCAACATGAAGAAAACATCCATTTAGTTGCAGTTACACAGGAGCTACATTACTTCAACAAAACAAAGAAGTAACAGAGAAAGATAATATCATGTCTTCTACCAACCAAAACATCAAACCCAGTTTGATACATAAGCTACAACATATTTCCATAAACCCATTCTGGAATAGACAAGCCCAATCCACACAAATTCATCATTACTCAAATCATAACAAGTTTCAAGGAATGTGATTCAACATTAACCAAACAGGAAAACAACCCAATGACTACCTTTTCAAGAAGAGGTTCCTCAATTAGAGAATACAGAAAATATTCAAGCAAGAAAACCAAGTAATCATCACAAAATAAAAACCCATTTATTTCATGAGAGAAGAGTTGTTTTTATGAATACATTTAGAGAAATGCAGAGCATCTTAATGGATAGAGCCTTTCATGCCTGACAGTGCTTCTATCGATTCGAATAATATTTCCAGTCGAACCTCCACAACTCCTTCTCCAAAAGAAATCAACAACCAAAAAAATCCTTCTCAAATGCCTCATATACTTTCATTCAAGAAAAAATAGTCCAAGGTGGTTAAAAATAGTAACAAACTTAAAATAGAACTTCTGGTTCAAAGAACCATATATCTCCATGCAGAGAAAAATTGAAATGCATGAAAGACCTAAACAACTCCCAATAAATCCACTTACATGGTTTCCAAGGTTATGTTTGTTTTCTCGCCAAAACCGATGACCATAAATGCCATTAATTTCTAATCTCCTTCCTATATCTCCATGCCACCGCCATCTAAAGTTGGCGAGTCCAATTTCCACCATGGCATGCATTACTTAACTCTAGTGATGATGCCAAGTAGGTTTCCACAAAATTTCCATGCCTCTGCCAAAACTGGCAATACCAAAATTGATTAAATTCAAAATCAAATCAAATAAATGACTTAGGAACCATCACCATGTCATCCACTTTCCATATAACCCCCTTAGGTCCCCTTCCATCCTTGTATTAGTTTAGGATAGATATCATTAGCTTAGGATCCAACCTTAGGTTAGTTTAGAAAGTATTTACCTTAGGTTTTTAAACATTGCCTTAGGTAAATTTTCCATCTTAGGATAGGCCATACTTCATAGCAATTTAGTATTAGGTAATAGGTTAGAAATAAACCTATAGTTACCTTAGGTTATTTCCAAATCCCCCACTTTGTAAAACATACAACTTAGGTAAGGATGCAACAAGATTAGTGTAAACATAGATATAAGGTAGGTCTAGTTTACCTTAGGTTAGAATCCCATTAGGATAGATCTTAAAGATCTAGGACTTAGGTTTTTACCCTCAATAGTTCTGAAGTAGACCTTCATCCTCTTTACACCATTTAGTGTCATGGAGAAATTAACAAGAAGATCCGAGCACACTACTTACAACAGAATGCAAAGCAAGAACTTCTAATAAGATCAATGAAATTGTATAAATACAAGAGTTCAGTCCTTTATTTCCTTCAACCTCTGAATGTCAGTTTACCATATAGATCAGGTAAGAATAATTAAAACATACCTTGGATCAATGGAATTGATCAAGGTTTCGTTATTATAAAGAGATAATTTACAAACAACATTACCAGTTTACAAGGTCCTTCCTTATCTCAAACATAATGGATTCCTTGCAAGAAACAACATTTCAGAAAAATGAATCCAAGAACAAAAATAAATTATCCATGGCAAGCATGATTTCTAACAGTCAAAATAATACACCTTCTTAGGAAAAATCACATGTCAACAGTTGCAATGCAAAAGAGGAAAAGTTAACAATTTTCCATAGGTGTTAGAGAGGGAGCTATTAGATTGAGAATGAACACGTTAGGGGTTGCATAAGAAAAATTTGGGACATAAGGGAGAAAGTAGGAGAATATGTCAATGTTATTGAGTGAAATATTTAAAAATGCTTCCCCTAAATGGTGCATACACTCTAAGAACTACATACGAAGAAAAGGTGATTGAAATTATATAACATCATGTTTCAGTTGAGTTAGAATCTCTAAAGGATTTTAATTATTATTTCATTCATAAATTTGTTCATTTGGAGAGTTACATTAATAAATTGGCCAAGAGAGTTAAGAGGAAGAAATTTATTTCTTTTGAAGTTGACAGTTTCTTATCTAAATAGGATATAATATTTTTCTATCATATGGGGCTAGATGAAGACCCTATTTTGGGGATATTTGAATTCCTTTATGTATACATGAATAAACTAGAAAATAAGGCAGAGGGTGAACAAATAGATCTCGACCCTTCTTCAACATTTTCTTCATTATTTATTCTTCACCCTCATTCTTTGTTATTTTATATTCATCATTCTTCCAAGTGAAAGAATCAAATAAAATGACGTAAATGAGTAAAAAATATCCATAGGAGTGCACACATGATGATGACAGGGAGGAAAGAGAAAAATAGGAGTTTTTTTGCAAATAGAATATTCTCCACTCATGCACAAGATCAATCATGGTCCAAAACTGTTCCATCCTTATGTATCAAGATGAAATATTTTCAATTGGAATGGACCTTCCATTAATTTTTTCATATTGAGGATTGTCATCCAATGTTTTTCTAGATTTCAAGAGTTTTGGGGGGTATCTATGTATATTCCATGAAGGAAAAAATTGTATAAGAAGTAAGTAATGTCTTCATTCTAGAGGTTCTCGTTCTAGTTTTGGGTTTTTTCTATGGTGATTATATTATATAGTCATTAGTAGACATCAAGATAAACTTTTATGCCCCCTTGTCAAAATTTAAGTGCACAGAACCAGTTGCCATGTTTTATTCTGGCATCCTGGAATGTAAATGAGAGCATAGTTGAAAAATATAAATTTTTATTTAATCGTATGCATGTTAAATCAATGAAATACATATGATTTATTTCTAGTTATTACATAGAATTGGTTATTGAATAAATATTGTGTCATAGTGTTACTTTACAATATTTATTTAGTTTTAAAATCCTTTCTATAATATTACTTAGGAGGTGACTTATTGTATCCCTTGAGTGTATTTTGGGTGTTATGAATTGATGAAAAAAATATTTATGCATAAGTGGTTGTGCTAAAAATTTAGAGGTGATGTGGTAGTGTTTACATGAATTTGGTATCAATGAATGAAAATTACCTTTGAAGGTTACTCTCTTTTGATTTTTTGTCTCTACATCTTGGAAGTGACATGTTGGAATAGAGAGAATTTACATTTATTCCCATTGGATCCACCACCCTCACTTAATCTACCTAAGTACCATCATGTCATACCCCTATAAATCACATTACCACTTCCTATTCTACATGTGCATACCTGAAAATGACACCTATCTCACATATTTCAAGTTTATTTAACATAATCTATAAATTTAACATCTCAACATCATCAAACTCCAAAATGTTAATATTTTTTATAGATATGATGTTTTTCTGATTGATCAAATGTTTGCAATGCTTGTGTGACAATTATTTTGAATAATCATTACATTTCCTGGTTCCATTTTATCTCATATTAAGGTTACAACAAGTTTGAGGGTTTGAAATGAAATATTTCCTTCTCTCTTTTAAGTCACCCCTTAGGTCCTCTCACCTTGATTCAAGGAGATCCATAAACTAAAAGGACAAAAACCACATCCTCAATCATGTGCCTCCCTATCATTTCCACAAGGCATGTTCAAGGTAGATAGATAGACCCATATCTTGATATAAAATGACACACCTAGAGGTTTATATCTATTCATTGTCCCTCATGTCCATCACTTCCTTTTTTGGGGTGTTGGATTAGGAACCAAGAGAAAGATTCCATAGACTACTGCTAATAATAGTTATTTTATCGATCCCTTAAAATATAAAGGATGGCACACCTAGAGGAAATAAGATGATATTCATTGTCCCTCATGTCCATCACTTCCTTTTTTGGGGTGTTGGATTAGGAACCAAGAGAAAGATTCCATAGACTACTGCTAATAATAGTTATTTTATCGATCCCTTAAAATGTTAGGATGGCTACTAGGGAAATAAGATGTGGATATATTTCTAGAAAACAAGATGATTTTTTTTCCAAAAGATGGGGAGGTCATGAAAAAAAAATTATAAAGAGGATTATAATAGAGTATATATACAAATACATACACAAGATATTTTGGTTTGAACTTTTAGAAAAACAATTTTCTTAGCTATCTATACTTGAGTATTAGTTTTTTAGGCTTGAAACCAAAGATGACTACATATTTATGCAAGAAAAGATAAAGCAACTATGTAATCTATATATTGAATGGATCATGGTTGAGGACAACTAGACGTGAACTACATTTGATGGGTATGTAACTCAAATTATTGTAAAAAATATATTTCTTTTTACTAGATGAAAAAATGTTCGATTAGTGGGTGATGAGGGTAATTTTTGAAGCAAATCCCTTTCTTAGTAAAAATTATAGTTGTGGAAAATTCCATGGTGATGATTTTGTGTGATATGGAGTAGTAAGGTAGGCACCAAAGAAATGTAATCCTACAAGAATTTATATGAAGGGGAAGGGTCCAAAACCAAAGCAGGCCCATGAGAGGTATTAGAAGGATTAGAGGGAGGAGATTGAAGATACTGCAAACATAAGAAATAAAATTTAATAAATGGGGGAGCTTGAGTGTTAAGGTGGGGAATTATAAACTAACCATAAGTAGAAGTAAATTAGATAGAGCAGATACATGAGGAAAGAAATATTTGAAAATTATAGAAGATAAAAGAGATCAATATGATAAAAGAAAATGAATTAGTGCACAAGGATCTGTGAACCTTGAGAGTGGAATTGGGAAGAGGATAGGAGTGTATAATGAAATAGAAGAGGAAATGAATGATAGGGGTTGAAATTAGTCAAGAGTAGATTTAGGATGTAACTAAAACTTAACAAGAAGAAGCCATATTGGATACCATGGTATTGCATAGGTAGGGAAGAAGAAATTTATAATAAAGAATTCATATGGGATCCACACATGACTATAGAAGATGACAATTCCCATATTATAGGATGTATTTCCCAGGATCTAGAAAGGGAATTAACATTATGGGATTGTTTGAATGATTAGGATCAATTAAGAATTTTACAAAGAATAGAATTAAGACCAAGTGAATTGATATAAATAAGATAAAGATTAAATCATCCATATATTGTGTAGAAGTATTTTTTATGTCATTTACAACTATAAGCATAAAAGTGCTTGTAAGTGAGACAAGACTTAATATGGGGTAAAATTCATTACATAATTTTTCTCTAGTAAAAATTAAGGAAGAAGTGGAAATTATAGATAACAACTCAATAATCCCTAAGTACCACGTAATATTTCCCAAATATATATAATATTGTTAATAGTAGTTTTTCTTTAGATTTCAAAAATTTGGAATGCACACCTAATTGTGTAAGTGTGAGTATAGAAACAAGAACTAACCATCCAATTGCACATATAACCCAAGATCAAGTAATATTTCAACTCAAATGGGAAGAAGGAAACCAATTATAGGAAGAAACATGGCTCATATGAATAACCCGTATGCAAGATTGCAGCCATATTGTGGATTGAATGATCTACAATACTACTTATTATCTTGTGAAATGAGATGGGGTGTGATGGGAATAACTAATGAGAATACATAGAGATGTGATCTTATAGAAGCTTACAAAGTAGGTCCTTTAATTTCATATACTCCATGACTTTGAGTGGGAAATTTCTAAAAGAAGTATGGAATATCTCACTTAAGAATTCAATAGAAAAAATGAATAGAGAAATTTTTTAAGGACTTAAATAAGATTAAATAGAAATACAGGAAAATTTGTAATGGAGTATATTTTGGGATTTTTTGATATAATGAATAGGAAAAGCTTCAATTTTTATGATGTTAGTAAGGTTTCTTAGTTTGTAGAAGGATTACACAATAATATTTGCATAAACAAAATTTTCCACTAAATTACAAGTAATTGAGGCTGCCACAAGTGTGGAAAATTGAGGATCATGGAGAAAGTACAAGATGAAGCCGAAATACCAAAGCTAAATTAGATGTTTTGATGCGTAGGTTAGAATAAAGATATGAAGAGAAGAAACCAAGGTTGAGTATATCATGCATAGAGTGTTGAAATCAGGAACATCATAAAAATGACTACCCAAGATCTCAAATTATAAACATTTATTTTCTCCATATGGTAGAATGGAGTATTGTGAGATTTGTATAGTATGGGGACATCTTGCTGGTAAATTTAATTTTATGTAACAATATGTACATAAACCCCATATCATTGTATGCATTTTTGTAGGTCAACCATGCATGAATATAAGGATTACACAACTTTAATTTACCTAAAAGAGGAAGTACTAAGTAACACATTTTCAGTACAAAATCAATTAGCCTTAAATCCATAATCGACTTCTCTAGAAGTATAAATGACTTCTATAAAATGTTTTTCTTCTCTCTCCTCTCAACATAATACATGGTGGAATCTTCCATCTCTAAAAAATATTGTAATATAGGATTCTCATTCTCTACAAAATATGATGGGTTGGGAACTTCCTTCAGGGTAAAATTAACCAAAATGGAGTGTTCCTCCTCCTCCAAGATAGTATGGGGGCACTTGAATAAAAATCAAGGTTGGATTTCTCCTCAAACATCAGATAACTTTCAATAGGGAGGATACCAAGGTGGTTATCATAAAAGGAGAAAAGGTCCTTGACCAAAAAGGTAAGAATTAGTGTGTAATCGTTTTATATTACCAAACCATATTACATAAATTTTTCCATTTAATCTAAGAGGAGATATATTGCACATATTGTATGGTAGTTGCACAACATAACACATAATATTTCTTGAATTTTTGAATGAATGATAATAAAAACAACTTGCACAATGTTAAGATGATCAATTTGGTGCCTAAAGAGACTTTTCGTACTTAATATGTTATTAGGATTCAAATAAAATAATAAGGATTAGGTCCTATGGAGATATTTAATGATCCCTAGATACAATTTATGCATGAGGAAAAATATCCATATCCTAAATGAGAAAACGAATTATTGTAAAAGACCAAAGGATTGTTTAATTATATCTAGAATATATATGCAAGTAACCACAACAAAGGGGAAGCTAAAGCACATGTATATGGTTAAGTTGGGAGGATATTGAAATAAGGAATTTTATACAAACTCATAAATTTTTTATAAATAGTAAATGTATTGTGTAATGTATATATCTCCCATACCATATATAATATGCTGAAGACTCTTTTGGAAAGTGTAACCGGTAGAGAAATATAGTCCAATAAGAAAATTTGGGACATAGAGACTAATAAACCCTCTAATGTCAATACCCAATTAAATATTATTCTTATAGGTTATGAAATAATAATAATTTTTTTTTTACTTTGGTATCATTGTGAATATGATTCTAATGTCTACATGGGAAACTATGTGTGTACCAAATCTCACATATAACACAATAACTTTAAGCCTAGAAACTTCTGGAAGGGTGGACCTAATTAGAAGGTTGGAAGATGTAGAGATCAGAGAAAGAGGCCTTATTTTGAAGCGTAATTATGTATTCATCAACATAAATATAAATGAAACATGTTTTTCTTATTGGGAAGAAATGGGAATACAATGGAAATGTGAAAATAAACATAGTAAAAAAATCAAATTGAAGAACACTTAGATTATTATATTGTTTTCATTCTTCTGAATAGGATAGAGAAGAATCCATACACCATCATAAAATAACACTTGTCTCCTTATGTGCACGATATAGAAAGATAGTTCAAGGTAGATCATAAAGTAAGCACATAATTCCAAAACAAAAGAGAATTGGTTGCGGAAGTATAGTATCAAATTTTTGTACAACCTTTGAAATTTAATTTGGATATTCCACTGAGTGCACAATCAAGAAATACCTTTATAGACAAGGATCAATAATACAACATAAGATCCCCTACTAAATCTAAAATAGGTCAAATGTATGAGTTTTTACACACACATTAGAATTATACCAATCCAAATGGGGAAATAGGAATTCCATGGAAGTTCACTTCATATATTCACAAGGATTTAGATACATATTTAAATTAGTAGATGCATAGTGAACATAAAATTAGGACAATGAGGATTATTCATGTGGGGGAAAGGAAAATACATCAATATTTTATAACATCTAACTTGGACACCTTAGTCTAATTCTAGGATCATGTACCCTATGAAAATATGAGATCCATTGCACTAGACTATGAACTGAAAGGATTGACAACAACTTGGTGGGTAGTGCATAGAAGTAAGCATCTTAACTAGACTAAAAAAGTAGTTATATTGCATACAATATTTGTGCTAGCTTCTATATTGACTAATTCATGGCCATGTTTTTTGTAATTCAGAGTCCAGAAATACATATTAAAGGATGCATCAATATCTGGAAAGCACAAAAAACTTAAATGTAATATTAGATTCACATATTTCCCAAAAATAATCACTCCACTTCTAAGGGCATGGTAGATATACTGATTTCTAATAAGGGAAATGATAAATAAGAGGTAGGTACAAGAATATTTTATTTAGACATTCACTTTTATAGATAAAAAACTATGGTAAATGTGTCCTTATAAAATATCAAAGCATTAATCTACTATGGGACTATAAATACCAAAAATGGAGTTGAGTTTAAGGACCTAGAAAGAACAAATACTATATGATACACAACCATGACCAACAAGGATAGAAGAGAGGAAAAATAAATTGATCAGGTAATAAAAGTATGTCAAATATTAGGTGACAGTAAATATGGAGGCACAAATCTAGATAATGAAAGGGATATGGAACTTAAAGGGTTATTTTCCCATCTTGGGTAACATTGTTTCTCATGTTTCTAGGCCTACATGCTTTTATTTTCTTGTGACACCGTAGGTGTCCCATGTTTACAATTCTAAACCTTTAATGTGACATTATTTTCATACTATTGACCCCTGACTTTACTGTTCATATATATTTTCACTTGTTTTCTTATATATTTTTTATTATCACTGTTGTTATTATATATATTATTTCTCTTGTTTCACACCATGTTTTCCACCATGCATAAATCCATTTTTACAGTTGCAGGAGCTTGAAGGTGTTAAAATATTCAACATTTTACACTCTTCTATAGATTATCTAATATATGGTGCATGAGATCACATCTTTTCTTTTGATCTGTATACTCAAATGGTTTATCACATGTTCCTCAAAAGAGGTGGTATTCATTTGGGTATATTCTACACCTGTATTGGACACATGAAAACTTTTGGATTCAGACACATGTATATGTAGGTTACAGGTACTCAGAAATAACATCAAAAACATAAATATAGAATATTATGCATAGGCTCAAAAACATACACCATAGTTAAGACCGTGCGGGTGGTTTTGACCTCTTCACATAGTTTTTCTCAGGGGTAGTTACACCATCTTTCTTGGAAGTTTAATATTTCCACCTATTGGTACAGGTTATTAACAAAGTTTCATATCCACTTCAATCAGTTCATATTAGTTATAAGGGCACCATGTACTTCATGATGACATCCAGTTTCAGTTACAGTTTCAATTATTTTGGGTACATGGGTCTCATTTATCTATCTACATTTCAATACATTTCAATTGCTATTAAGTTGTGAAACACATGGTAAGGGAGTGGGGGCCATCATTATCTTTCCTATTTTGTTTTTAATCACATCTCGACACTCGAATTTGGAAATATCTTCCATTATTTATCAACATGGATATAGCCAAGGTAGAGTTGAGTAGGTGACACATGATGATCCCCATGTATGTTAAACCATTCTAACTGAAGTGTTATCATAACTAATAATAGGAATACCTTAGACCACACAAGCCATGGAATCAAGATCAACCAAAGAATCAATAATTCAATGTTAAGGACCAAGAAAGATACATAAAAAAGAAGAAAAGAGTAAAAATAAGAGCAC
This sequence comes from Taxus chinensis, assembly GCA_019776745.2. NCBI lineage: Eukaryota > Viridiplantae > Streptophyta > Pinopsida > Cupressales > Taxaceae > Taxus > Taxus chinensis. The sequence continues at coordinate 362,090,255 of CM034152.1, read as the reverse complement.
TATGCACTCGAGAAAAGCTTAAGTCAAAAAATACCAAGCTACCCATTTTGTTTACCAAGATTGAATTTGTTGAGTTGAAGGTAAGAAAGGAAAAAAAATTCACTATTTCACTAGAATACATGGGCACAAATATGTATACGCATGAAGAGCATGAATGGTACACTTGGAAAGTAATTAGATAATCCCAATCATTAACTCCAAATTAGAAGATGAAAAAATTATACAAGTACCATGTTTACGTCACTCCCTCATGATCAATTTTATAGATATAATGTAAATAGCATTGGAATCACAATGGACTAAGCGGGGGGTGAATCAATCCTTCAAAACATTATCTTAAATTCCCTTAACTTATGGTAACTAGTAGCATCCAACCATTTATTAAAGTGAGCATAAACAACATGAAATAATCAACCACATAAGCACAACCAAGAAATATTACACATGAACACAAGATATAAGTGGGAATCCCTCAAGGGGAGGGAAACCCACTGAAAACCTATATTGATATTACTCACGATAAAGGAATTAATTCAATATTACACATCATAATATATTTCTTTAGTGAGGCACCAACCCCATAAGGAGAATCAACCCCTAAACCCTTGTTGATATTACTCAAAACAAGAGAATTTCATGTATATCACTCATCACACAATATTTTTATCAGAATACTACTAAATATATGTTCTCAACACACATAACTTATAGTTATCGTAAGATTCGGTGCAAACACCTTCAAACTCTCTTCAAACACTCCTTCTAACTCACTCAAACAAGCTCTAACTTGGAATTGTTGGAAAAAAATAAAATTATGGGGGGGGGAGTGATCCAGTCCTTATAATTTAATTTCAATTTCATATTTCTCACATAAACCATTGATCAATTATCCATCCATTAATGTGTGCACAAAAACATACAACATTCATACAATTAATCATGAGCAAGATAAGTAACATCAAAGCATAAGATGTAAGTGGGAAACACTCAAGGGGTATAAATCCCAATGAAAATTTATCTGATATTACACATAACAAATACTTAAGTGAATATTACACATCGCAAGATATTTCTTTAGTGAGGAACCAACCCCACAAGGAGCACTAACCCATAAACCCTTGTTGATATTACACACAACAAGATACTTGCATGAATATGGAACATCAGAAAATATTTTAATGAAGAATGAACATTGAAAATATTTTTATACCACAGTTGATAGTGATATGGAGATTCAGCTCCAAACTCTTCTAAATCCTTGCTCAAACCGTAGGTCTTCAACTTGCACAAACTAGCTCTTTATTTACTTCTATAGTCTTCAAACTCTTTCTTAATGATTGATGATATTCTTAAAATTGTCACACACTTGATCTGATATCAATTCATACTTCAAAACCTACAATAATCTCTCATATAGGTCTCACTTCTTGCATGCAACACACACTCACTCAACTTGCTTCAAAAAACACCCAAAATAATGCTTTTATAAGTTTCTTTCCATTTCAAATTCAAACAAAAACTTTTTACCTCCCTTGAATCAAACCATGCATTATAAAATCATCCCAAATTAAAAACATAATAGTAAAAAGGAACCCAAGTAGGTCGGTCTATCCAAAAACATCATCACCTGCTCTAAAAAGACTCAAATCCCTATGGGCGCAAAGATAAAAACACCCTAACATTAAAACTATACTTAGTCATGACCCATAAATCACCACACATGTTTAAATTAACATTTAAAAATCATACATAATCACAATTTATCTCAACTAATCAGAATATTTCATTTAATGGCACCACTGCTCTTTGTACTTCTCAAAGCAACTATTTCCTACACCCTTCAGGACCCTGAAAACATATTTATGCCACTAGATGACTCCAAAACATCAAAAATATGTCATGTGAAAACTCAATGTAAATTTCATAACTTGTAGAACACTTCTAAGAGATTATAAGTCATGATTAAATCACATGATCAAACCTCAGCAACTTTTTCCTTCATCAAATCAACCTTCCCAAAACTCATTTTTCAAATATCAGTTAGTTATGACCTTCCCAAGAACAATAAACACATTTAAATGGATTAATTGGATTCAAAATTCCTCCCTCTTAACTTTTTAGTGATATAAATTATCACCTAATATATCTCATGCTTCAAAAAACTCAAAATGTTCAGTAGATCATGTCCTATCTTGCACTAGAAAACATATTCCTTTCTAAAAATTGACCTTGAAACATTATCAAAACACATCATCATAATAAAAACCTTATATCACTATAAATATATATAAATCCTCTTTCTAACACAACTTGCATCACCTCCTAACTCCTCATGTGTCTTCTGTTATGCTCACTTCATTGAAGATTACTTTTCATTGCCTCAAAAACTATCCTTTGACTAGTCAACCTAAATGGAGATTTTTTTACCATGAAATTACATCAAAATTTCCTGAAACCTATTTTTACATCAATAAAATATCACATATATTACACAATTCCATAATCTTACAACTTCTTTAGACAACCTTGTCTCAAAATAAACTTCTTCAGAAACTGGCCTGTTTGAGTGGGGCCCACTCATCACCATGACCTATATCATAGCTTTATGGAACTATTAATGAGTCTTATACATGTTATAATCATTATACATGCACTATGAAGCAATTCTTTCCACTTAGGAATCAATTATTGCATAGTTCCTTCAAGCTAAGGTTTTAAACTCATAAATAGTTGTCTACATTCTTAAAATTTGTTCATAAAATGTGACAATTAACTGACCTCATTATTTTTTTGAAACATTCTAAAATAAGTTTTTAAACATCCTTGAAAACCACAGCTCCATGCAAAGCACACAATTCAGGGTGAGCATCAGAAGTTCCAATTTCGAGTTAGAAATGCACTAGTTCTTGACCCTGTCTCACCAAAAACTTCATATCTTGCAAAAATCATGTCATGGAAACATAAATTTTTTCTAAAATAACCATGACACATCATAATAACATCTCAAGTAATCATAAATTCCTTACCATCTCTCAAACTCTCTAAACACTAAGACTTGCATACATACCCATTAGGGTTTTACACCATAAAAGTTAGGGTCAACTGGAAAAACATTATAATGCATCATGAATGTAGTAAAAATTATCAAAAAATACCTTTTACACCATAAAACACCTGCATACATGCATCAAGGAGATTATATTTCCCCGTACCTCAATCTCATACCTCTTGGCATCCAAACCTGCTCTAGATGAGCACCTAAAACATAGCTAATCACTTATATCTGAACCATACAACTGATGTGAGTTCCCAATAACTCTTCAAACCTACTATATAACATGCCAAAATTCTTCTCAAGAAATGGAGTATCTCATACCACCATGTAACATCACCTAGGCACTTGAATGGGCTTGCAAGATTAAGCAATCCTCACTCAATCTCCTTTTATCATCTAGTACACATCTGAACCATCATATAAACATCATCTAACCCTACTCCATCATCCAATTTTTCATTAATGTGGTTTTGCATCAATGAAAACACCTACAAGACCACATGCCAACAATATCCTCCTTTGTCATTGATGGAAAACTACCTAAACTTCTCCCCATTTTTACATTAATGAAAAAGTATCTTTGTAGCAACATGTTCTTCATCTTCCACAACTTCATAGGATAATTATTTTGTTAGAAACATCAACCAAAGATCTCAATCAAGATTAAAAACTTGAAATTTCACTCGATAATTGATTTTTATTCTCTTTTCAAGCATAGACACACCATGTTGTCCCCAAGAATAGAATATACATCATCTAAATACATCCAGAAAGCATGAATAAATAATCATCTTACCATTCCTTTAGCTGATACATCATCATTCACCTTGTAGGTATGCAAAACTAGTAACTTTTCACCTTAACCCTATTTTAGCCCTCATGAAACCATTGTAGCAAAGCACTATCTGAACCAACCACACCATGGACATATAAAAAATTTCATAAATGAGCATAAAAATACATCACACATTCATTATTATGCCAACTCAATTTATCTAGACACAAAAAATATATTTAGTCGCATGCTTCTATCCTTCAACATAGCTTGAGATCATAGATCTCGTAGTGAACTCATCAGTGGTTTTAGGACAAACTTTAACAAATTCTCAAACACCAATCACACGTAACAGAGAATATCATTACTCCCCCTAGACTTAAGACCCTCATCTGAAGTAGAATAGCTCAAATTTATGCATCTTACCTTGGTTACTTGGCTAGAAATCACTTTGAACACTTTTACCTAGTCCTAAACCACCTTCTTAGTTTTTGATAGTCACATTAGATGAATTAATACTCTTATGAAACATAATAAACTAAACCTGTATGTAAAAACCTAAACCATACCTTATATGTCTTAAGATCTTCATAGTCCCATCTAGAAGTAAAATCCATTGCTCTTCGTGATTGAGTTGAGACATACACAACCTCTTGTAATTGTAGAAACAACATTTCATAGCATATTGTACCTTTAGCTGCAAGAGAAGATTCAACTATCCAATAATATGGCTTACAAGCACATGTGATCACCTATAGAACCACCAAGAAGAAACCATATGCACTCCCCCTATCCAAAAATACTTCATTCACCTGTAGATGTAGTCATGCACACCACTGTAGCACTTTGGACCTCCTCATGAGATTTATAATCATCATTCAGACTCATTCATGACTTGTATACCAATTCATTAACTTCTTCATAACTTATATCTCTTTATATAACCTTAAGAGAAATCTAGACATTAAATTCCCTTTATTTGCACTATCATCATATCCATTCAAACATCTGCAGGTTTGTAGGATGTTCTTAAGAGAAAGAATGAGAATTCATGGCCATAACATAGACTACAAGATGTGTATTTTCTTCTTCTAAGGTCATAAACACTTCTATACCTTATGAATCATATGGAATACATATCAATGTATTATAAATGAAGTTGACACATACCTTACACCTGAGAGATCAACATATTCTTCCTTTCTCTAAGCATGTAGCTTTGACAAACTATATTTTTCCTTTCTGAGTACTCATATACACTCCCTTTAGTAGGTTTTAATTCAAACACCTTTTCATGCTTATTACACTCCTTCTAGAGAAAATGGAAAATATTAAGGGCACTGTCATACACTCATTCCTATATAAATTTACATACTATGCCTTTTAATAACCCTATATCTTGACATCTTGCACATGACCCAAGTAAGATCATTTAATGAGCTTATCCATACCCTGTATCATCTTCTCTACAAAATTTCATAGTTCAAAATACCTTTCAACTTACTTAAACCATCTTCTTAAATTTGAAACTCTTCAAAATATGATGTAATTTAGCTTTCATACATATAGCCTTCATCATTCTTTCATCAATATTGCCATGAAGTACTATCTACCAATTTCACTTTTGATATCCCCATTTGAGAAATATAACTTATCTTATCATGATAAAAATATTAATCTCAATTTACACTCAAGCACACCAATTAGGAAGACTCAAATCATACCGAAAAGGAGATGTACAAAATTGTGATAGACTATGTATACACAAACCCAGTCTAAAAGCACCAAGGATCACATAAGACCCAAACACATTATATTTTTTCCTTCTTCATCATGTATATTTTCTTGATGTACTTCAAAATCTCATATATGTCACAAAAACTTCTGAGAATTATCAAAATTTTTACTATATCTTCCACTCATCACAAATTTGCATACACAGTCTACTAACTCTTGTGAAAATGAAAAAAACATCTAATTTTCCAAGTACACAACTTCACAGAAGAAACATACCATATTTAGACACCCATTTGGTTTTAGTATCACCATTTTAAACCTTGAAATCCCACACTAAAGAATACATGCCCAAATTTCAGGATACACCTTTTCAAATTAGGCCTTTTAGCACTACCACTATTAAGTTAAAACACTATTAGAGATTCTCAATAATATAGACATAAATATGACTTCACACCTATTGAATCCTATATCCCTCCATGTCTAGATGAATTTCTCAAAATTTTATCCCAAGAATCCATCAGTTGGACCTTCAAACCTTAATTTCCATCTATACCATTCACTGTGTACTGTGAAAAACCAGTCTATGCAGAGAAGAGTCTCAACATGAACAATTTTTTTTTAATAATTTAAAAATTGATCATGAAAATTTTGAATAACTATTATAACTCACTGAGCACATTTTAAAATAAATAAGGAGTAATAACCACCTTGAAATTTCTCTAGAGGATACTTGATTCAGCCATGTCTTGGTCACAATCCACTTTTAGAAAGAAATACATTGATCAATTCATCACTTGATCACTCCAACCATTTTCATAAAGAACCATATTACATCTCATAGTAAGAAACATATCTAAAACCCATTATTCCACTTGACTTGACATGTCAGTAGATGAAATATACACACTAAAGAGTGACTTAGATACATTGTGAGACAATTTCACATATAGACTTAAGATTTTATCACTATCATGACTTTACTTCATCATAGACACTAAGAGTATCATGATACATGCCTTTTCAACTCATGATAGACATAATAAACTTCATTTGATTTAGTCTTGACACCTTGATACATCACAGACCATAAATTCAACCATCATTACTAAACTCATGCTCTGCGAGTAAGAGATCACATTTCATGAGTTCAATACCACTTAACTACTTCAAAAAACATGAATTTGAGAAACTTTATCATATTGAATACATCTCATATATAAAACTTTATCAAGATACTGCAAAACATACAAAGAAGAACCCAAACTCATACACCAAATGACCACAAGATTGATATCATAACATTTCATTCACAAGAAAAACCAATCTTGAAATATGAGAAAACACTTAGAGACATTGAATGACAGTCCTTATGGTCATGGAGGAGTCACACATACTAACCAAATCATCCCCCCTCATTTGAATGCTTCTTTTGCATTAGTATACCTCTAAGAATCATAGGATATGTATATAAGCATAATGAAGACCTAAAAGAAGGTCTTGAAAAGGTTCCAAGCCCTCTTAGTCACCAGAAAAAATCCATCATAAACTTTCCTCTGATTAGATCCCTAAGTTATAAATTGTCTTCCATCATCAAATACTCTTGAAGCAACAACACGGTCTCTTCTTAGTTCCCAAGTCCTTCTAGGACCACTACTTCACATTATAGCCCTTTAAAAGTTACTTCTATGCACTCTAGGTCCTTGAGCCATCTATTTTTGTCTTGAATAATCACACAAGAATACCCTTGCCACATGACCAACCTCATTACAATTGTAACATACAACTAAGTTCTTCCTCTTTAAATCTGCAGCTTGACTAGGTGAATCATATAAGAAAAACCTGGTAGTATGACCTTGTTCATTATAATTATAGCACACCAGATTCTTAGAAAACTCAATTCTATTGTCCCTCCATAGATGATCATCTCTAGAAGAATTTATACACTCTTTATCCCTATGAAAAATGCATTACAAGTAAAAAAATGACCATTGAAAGTTCTCTCATACCTTGAGGCATTCGTCTACCTAATAGATATTGGTTTCACATTGTCCTTGAAGAGTGTCACCTTCTTCTCTTTCTTGATAACAAGTTCACCTGATTCCTTTCTTGAAACCATGTCTTATTTCTTTACTTATTTTCCTTTAGATTCCCTTTTGAATCCTAAGACAGTTCTATCAGCTATTAATATTTGTTTAACAAGTAGATCATCTAGATCATTTGCAATTTTCTCAAACTTCTGAAAGGTCATAGTTTTCTTGCTAACTTATAGAATCTCAGACATTAAGAACTCTATATATTATTCAAATTTTTAATACATACTTTCCTTATCTTGTAAAATTGAAACAATATCCTTTACCTTTTCTTATAGTAATCCGATTGAATCATTTTTTTTTCTTGACTCATCCTTATACATCTCTTGTATCTTATGCATTTTATTTTCATATTCCTTGACCTACAAACTCATCTTCTTGTTATCTTTCTTGGCATGCTTTGACTTATTTTGAAGGCATTAAAAATCATATTTTCCATCCTCATCCTCTTCACTAGAATAATTTCAATAACCTGGAATAAAGTCTCTTAAAAATGAAGAATCTTTACAAGAAGTGCTCATAATAGTATTGATCATGAACAATGCATCATTTCCTATATCATCATGATCTGATTCATACATAATTTGAAACACCACTACTATCATCATACGAACAATCATATTCCTTTGTATAAAAACTCCTTTTGTCCTTCTTTTTGTAATCAAACTTCTTAAAGCTTTTCTTTATCTTAACATACTATTTGTGATTTTTTTCATGATTAGTATCATACTCATTTTCATCATGATCTTCCTTCTTGTGATTATGAAGAAAATTAACAACAAAATGTCCTATCTTACCACATTTTAAAAATTTATAAGGAATCTGATCTTTGTACTTACCATATCCAAGCTTCAATCTTCTATCCATCATAGCAAAGACATATTCATCTTCAATTTCAAAAGTAGCATCATCATCCTTCACCTTATTATTATCATCCTTTATCTAATATTTGAAGGCAATATCTCTTGTCTAATTTGAGATAACCTATTCTCATCTCATAAGTAGTCAAGGTGCCATGCAAATCATCAATATTCAAAGTATTCAAATCCTTTTCCTCTTCTATGGAAGATGCTTTGGAATCAAATTTTGGTGTTAGTGACCTTAGAACCTTTTGAACAACCACTTATTATTTTACATCTTCTCCTAACCCTTTCATGTTATTGACAATTTTTTCAACTCTAAGTAGATATGTAACAATGGACTCTCCATCATTCATATTAAGAGACTCAAAGTGATTTCTAAAGGTTCTAAGTTTAGAAATTATTACCTTTTAGTCACCTTCGTATAGGACTTGAAATTTATCCCATACTTACTTTTCTGATTTGTAGTACATTACCTTTCCCAACTCAGATTCACCAAGACTCTAAATGATAGCATTCAAGGCCTTAGAATTATGTTCATATGCATTCTTGTCTTCTTGACTAGTAATAGGAGTGGTAGGAGGAGTATAGTAAAATTCCACAATATTCCAAACATCAAACCCTTGTGACATAATTTATTCCTTCATCCTTAGACTCCAAAATTCATAATTTGTTCCGTCAAACATTGGTGCCTTGCCTATGAATCTAATACTTTCCATTTTGTGATTCAGGATCTCCTTCGAAGCTATCAAACTTCTCCAAAAAGACCTTCTCTAATACCAATTATTGGAATAAAAATGGACTAAGAGGGTGGGTTAATCATTCCTTATAATTTAATTTCAATTTTATATTACTCACATAAACCATTGATCAATTATCCATCCATTAATATGTGCATAACAACATATAACATTCATGCAATTAATCATGACCAAGAGAAGCAAAACCAAAAAAAAAGATGTATGTGGGAAACCCTAAAGGGGAAGAAACCCCAATGAATTTTTTTCTAATATTACACACAAAAAATACTCAATTGAATATTACACATCACAAGATATTTCTTTAGTGATGCGCCAACCCCTAAACCCTTGTTGATATTACACACAAAAAGAGACTTGCATGAAGATGACACTTCACACAAGATTTTAATGAAGAATTACCAATGAAAATATGTTGACACCACATCTGATATTGATTCATATATTCAGCTCCAAATTCTTCCAGACCCTTGCTCAAACCCTAGGTCTACAACTTGCACAAACTAGCTCTTTCTTTACTTCTCAAGTATTCAAACTATTTCATACATGCTTGATGATATTATTCAACCTATCACACACTTGATCTGATATCAATTCATGCTTCAACACCTAAAATAATTTATCACTTAGGTTGCACTTCTTGCACACAACACAACTCACTCAACTCGCACCAAAAAGCACTCAAAACATTTCCTTTATAATCTTATTTCCATTTCAAATTTAAACACAAAATTTTTCCCTCCTTTGGCTCGACCCATGCATCATAAAATTATCCAAAATTCAAAAAATAATATTCACAAGTGACCCAAGTAGGTCGGAATATCCAAAAACATCATTACATGCTCCAAAAAGACTCAAATCCCCATGGGAACAAAGAGAAAATGTCCATAACATAAAAACCATAATTATTCATGACCCATAAATAACCAAACATGTTTAAATTAAAATTTAAACACCACACATGTTTGCAATTTAGCTGAACCAATCATAATATTTCATTTAATGGGACCACTTCTCTTTGTACTTCTCAATACAACTGTTTCCTACACCATTCAAGACCCTAAAAACATATATGCCACTAGATGACTCAAAAACATCCAAACTATGTCATGTGATCACTAAATGGAAATGGAAGAACATGTAGAACAATTATAAGAAATTTAGAATTCATGAAACAATCACATGCTCAAACTGTAACATCCTCATTTAAGACTTCAATAAAAGGGAATTTTTTTATCATAATGTTTCACTGTTCTAAATTCACATAATTTAGAACCAACATTATCTCAGTCAATCTGTCCTACACCAGTAAACCATTTGCAGATGTTATGAGTTGGGTTAAACCAATCCCTCATAAATACTTTTATTCAATTGTGTAGACAAAGTATACTTTTGGTTCCATTAATTAATCAAGGGCATTCAAGTGTAAATCTCTAAAGTGCATATCTGGGTATCTATTATGGATAACCCATAAAATATCCTACATATTTATTCTAGGTGAAATTGGGACAACACAATCAGCAAATTGTGTTACATTGGCCAAAGTTTTTGGGTCATGTATGACATGCCCAATTCCATGACGACATAATCGTCATAAGGAATATGTCTTTCACCACACTTGAAACTATTGTCTAGATTATAACTAATTTTATTTGCATCAATCACTTACAAGGTATGTGCTAGGTAATAATTAGGGATAGTATTCAAGGGCTAGCACTGGTAATTCATCTTAGGGTGACTATGGAAAATTAAGTGTATCCGAATTGACTTACATCAACTTGAATCCTCTTCCTTTCACATAGTCATCATAAGATGACATCAATACTAGACAATACCTCCATCTCAAATTGGTATCTATCACTTACTTGGATCTAAGTTTTATGATAGTTACGTTTAGGGGTGCTAGGTGGATTATTGTTCTATAGTAACTTCTCTATAGTAACCAATTAATGACTTAAGTCATTAACTAGGTATTGTACAGTAATGACTATGCTACAACGACCCGTCGAGTTCCACTAAACGGAACATCATATCTTAACAAGTTTCAATAGTTTCATTAATTCCCGGATCGTTAATCTCACCCTAGTTTCTCTTGTTGATAGGTTCCATACCTAAAGATATACTAGGGTTCATAACAACTTACCTTTAAATAAGATAGTAAACATTAATCAATCAAGGGCAGGTTACATATTTAAATATGTGATATGCTTAATCAGGAAAACATGCCTTTTTCCTTAATTAGGTATAAATGAGTAGGTGCAGTTTTCTTCTTGTTAGTTACTTATTGTAGGAAATTAATCATACATTATTATTTATACAAGTTTGTTCCCTTAGGAACAAACGTGATTCCACATGACTATCATGCTTATGTATGTTTTCATACTCAAGGATTAAACATAGTTAATCAAGCATTCTTTACATATCTTAATTCCAAATCATAATAATAATATCCTTTTATCATCAATCAATTGTCCTTGATTTATAATGTAGTTATATTTTAATTAATCACCTCTTTATGTATATAACCACACAATGTTCCTTAAATGGTTAATTTTTTTCTTACATACTCAAAAAATTCTCTAGATAATAAATTCAAACACATTATGTTAATTTTATATTATCTAAGTATAACTTATATTTAAAGAAAGTTAATTATGACATATTCTTTATATTTCAACTTCTTTCATAAAGTAACTAGATAATAAACCCTACTACACTTAGTTTATAGCCGATATTCAATCATATAAGAGCATCATTATCTTTCATTAGTTTAGACTCCATATGTCATATAGTTGGAGAAAATAATGTAGATTTCCATTTCATTTCTACAGATGCACGCATATGCTCACCAATGTGTGCATATGTCTCTCAGGACATGCATACATTAAAGCCCCTGTGTTTTATCTTGATTTTTGACAGACATGCACATTCATTAAAAAGGGCGCACATGCATCTCTTGAGACAAGCATATGCAAAATAATGACTGTGTTTTTACAGTGGTGTGCATACGTCATTAGGTGTGTATATACATCCTAAGTGGTGCGCAGGCGTTACAGTACAGAGTTGAAGAGTTTTTAAAAATTTGTAAATATTGTTACCTTGGTTTTTCTAACACTTTGCAGGGTTTTTGTGAGATTAATCAATGGTATGCATGATATTTTAAAGTTAATTTTGTGTTAATTTTCTTAGTCAAAATTGATGGATGTTGCATTCTTTTTACTTATAGGGTTTAGATCATGTATGCTCTTCCTTTGCACCTTCTGGGTGATCTTGGGGATAAAAAATGGTTCAATACCTTTCTCATGCTTTCAAAACAACATTTTATCAAAGTTTTATAAGGGAATGAACATCAAAGTTGGATAAAAATAATTTACTTATGTATTTGAGTTAAAAATTTTCCATTTCCACAATTCAGTAGGATTTCACGTTCTGTATGCTCTTTTCTTGCATCTTAGGATGATCTTGGCTAACAAAAAACAACGCTTTATCCTATTTCTATGATATCTTTATCATTTGGAGAACTAATAATTATTGCATGAAGGACCATATCACTTGTGAAAGAATCAGGATCTAGAAAAAAGATAACTCATGTGTTGTAGGTTTCCAACGATGTGACAAACCTCACTAAGTTTAAATATAAAAACACACCATAATCAAAACACTTGATTTGTAGGTTAAGATAAGGGTAAACCCGTCCACTTTAAAATAGGATAAAATCCACTTGGAATAAGCCTTAAGCTACAAAAAATGGGATGCTCCTAGGAACCCCAAAGTATTCCATGCAAGATGGAACCTTATGGATGAAATAGAAAGCACTTCGCTTACCTACTTGACTAGTTATGCACTTGTGAGTTTAAATTCAAAAATATCTCCATTGTGACCCCAATGAAAACAAAACTGAATGCATTTTTATGCTCATTATGTCAAAGTGGGTAAAGTAAAGCCAAGATACTCCAAGATTATTCAATGTGACTTTCTTGGAAATCCACACTCATAGAGGTATTTTGTGACACGTGGTTGAGAGAACCAATAGGAATCCATTTTATCTTGGAGACAACATTTACCTTATCAAGCCATCATGTTTTAAAGAGCCTTTATGAAGTCAGAAAATTTTTCGAAGTCAAAATCTTGTTTGTCGAACAAGGGGATAGTCCCTCAAAGTTTGAGCCAACGTCATTCATCATTAAATTTTTGAAGTGTTACTTTGTTTTACTTTTTCACTCATCATAAGACAAGGTGAAACTCTATTGAAGTGACAAAAAGTATTTTTCAACCCCATTTCGATCTACTCCTTTTCTCTCTTAATGATATTTTTAATCAAAAGAGGAGCATCATATGTGTGTTATTGATTGATCATGTCCACCACTTTTACACCCATTTACATTCATCCCTGCTTGAGACTTGATGGTAAATGTTTAAATTGGGTTGGTATGTATTCATATCTTAATAGCCTTGTCTTGATACCAACATCAAGACATCTCATTTGTAGCTAGGCTTTCTCATCATCGATCTTCCTTTGAGGTGTTACTTTTCTTGCATCACCTTGATACAATTTCAATACTTATATATTGTTTCTCATAAAATTGGATTTAAGTTTCAATATTGTAGCATTACGTTGTTCACATGATAGCAAATCCTTGATATAATTTGGCTTTTTCCTTTTCCAAACATTGGCTCAACCTTGAAAAGTGTCATTATTACTTTGTTTGTGTCATATCAATATCATTTCAATAATAATATCATGCTTTTCCATAAATCTTGATTAAACATATTTAAGTGGAATTGTTGCATTTCTCACACTTGTAACTTCCACCTTTTGATATTTAAGCTTATTTGTATCTAGACTCATTATAGTATACCTTGATCAGAAATCACTTCAACCCTTGTTAATATGTATTCCTTGTTTGTTTTTTAAATTGATGTAAGTGTTGACATTGTGTTAATATTTTTGTGTCAAACTGTCATTAAGACCCACATTTGCATAGGGATTATTTCCTTATTTGGCTTTGCATTTTGAACTTACATGATTGTTCCTTGTAATCGTTCATCTTGTAACCTTGTTTGTCTAGGGACAATCCTTTTTTATCCTTTGATCCTTCGCACTCACAGTTTGTTTTCCAAACCTTGATTGGATCGTTGAAATTATGTCATCACAATGTATATTTTCCTTAGGTTCCCTTTGGAAAATCACACAAGAATCCCCTATTTATTCGTAAAATGTCTAGTTAATTTTCATTAGGCTGCTCGAATTGACATGGAACTTCCTTCCCTTTGAAGGAGTTAAATTATGCTAGTTACGTATAGGAATTCAAACTCAACGACACCAACCATGACTAAATATTACATGGTTCCTCACACTTATGACAATACAAAACCTAGGTTTATGCATTTACCTAAAAAATATGCCCATCACGACTAAACCATGATTTCTTCCTCACACTAGAAAAATTGTTTGGTTAGCCTGTTCCTCACCTTCGTCTCATAGTCGGTGGTATGGTTTAGATGATTTTGATCCAAATTATTATTCGGTTTCCCTCCACTCTTCTTTTGATTCTGATCCAAACTATTATTTTGATTCTCCTAATGATTCTAATCCAAACTATTATTCAGATGTGACTCCTATGTCATGGTCCTCCCTTTCTTCGTAGCGCCCTCTTCATCAAACATCTAAAATAAATCCTATTTTTTGGTCATCCCTTCCTTCACAAGACACCCTTTATCCATCACCTCAAAAACCTCTTCCTCTATTGAAGATTCTGTCACTCAAAGTCCTTTTAGTTAATAATATAAGTTAAATATGATGTCACAAAACACTAACTAGATGCGCGATACTCTTTGTCTACCAACACTGTATCATCTTATAGGTAAGCCCATGCCATATTATTTTACTCGTGAGACATTTAGATCCAAATATTCTTCGTCTCTTAAGTCATCATCTTCTCAATATTCTACACTAGTTGGACCCTTTTATTCTAATCAACCTCCAATCGTCAAAGAACAACAACCGATACTAATCAATTCATTTCATAATGAATAAGTGATCGTAGGATTTCTGGGGTCACATGATGAGATTCCCCTAGAGGATCATGAGCAAGGATTCAATTTTTAATTTGATGAACTCACATATTAGGAGGAAGAAATTAATTCTTTTTGTCAAAAAATAGAGGAAGATCCTAAGACCATTGAACTTGATCCTCCTCTTATTCATACATCTTTACATCCCTCATCACATGATGACACACCTATTTCAAGCATTGATCCATGGCCTATCATTTCATCACTCAATCATTATTTACATATCACAATTCCTCAATCAAAACTTCTCATTGGGTCACCTCCAGGTAGCCCTTCATCTTCTTCTATATGTGGGTCACCGCTGAGTAACCCATCATATTCTATTCTTGGACCACATCCTAGTATCCCTTCATGTTCCCTCTATGGGTCACTACTTAGTAGCTCATCATCTTTTATTCTCGGCCCACATCCTAGTATCCTTCCATCTTCTATCTGTGGCTCACCTCCTAGTAGCCCATCCTCTTCAATTATTGGATTGTATCCTTTTCCTCACATGAATAATAAATGTATTCTTTCTTCTCCCACTTCTTGGGATCAAACAAGTCTCACATTAGCTTTTAAGAAAACCAAACAGTTTCTTCATCAAGCTTAGATCAAAAATTCCAAGATCTCCAAAGATACGAACAAGTCAAACAACCATAAGGTTCATAATCGAACGTAATTCAAGAATGCACATCAATGTAACCATTAAATATGGCATAAAGTGTATAAACTTATGGATAGGGAACTCAAGTTCCCACATTAAAAATCCATGTTTCAAGATAAATCATAGTCATTTGTTAAATATGAGCTCACCACAATCATCAAGATCAGAGATAATATGAATCTTGATAAACAAACATGCTTAATCTCCCTTATCAAGTAAATTGTGAACATTTTTGTTTGATCTTATCACGTCAAGTGACCTTGTTGATCCCACCTTTTAGAAAACATAAAATACAAAAAAATGAGAAAACATTAACAAAAAAATCAATCGTACAAAGATCAAACATTGTAATTAGGTTATGCATACACATGGATGTTCTTTCTTCCCTTTCTTTACGAAAGTCATCCACCATTTTCATCCCTTCGATGTTATTTTGATTAGTCTATTCACACGAATTTCATGACATTTATCTCTATGGTATTTTTTTGACCTTGATATTTTATCACCTTGGTAAATTAAAGAACGGTTGACCTCTTAGATATCCTATCATAATCAACATCTAATAAACTTGTTGCAAAGAAATTTTGGACATATTTTTTGGCATTAGCCAATGTCGTCATCATAATCAATTCCATATCCTTCCATCAAGGCATATGTGGTTATTAAACCCTTGTCAAACAAGATAGCTGAAATACATTTTCAGAAATAAAATCAAAATCAAATCAAACAACAAAAGATAATAGCAAAAGCAAATTGATATATATAACTCTCTCTTTAGGTATGTCCAATAATCTCTACTAGGGCTATGGATGCCTGACTGGAAGTAGAAAAATGTTGTA
Source organism: Taxus chinensis (assembly GCA_019776745.2). NCBI lineage: Eukaryota > Viridiplantae > Streptophyta > Pinopsida > Cupressales > Taxaceae > Taxus > Taxus chinensis. The sequence continues at coordinate 362,073,417 of CM034152.1, read as the reverse complement.
ATTAGAATCAAATGCATCTCTATCAGGGCTATGGATGTCTGGCTGATAACAAATAAATGTATGGCTCTCCTTTAACAATCCATTCATAAACCAACTTTGAATATAAATCATTCCTACACATTGGCTAGTGTGTCTTCACTTGTTGTCTACCAAATCTTCACTTTGAGAGGCAGTTAATTTCCACGTGCACACATTGGATCTCTATGAGAAAACAAGATTAGTATGTTACCAAGTGTATTTATTTAGAGTATCTTATCTCACGATTCATGCCTTTGGCTAACTGCTTCTTCATCGCAAGGATTCTAAGTTACGTTCATAACATTCACATCATTCTTCTACTTTATTTAGACATCCATGTGTATAATATTTCCTTTTTTCCATGTTTGCAGACACTTTTTTTCCCTTTCACAATAATAATCTTCTACTTTTTTTCTATCATGTACTTCTTAACCATCTTATGTTGGGGGAATCCTTGCTCCTTCTTAACACATCATTAGTTTGCGTTCATCATCATGATTGAACCTATCTATATTGGCCTTGGTCCAACCCTTAGACATGAAGAGTTTTCCTTTGAATACTCCCACCTAATGCTGGGGAATTTTTGCATCTTCACTTTCTTGTGCATAGGTGTGGCATACTGCCCTTGTATATCCCATATATCACTAGGGGAATCCACACTTCTTTCTCTTCTAGTACATATCTTCAAAAAAAATCAAAATAAAAAAAACATTAAAATATGTTTTAGAAAACTTCTAAAAATTGAAAATCATCCTACAAAACATCGATATTTGTTTTTCACTTGTTCATGTGCGTGAATTACATATTATCTGGATCTACCCCCATTAACAAAGATGGTATACTTACTATGTTTGTACTCTGGGGTACAACTAGTTACTTGGTAATGTTTCATAGTGCACAATTTATTTTCATAGGACCCAAGTTTCCTCCATTATTCCCCTTACATGTATCCTTCCTTGGGGAATCATTTTTAACCCTTTTTGTTAATTCACATAGGTCAAAACTAAAGCTCGATAACAAAAACATTGGTACAACTATCTTAGAAGTTGTTGGTTTAATTATGTGTGTTTGTAATTGTTTCTCTGTTAGGTTAGCTTATTTACTTTCTCTTATTGCATTACATTATGTATGTTGTATGGAACTAGGTATCATTTTACTTTCTCATATTGCATTACATTATGTATGTTGCATGGAGTTAGGAATCATTTTAATTTCTCATATTTCATTACATTTTGTATGTTGCATGGAGTTGGTGTTTTAACATAGATATTTGTTTGTACTATGTATTTTCATGTCATTCTATACTTTTATCGTATGTTTAATTTTTTAATAAGGACTGATAATGAAGATCACTGACAATATGATGAAAATTAATTTTTTTACATGGCACTGGATGGATGTTAGCTCATTTCCCCTTCCTCATACTCATTTTATTCTATATTCCCTTTCTTCTCTTCACACTACTCTTCTCTTTTCTAGGGGCATATTACCTCCTTCATCTTCTATATGTTTCCTTTATCTTTTTTATTGTCGATTGACCTCTTTCATTACCCCATCGACACTCGAGGGAGAATCCTTCATTCTCCTAATTTTTCTCCTACCCCTTCAAAAACATTACTTTTTTACGCTTGTATACTATCTTTGAAGTGGTGTAGCTTACGCCACCCTAAAGAGGGGCAGATGTAGACACCTAAAATCCTCTTACACCTATCATTTCCTCTAATTTAGTCCATTAATGACACTTCATTAATTATCTATTCTTTTCCCCATTCTTGAATTCCCATTCACGACACCTTCTTAGTCGTATTCCTCTTATAATCAATTAATTTGGCTAATAAACCCCTTGTATTAGCTAAACATCTCCCTATTCCCCTCTAGATCACTTCTGAAAGCTTCCTAGGCCATTATTCAATCACATATGAGTAATCAAACTCCTCCCAACTCTCAATGAGTCACTAATCACTTATTAATCAGGTTTAACTAGCGTAAACCAAGGTTAGCTCTTCTAAAGCATGTTTATCTGGTCCTAATCATAAAGTGATTTTTTGCTTACCTTTTTTCCCACATGCACCAAAATTTTAAATGCTCCCAAAGAGAAAACTATAAATACAAGGCTAAGTGCTTCATTTCAACCTTACAACTCATTTGTATCATCCCAAGCTATAAACATCTGATATTGAGCTTACTCCCCCCATTGGAAAAGCTTCTTCATCCATTTCTTCATGTTAGGTTAGTAATGAAATATATAAACTTGGCCTCTTAGCCATTTTAGTGATATTCATTCACCTTCTTAAAGTAAAAAACAAATCACCCTTTTATTACTAAATTTATCTTCATAGGTTCATGCTTTATTTAGTGATCTAAAGAGTAGGGATAACTTAGGCATGTTAGTTTTATTTAATATTGTTGCATGCACTGATAGAAGAGTTTCCTTTAAGCTCTAATCTTGATGGTATAGTTTAGATTTGATCAATGCTTTAATTTTATTAGATTTTATCTTCTTTTGATTAGAATTCCTAATTTATTCATGAACACAACATCAAGTAATGATAATTACAATCCATTATAAAAAGCATCTTTCTTCAATAAATAGAACAAATGAAAAATTCTAAACGTCATACTTATTTCACCTTACACAAAGTCCATCTATAATATTGTTAGCATCTGTCAGTTCATACAAACTAAGCATGATAAGATCTAAATCTTCATAAAAATGTGCTCTATTTAATAATTTCATAAAAGGAATGTTGCTTTTAACTGAAAATAAATTTAAGATTAAAAAATAAACACTCAACATTTTTGAACATTTAGCATAGACATATGATCATTACAAACACCAAAAAATGAATACATAGTACCCTAAGTACTTCATACAGGGATGATCCATACAAACATTAACTTATAAGACTTACAGATAATGGATCATATCACAATCAAGTAAAACTATATAGCTATAACCTAATTAAACAATGAATAATATTTCATATGAGCAATGCTTTAATAATGGCTTATTCACCATTCCCTATAAGTTATACATACAATAAATTATTCATCATTTAATAAAATTTATAAACTCTATATCTTATTTATTGACATCAATAGGGTCAATATGACCAAATAGAGGACTTCCATATAGATCCATATGTAGGAGGATAAGTTCCAGACCAACCTCCTTTCCATAAAAATGTCAAACCATACTAATACAACATGTCAATTCACTAATACTAAATTCATTTTTTCTAAATATAAAATATAATGTTAATAATGGTTAAACTTGATGACATACTTGAGCCTAAGGCTCGAAGTGTTTCTGCACTACTTAATAAGGAGGCCTTAAAGGACCACTATTTCAAGTTATAGTCAAGGGTAGAAAAAGTAGAATTTAAAATAGGCCATACAACCCTCCAAGTCCAACTTAACCATTATCACAGGTTTATATAAGTTGTAAACTACAAGCTTACGGTTATCAATCCCTGAATGCAACCATACTCCTAGTCTATCAAACCGAATAACCCAATGTAAACATAGACCATCAACCAAAGGTATATTCATAAGTGGCAGAGGTTAGATATTAGGTGAGACAAACTGGTAGCACTTTATGCCAACATTATCATGAAAAAATCTATGGGGAAACGTAATACCACTCAAGACAAATACCCAAACCAACATTCTAAGTATAAGTACTTGAAAGACATCTAAATCAAATACCCATTAAGGGTATCAATCCAATATGGTAAAACAAATAATACTATGCAACAACAACGTTATTATCCAGTTGATATTAATTGATTTTCCTCGATATATATTTATTTTAAGGTAGGAATGTTCATTAAAAGATGAAAAATATGTACCCATAATATTTACATATTTTTAAGATCATAAGAGAAGAAAATGGTAACCACAATCTAAACACATTATCACTTATCAAAAAAGCTTCCAGAAATATCTATGTTTAAGCAAGGGTAAGGACTAACCAAACATAAACAATATGCTTTCATAGCATCTTGAAATTTTACAGGTTCTTTAATGGCATGCAGTAGTACCAGATATTTACTCAATAAATATAACCCATTTCCTTATATTATTATGCCATTAGTTCGCAGTCATACTAAACAGTCTACATCATAAAAATGAAGAAAGTATAGAAGATAGCCCAATTTCGAAATAAAGGACAAGACCCCAAAACATTAAAATTATTCCCATTTAAAAGTAGAGTTTTTTTCATGAAAACATTATTTACAGAGAAATATTCTAGAGAGTTAGAGCCTATCATGCCTGGTAGAGCTCCTTCTCCTTCCTTCTCCAAGCTCTGTGAGTTCTTATTTGCAAACTTGAACACCAATTGATTCCACAGAAAGACTAAAATAGTTTTTACAAAAAATTCCAACCCTTCCATTCTCCATTCTCTTATTTTAATAGATCAAGCCATTAAGAGTTCCACCATTTTTATCCTTCATACTACTAAAGGTTAAATGTAGATTCAAAAATAGATCAATAATCGAAATAGGCCATCAACATGAATAGCTCCAAGAGATCGATGGAAAAACAATCAAAATGAAACCTTCTCTATTTTTCCTCTAAACCATCGTCACCTACTCCAAAGTAGTTTTTGGAGTCTATCAATGTCATTCAATGCTGAAAAAGGACTGTCAGTTCCTTCCTTAATTCCCACCAACCAACCATGTTACCATTTTAATTTTAGAGAAAAACATTAGTTAATAAAAAATCTAATTATCCCTTTATCCAAAGACATGGAAAAGTTCACCATTTTTTGACTCGTTCCTTGCTAACCGATGGCAGTTTCCATTTATAACACAGGGAATTAAAAATGCCAAGTACGAGTTGGTGGAATTCCAACTCAGCATGCCACACACATACCCTATTTCAAGCCACCCATAGAAGTGTCTAGGTTAGGCCTTAGGGTTTCATACTATAGTTTAGGATTTATAAAAAAACATCCATCCATCAACCTTAGGTTAGGTTTTTAAATTAATTCAAATGTACATATTGCATCCTTAGGTCCTTAGGAATTAAAAATTCCACTTAGAATAGGTTAGTTTAGGATACATTTAATCACCATGAACATCAGCATCCACATTAACTCCGTTTAGCACTTATCAAATGAACCAGGCTTAATTTAACAAATGTAAGCCTTAATTTAGTCATGCAAAGTGAACAAATTAAGTTATATTTGTATTCCACATGATCTAAAAATACTAATTCATAGTTTAAAAAGTAGTTAAGTAAACCTTTCAGTTTTTAGTCAAAATAATATGTCGATTTAGGATAATAGACTAGATCACTAAAATTGATCCAGGGTGTTATTATGAACCTTCATATCAATAAAAAAGTCTTACTAGAAGAAGTCAAATGGAAATAAATGTAAATATTACCCCTTTACCTTATTATTTACCTACTCCAGAACGTGGATTGTACTATCCAAGAGTTGAAGCCATTATGCTCATTTCAGAAATAGTATGGTCAGTACATTATAGTCTTATCAAAACATAAGTACATATTCTACTATTAAATAATTATAAGTCAGAAGTCTTCTAGATCAATAAGTGGATGATGTTATTTTAGAAAACATTCAATAGCCGTTATGCATTGAACATGAAGCCGAACACAATCCCATGAAATTTTTTGTCAACCAATCACAAAATCCAAGTACAATTATAAAAATAGTAGGGGTATTACATACTTCCCCCCTTAAAATCATCATTGTCCTAATGATTAACTTTAATCAAAACAAGTTTAAGAAAATAAATGATACATAGAACTTATTCAATCATCAATTTCTTAAGGAGTAAGTATATCTTGTAAAAATTCAAGTTTCCAAAAGTTTATAACAACATCAAAATGTATGTAACAGAACTTATTAAAGTATTTTTCTTGAAAACAATAAAATTTAAAGATATTTTTTAAATCAAATATCTCAAGTATCATAGAAAACTGAATTTTTTCTGCTAAAAAGGTATGGAAAAATAGTTTTCATGTCTTCCAAATTCTCCTAGGTTGTACTTTCTTCACTAAACTAGTCCCATTGGACCTTGCATTGAATTATTTCATGGCTACACAAGTGCAACTTGTGAGTTTCCAACACCCTTACGGGTTCAACCACAATTATTCCTCGGTTTTGGACCTACAAATAATTTTATTTTAACACATGCAATAAATCTAAAATATACTTCTTAAGCAAGGAAATATGAAAAACATCATGCATTCATGCCAATATAAGAGGTAATGTTAGTTGATAGGCTACATGACTGATCACTTTAACTATTAAAAATGGTCCTAAATATTAGAGTGATATGATTTTCCAAAGGAAATAGAACTCTTTTCAGGATTGACCCTTAAAAAGACTTTTTCACCAAGTTTAAAGTTTCTATCAACCCTTTTCAAGTTTGCATAACATTTCTACCTATTTGCAGCTTCCTTTGATCATTCATAGATCAATTTTACTTATTGTTCCATTTTAGTAAGAATTTCAGGTCCAACCACCTCTCTATCATCTATATTGTCCCAGATAATAGGGGTTCTACACCTTTATATCTACAATGCTTCGAAAGGTTCCATTTTTAGAGAGGAATGATATGTATTATTGTATGAAAATTCAACCAAAGGAAGGTAATCTTCCCATTTTTACTGTTGATCCATACATTACATCCTAAGCATTTCTTCCATTATCTGATTAACTCTTTCAATCTACCCATTAGTTTCTGGATGGTACACAAAACTAAAGTTTTATTTTATTCCTAAGGCTGCATTTAGAATTTGCCAAAAATGTGATGTCATTATTAGATCTCTATCAGATATGATTATCTTAAGCACACTGTGCAATCTAAAAATTTTTATATAAATTTATTTGCGAGAATAGGTGAATAATATTTTAGATTCCCTGCAATAAAATGAGCTACTTTTGTTAATTTTCCAACTACAACCAAAATAACATCATGTTTACTTTTAGACATAGGTAGCCCTTGAACAAAATCCATGCTTATTACTTTCCACTTATACTGTGAAATGTTATGAGGGTACAGTAAACCGGATGGGTGCATATGTTCAGCCTTAACATGCTGACATTATAAGCAATGTGACACATAGTCAAGTATATCCTTCTTCATCCCTTTCTAAAATTATTGTTGTTTTACATCAACAAGCATATTTTTCACTCCAGGATGTCCAGAGTAAGGTGCATTGTGAAATTCAGTCATCACTTTCTTTCTTAACCTATTTTCCAAGGGTACATACACCCAATTTTCATACCTTTGGATTCCTTCACCATCGATTAAGAATCCCTTGTATCTCACACCATTGGAATCTACAACAATTTTTTTTTACTTGTTGATAGTATGAATCTGTTATCATTTTTTTCTTTACCTCATCTTTGAACTGAGTTATCGAGGTTACAAGTGTGGAAATTTGCTTCCTACAACTTAGCACATCTTCCACTCTATTTTCCTTGCCTTTAATATAACTTATATCAAAATCATACTGAGACAAAAATTATAACCATCTTCTCTACCTTGCATTTAGATTAGGTTGTGTGAAGATGTATTTCAGCCCTAGGTGGTCTGTTTTCAACTCAAAGGGATTCTGTAAAAGATAATGTCTCCAAACTTGTAGTGCATGAATAATGGCAGCAAGCTCTAGATTATGGTGAGCATAATTCAGCTCAAGTGACTTGAAATTTCTACTTTCATACGCTATCAAATGATCATTCTATAGTAAATGCCACCTAATCCATCTCTGAAAGCATCTGTCATAATTGTGAAGCTTCCATTTGGATCCGGAACAACTAAAATAGGTATTGTTAAATATTCCTTTAATATTTTAAATGTAGTTTTGCATTTATCACTCCAAACAAACATTTTTTCTTTCTTTTACAGTGAAGTAATTGGAGCAACAATCTTAGAGAAGTCTTTTACAAACTTCCTATAGTATCTAGCTAGTCCCATGAAGCTCCTTACTTAATGCACGTTTTTCAGTGTTAGCCACTCAATTATGGCTACAATGTTTGATGGATCAACTAATAATCCATCCTTATTTATCACGTGGCCTAAGTATTGTACTTCAATTTCGTAAAATGAACATTTTGACAACTTTCCATATACTTTTCTCTTTCTTAAAATTTCAAGTACAATCCTTAGATGTTCATTATGTTCCTCCACACTTCTTGAATATATAAGAATATAATACAAGAATACAAGCAAAAAATTTTCCAAGTATTTTTAAAAATTATTGTTCATAAAATTTGCAGGTGTATTTTTTAAACCAAAAGGTAAAACAGTAAACTCATAGTGCACATATCTTGTCCTAAATGTTGTTTTATGTATGTCTTCTTTTATTCTTAGCCGATTGTACCCAAATCACAAATAAATATTAGAATAAATTGTTGCACCATGCATATGATAAAATATATCATCAATTCTAGGAAGAGGATTCCTATTCTTGATTATTGCTTTGTTTAACATTTTGTAGTCAATACACAATCTAAGTGTTTGATCTTTCTTTTTGACAAATATAACCAGTGTTCCCCAAGGTGAGACACTCAATCTTATCAATCCTTTAGAAATTAGTTCATGCAAGTGTACCTTTATTTAAACTAATTCTATTGTAGTCATGTGGCAAGGTGCCTTAGAAATAGGTTTTGTTCTAGGTTTGATTTCAATAGTGAAATCAAACTCTCGTTTCAGCAGAAGACAAGGTAATTCTTTTGAAAACACATAGGTGTACTCTCTTAATAATGGATACTTTTCCATAAAATCATTACCCTCTTCAAATTTTTTAGAAATGTTTACAAAAAAAATCATGAAGCCTTTGTTTTTATCCTTTTTGAGTTGCATGGCAAATATTTCCCTAACTGTAATCTCTCTTTTTACACCTTGAATGTCTTTTATTTTATACAGATTGTCTAAAAATTTGATGTGTTTTCCATAAAAATATATGTTTTCTTTATGTGTAGATAGCCAATTCACACCTATTGTGATGTCATAATACCCTAAAGGTACAACATAAAGGTCTACTTCTTAGTAAAATTTGGCAATTCTAAGGTTGTGCTAAATAAGCATTTATCAACTATGTGAATAGAATTGTTCTTGTAGTGGACAGTGATGAGAGTCATCAATCCTTGCCATTAATAATGTCAATCCGGGTTGGTTTCTGAAGGCTATATGCATTAAGAGAAGAATATCTCAGAAAGGAGCTCCTTTAAACACAATCCAAACTTGCATAAAATAAATCACACATGTAGAAATTTAAAGGAACACTTGTAAAAATGTAAACACACTTGTAGGAATATAAAGGCACGCTTGCATAAAGGAAATCAAACTTGCATAAATAAAATTGTTTAATTAAAACTAACTAAAAGATAAAAAGATACCTGTAGGTTCACAACAAAAATTGTACTGAAGAAGGATCACATAACATGAAATCAGAAGTTTACAACAAAAGGAAAACTACAGAAATAAAAATATAAACATTAACACATTGATCCATCTTCCTTGGAATGAGTGGCCAACTCATTCCTTATAATAGGACTTAATTCATACTTTTAATATAGAACTTGCAGAATAACTTTACTTCAAAAGATTGGAAAGAAAGAACAGATCTTTATTTCTTGGGAGAAAAGAATTACATATCTCAGTGTGAAAGATTGCATTTATAATTCATGCATCCAACCAACTCCTTATTTTAGGAAATACAATATGATAGTATCTTTATTCCAATATTAACAACTAAGATCTCCATCTCCACAAAATATGGAGAGAGACATATTATTGGAGTCAAATCTTATCTTGCTTATTTTAGGAAGATTTACTCCCAAATCTTCTCTTTGATTTTTGGTAACAAGAATCATAATGATTTTATTATCTTACATTATTGGAAGGATTTTTTTCCTCAAAATATGATTTTGACCAAATACCTTTCCTGGATTTTCCATTTGAATTTGTTGTTCTTGATTGTAGAACTTTTGACGCTTTTCTGATACACTTTTTCCTCGGATTGCAGTTCACTAAAAGTTATATTTATCTTCATTGGTAAAACATGTTGCAAATCTAAATGAGGTTTTTATTAAATACATTTCTATGAACAAAATCCTCTCTCAGATTTTCATTTTGACTTTTTTGTTTCTGTTTATGAAACTTTTAGTGCTCGTCTAATACACTTTTCCTCAGACTGCAGATCACTAAGAGTTATATTTCTCTTCATTGGTAAAACCTGTAGTAAATATGAATGATTTTTTTATTAAAAATGTTTCTGTTAAAACAATTCTCTCATATTTTATGTTTGACTTTTCTATTTCTGTTTATGGAACTTTTAGTGCTCATCTGATACACTTTTTTCTCGAACTACAGTTCACTAAAAGTTAGATTTATCCTCATTGTTAAAACATGTAGAAAATATGAATGAGGTTTATTTTAAAAACATTGTTATGAACAAAAACCTCTCTCATATTTTCCATTGGATTCTTTGATTTTTCACAATTCCTCAAAAATTGTCATTTCGTTGATGCAAGTTCCGGAGCTAACACTATCATTCCTTTTATGCAAGTTTCAAAACTAAAGTTCTCATTACTTTTATGAAAGTTGTGGAACTAAATTTTTTGTTCCTTTTATGTAATTTCTATAACTAAATCTACTTTGTCCACGAATTGGAAGTTCTGGAAGTAACTGTCATTCTATACCTTGCAACTTTATCCACTAGTTTAATTGCTTAAAAATATAAATATATGAATTAAAAGTTTTAGAACTAAATGTTATTCGATTGATGCAAGTTCCAAAACTAAATCTGTGAGTTTTGGAACTAAATCTGCAAGTTTCAAAACTAAATTTGTGAGTTCTGAAACTAAACCTATGAGTTCCGGAACTATAGCTGCGAGTTCCAGAGCTAACTTAAAACAACTATAACTTTTGCATGCAATCTCAAATTGAGATGATTTTTTTTTTAACTTACACAATTTTTTGAGAGAAATATGAATATGAAATCATTTTTGAGTTTAGATATACCATCCATGATCAATTTCACTTTTCCCAATACTAGCATTATCTTTCCTTTATGGCCTGCATACACAAGACTTTGCATATTTTCTCAAATAATCAATAGGATTAGTAAAAAAAAATAGATAACAAAAGATTTCTAAAGAATGAAAAGATATATATCCTATATTCTATCTTAAGAAAACTATAAGTTCCTACATTACATTTAAATCCACTTTCAAAGGTAACTTAGAAGGACAAAATAATGGTAATTTATGATAAATTTATGGCTTCATCAGACAGTCCATGTATTTTTCATATAACAATATTTTCTTTTCAATTTAAATGCTAATTTATTAGAAATAAAACATTCATTGGCACCAGTATTGAACAAAATAGTCACAAGTAATCCAAACAACTTATCTAGCACTTCTATAGGTGTAGCTTTCTTATCAGCTATTGCAGTATGTATCTTGTGTTGTTGATTGCTTTTATTTATCTTTTGAGTACAATAGCTTGTGTAATGATATTTACCACAAATATAATATCCCCCCAAAGGTCCCTTTCTATGCTTAATCTTGATTTATTTTTTGTAATTACTATTTTGACCACTGCTATTTTTTTGTCCATTATTTCTGAAATTTGCAGTAGGTTTATTTGTTTTAGATTTATTCTCATTACCAGTCATAACTCTATTTTTAATTTCAAAAAATTTCCATGCCACCTTTTTAGGTGCAAGGGGTGAAGGAGAACTAGAAATTTTCTTATGTTTTTCCTCTTTGTGAGATGATATTACTTTCAGCTTCTGCTCTTATCTTATGGCCTTTTCAACAACTCCTTCCATAGCTGATGGACTTTGTACATCCACCTCCCCACCTATAACCGGATTCAACCCCATTATAAATTTACATATACATAAATTTTGGTTTGTTTGGTACTATGGTACATACTTGAGAAGTTTTGTAAACTTATCCCAATACTCATTTACGGTCAATTTTCATTGTGCTAATGTTTGAAATTAAGAATTTTTCTAATTATAGTAAAGTTGCGGCAAAAAATAGTGCCTAAAGTATCCCTTAAATTGATTTCAAGTGATGCTTTCTTCATCAACATTGAGCTCAACCTTTTGGTTGTCCCACTAGCAAGATGCTTTGTGGGAAAGCTGATAAGCTCCCCATACTGCTTTTTTTTCCTTGGAGAAGTTCCTAATTATAAAGTACTTCTCCATTTCGTTAAGCCAATTCTCAGCCCCATCCCATAGAGTGGTACCATCAAATTTCGGTGGACTTATCCTTTTTATTTCATTAGTAAGTTCAACTGTCAACCTTGCCTTCTTATTTTTAGGTCGATTCAATGCATTTGCATTCACATTTGTAGTATTTTCATTTACAACATTTACTTTAACATTTGCAACATTGTTATTTATTGTCTTATTGTTAATTTCACCACCAGGATTTTCAACATTCAAATTATTTTCTAGAGTTGCCTCATTGCCATTAACAACATTATCTTCTTCATTTTCCATTAATTTTTGTTCAAGTACAACAATCTGATTCATTGTGTTATGGAGGATAGCAAGGATCTCATGCAACTTTTTTGTTGTATTTTCTTCACCAACTGGAGGTTGGTTATTTGCAGTATGGCCATTTTCTGTTAATAAAAAAATTAGTTTTTGTCAATGATGGACTCAAATATATCCAAGAGTTGAAACCTTTAGCTCTGATACTAAAATGTAACATCCTCATTTAAGACTTCAATACAAGGGGGGAAAAAATTATCATAATGTCTCACTATTCTAAATTCACATAATTTAGAACCAACATTATCTTAGTCAATTCATCCTACAACAGAAAACCATATGTATCTTTTATGAGTTAGGTTAAACCGATCCCTCATATCTAATTTTATTCAAGTGTGTACACAAAGTATAATTGTGGTTCCCTTAATTAATCAGTGGCATTCAAGTGTAAATATCTAACATGCATATCTAGGAATCTACTACGGATAACCCATCATATATCCTACATCTTTAGTCTAGGTGATATTGGGATAGAAAAATTAGCATCTTGTGTTACTTTGGCCAAAGTTTTTGGGTCATGTATGTCATGCCCAAATCCATGATGGCATAATCATCATAAGGAATATATATTTCACCACACTCCAAATTTTTGTCTAGATTAGAACTAATTTGATTTGCATCAATCACTTCCAAGGTTTGTGCTAGGTACTAATTAGGGATAGTATGCATAGGCTAGTGCTGATAAGTCAACTTAGGGTGACAATGGAAAATTAAGTGTATCCAAATTGACTTATGTCACTTCAGATCCTCTTCCTTTCCCGTAGTCATCATAAGATGACATCAGTACTAGACAATACCTCCATCTCAAATTGATATATGTCACTTACTTGGATCCAAGTTTTATGATAGTTACGTTTAGGGGTGCTAGGTGGATTATCACACTATAGTAGTTTCTCCATAGTAAAAAATTAATGACTTAGGTCATTAACTTGGTATTGTGCAACAACAACTATGCTACGATGGCCCATCGATTTCCACTAAATGGAACATTGTATCTTAACAAGTTTTAATAGTTTTATTAATTCCTGTATCCTTAATCTCACCCTACTTACTCTCATCAATAGGTTCCATACCTAAATATCTATAAGGGTTTGTAACAACTTACCTTTAAATAAGATAGTAAACATTAATCAATTAAGGGAAGGTTGCATATATAAATCTATGATATGCTTGATCAAGAAAACATACATTTTCCCTTAATTAGTTATAAATGAGTAGGTGCATTGTTTTGCTTGTTAGTTATTTTATTGTAGTGAAAAAATCATACATTATTATTTATATATGTGTATGCCCTTATGCCCTTAGGAACATATGTGATTCCACATAGCTATCACGCTTATGTATGTTTTCATACTTAAGGAGTAAACATAGTTAATCAAGCATTCTGCATATATCTTAATTTCAAATCATAATAATAATATCCTTTTATCATCAATCAATTATCCTTAATTGATAATGGATTTATATCTGAATTAGTGATCGCTTTATGTATATAACCACATAATGTTCCTTAAATGGTTAACTATTGTTTTACACACTCAAAGAGTTATCTAGATAATAAATTCAACCACATTGTGTTACTTCTATATCATCTAAGTATAACTTATATTCACATAAGTTAATTAAAACATATTATTTTTATTTAAACTTCATTCATGAAGTACCTATATAATAAACCCTACTACACTTATTTTATAACTGATATTCAATCATATAAGAGAATCATTTTATTTCATTAGTTGAGACTCCATACGTCATATAATTGTAGAAAATAATGCAGATTACCCTTTCATTTCTAAATGATGTAATGACTAAGTTCAAAAAAATTCAATCATTCATTTCAAGAAGTACATAAGACAATGTTATTAATAAGGAACTATCTTTATTCAATTCCTGTAATCCAGTAATAGAATCATGTTCAAATAACTTGAATCAAAAAATTCTTTTCCAAAATAGATACAATAAATGGGCCATTAGAATTTCCTATTTACGAAACATAAGTACATTAAGTAATGAGAATTATAATCCATTATACAAAATCATCTTTCTTCAATCAATAGAAAAAATGCAAACGTCTAAGTTTCATCCTTCTTTAAGTTTTCATGAAGTCCATCTGCAATATTGTTAGCATATTTTAGTTCACACAAAATGAGCATGATAATATCTAAATATTCATAATAACATGATTTATCTAATAATTTCATAAAAGGAATGTTGATTTTAACTAAAAATTAATTTAAGGTTCAAAAAGAAAGACTCAACATTTTTGAACATACCACATAGACATATGATCATTACAAACACCAAAAAATGAATACATAATACCCTAATTACTTCATACAGGAAGGATCCATACAAGCATTAACTTATAAGACATTTCATATAAAATTAATCATATCTAATAATTTCATAAAAGGAATGTTGATTTTAACTAAAAATTAATTTAAGGTTCAAAAAGAAAGACTCAACATTTTTGAACATACCACATAGACATATGATCATTACAAACACCAAAAAATGAATACATAATACCCTAATTACTTCATACAGGAAGGATCCATACAAGCATTAACTTATAAGACATTTCATATAAAATTAATCAATATCAACTTGGTCAAATCATCATTTCACAGTCAAGTAAAACTATATAATTGTAACTTGATTAAACATTCAATTACATTTCATACGAACAATGATTAAATAATGGCTTATTCACCATTCCCTGTAAGTTACACTGACCAGGGGTGTTTAAGTACTTTTTGCTGAACTTATGCAGACCGGTCTTTTCTACTAGTGGTTTTTTATTTTCGTTAGGCTATTTGTGGGTCAATGTTTTGTTGACTCCAGGTTTTTTTTGCTGGGGTTTTTTTATAGATACTTTTGTTTAATATGGAGCTTCATTGTAATATCCTTTTTTAATGGGCCCTTGGAGCCTCTTTTCCAACTATTATCTATAAAAAAAACATTCTCTATAAGTTATACATATAATAACTTATTCATCATTTAATAAAAGTTATAAATATATATCTTATTTATTCACATCAGTAGGATTGATATGACTAAACAAATGATTTCCATATAGATCCATCTATAAGAGGATAAGTTCTAGACTAACGTCCTTACCACAAAAATGTCAAACCATACTAATACAACATGTCGATTAAGTGTGACTGAATTCAATTTTTCTAAATATAAAATATAATGTTGATAATGGTTAAACTTGATGACATACTTGAGCCTAAGGCTCGAAGCATTTCCAAACTACTTAACAAGGAGGCCTCAAAACACCATTGTATCGAGTTACAGTCAAGGGTAGACAAAGTAGAATTTCAAATAAGCCATACGACCCTCTAATTCAAACTTAACTGTCATCACATGTTTACAAGATTTGTAAACTACAACCTTATGCTTATATATCCTTGAATGTAACCATAATCCTTGTATAGAAAACCACGTAACCCAATGTAAACATATACCATCAACCAAAGGTATCCTCAGAAGTGGTAGAGGTTAGAGTTAAGTAAGACAAAGTGGTAGTACTTTTTTCCAACATTCTAATGAAAAAATCTATGGAGACACGTAATAAAAATCAAGGAAAAATACCCAGACCAACATTCTACATATAAGTACCTGATAGATGTCTAAATCAAATACCCATTAAGGCTATCAACCCAATATGGTAAATTCAATAATACTATACAATAAAAACATTATTATACAATCGATATTAATCGATTCTCCTTGATATATATTTATTTTAAGCCAGGTAGGTTCATCAAAATATGAACAAGATGTACCCATAATATTTACATATTTTTAAGATCATAAGAGTAGTAAATGGTAACCACAATCCAAACCCATTATCACTTATCAATCAAGCTTCCAAAAATATCTATGTTTATGAAAGGGTAAGGACCATCCAAACATAAACAATATTATTTCATAGCATCTTGAACTGTTCCAGGTTCTTAAATGGCATGCACATGAATTAGTACCAAGGATTTGGTCAATAAAGATAGCCCAGTTCCTTATATTATCATGACATCAATTCACAGTCATACTAAACATTCTACATTGTAAAAATGAAGAAAATATAGAAGATATCCTAGTTTCAAATGAAAATACAAGACCCCAAAACCTTAAAATGATTCCCGTTTAAAATCATAGTTATTTTCATAAAAAAAAAAATTAGAGAAAAATATTCTAGAGTTATAGCCTATCATGCCTAGTAGAGCTCCTTCTCCTTAATTCTCCAAGCTCTGTGAGTTATTCTCTACAAAATCAAACACTAATTGATTCCACAGAAATACCAAAATAGTTTCCATAAAAAATTCCAACCCTTCCATTTTCCATTCTCTTATTTTAATAGCCCAAGCCGTTAAGATTTCCACTATTTTATCCCTCATACAAATCAAGGTTAAATGCAGATTCAAAAATAGATCAAGAATATAAATAGACCATCAACATGTACAGCTCCAAGAGCTTGATGGAAAAATAATCAAAATGAAACCAACATCTCTATTTTTCCTCCAAACCACCCTCACCTTCTCCAAAGTGGTGTTGGAGTCTATCAATGTCATTCAATGCTGAAAAAGGACTATCAGTTCCATCCTTGATTCCTACCAACCAACCTGTTTACCATTTTAATTTTAGAGACCAACATTATTTAACAAAAACTTAAACCATCCATTTATCCAAAGACTTGGCTAAGTTCACAAATTTTTGACCGGTTCCTTGCTAACCGATGATGGTTTCCATTTATAAGATATGGGGAATTAAAAATGCCAAGTATGATATGTTGGAATTTCAACTCAGCATGCATGCACATACCGTATTCCAAGCCAGCCATATAAGTTTCTAGGTTAGGTCTTAGGGTTTTGTAGTATAGTATTGGATTTATAAAACAACATTCATCCATCAACCTTAGATTAGGTTGTTAAATTAATTCAAATTTACATAGTGTATCGTTAGGTCCTTAGGACTTAAACATTCCACTTAGAATAAGTTAGTTTAGTATACAATTAATCACCATGAACATAATCATCCACATTAAGTCCCTTTATCACTTATCAAATGAACCGGGCTTAATTTAACAACTGTAATCCTTAATTAAGCCATGCAACATGAATAAATTAAGTTAGATTTACAGTCCACATGATTTGAAAATACTAATTCATAGTTTATAAAGTAGTCAAGTAAACATTTCATTTTTTAGTCAAAATAGTATGTCGATTTAGGATAATACCCTGGATCATTGAAATTGATCGAGGGTGTTATTTTGAACCTTCATATTGATAAAACAGTCTTAATAGAAGAAGTCAAATGGAAATAACTATAAAGATTACCCATTTTCCTCATTAATTACCTGATCTAGAACCCAAATTGTACTATCCAAGAGCTGAAGCCACTATGATTGTTTCAGCAACACAAAGGTAAGTACATCATAATCTTATCAAAACATAAGTACAGATTCCATCATTAAAGAATTATAATTCTAGCAGATCAATAAGTGAATGATGTTATTTTATAAAACATGCATTAACATTCCCACATTCAACATCAAGATGAACACAATCACATGTAAATGCTTATCAACCAATCACATAATCCAAGTACAATTATAAAAATAGTAGGGGTATTACACAAACCTCAGCCATTTTTTTCTTCACCAAATCAACATACCCAAATATTTGTTTTCAAATATAAACTAGTTATAACTTTTCCAAGAATAATAAAGATTTATAAATTTATTAATTGGATGAAAAATTGACCCCTATTCACTCTAAAGGTGATAAAAATCATCACATAATCCATCTCATACTTAAAACAACTTAAAACTTTCATCAAATCTTGTCCTGTCCTACACTGGAAAACTTATTGCTAAAAAAAATTACCTATAAACCTCATCAAAACACATCATCATGAGTAAAAAATTATATCACTAGAAACATCTCTAAATCCTCTTTCCAAAACAACTTACATCACTTATTAACTCCTCATGCAGCTCATGTTATGATCACTTCATATAAGACTGCTTTTTATTGCCTCAAAAACTTTCCTTTGACCGGTCAACCGCAATGAAGCTCATTTGACCATGAAATTGCATAAAAATATCCTGAAACCTCTTTTTACATAAATAAAAAATCACATAAATCACACAAAGGCAATTTATCTTACAACTTCTTTAAACAACCTTGTCCCAAAACAAACTTCTTCAAAAAACTGATATGTTTGAGTGTGGCCCACTCATCACCATGACCTCTATCATACCTTTATGTAAATATTAAGGATACTTCTACATGTTCCAATCATCATCAATATACTAGGAAGCAATTTTACCTACTTAGGAATAAATTCTTGCATACTTCTTTCATGCTAAGGTTTCAAACTCATAAATAGTTGTTTACCTTCTTAACATTCGTCCATAAAGATGTGACTATGAAATTACCTAATTATTGTTTTGAAATATTATAAAATCATCATATAAACATCCTTGAAAGCCAAAAAGTCACATGCAAAGAACACAATTTAGGGTGAGCATCAAAAGTTCCAATTCGAGCTAGAAATGTATTAGTTCTTGACCCTATTTCACCAAAAAATTCATATCTTGAAAAATTCATGTCATGAAAACCTGAAATATTTCAAAAAAAACCATGACACATCATAATAACATCTCTAATCATTACCAAGTTATTACCATCTCTCAAAATCAACCAGACACTAAGACTTTCATAACTACTCATTAGGGTTTTACACTGTAGAAGCTTGGGTCAAATAGAAAAACACTATAACTCATCATGAATGTACTAGAAATTATCCAAACATACCTGTTACACCATAATACACTTGCATACATGCATCAATGATATTATATAGCCCCATACCTCAATCTCATACCTTGTGGCATCCATATATGTTTCAGATGAGTGCCTGAAACATACGTAATCACCTGTATCTGCACTATGCAACTAATGTGAGTGCCCAAAAACTATCCAAATGTTCTATCTAACATCCCAACATGCTTCTCAAGAAACCAAGAATTTCATACCACCATGAAACATTACCTAGGAACCTAAATGGGATTACAAGAGAAAGCAATCCTCACTGAATCTCCTTGTATCATCTAGTAAACATCTGAACCATCATATAAACATCATACACAAAATCATATAACCCTAATCCATCATCCATTTTTTCATTAATGGGGTTTTGCATCAATTAAAACACCTATAAGACCACATGCCAACATGCCTAATTTGGATCAATACTCTTGCACACTATCTCCTAATCAATATTAGTACATTCACACACATTATGAGCTCTATCTTGATGCCCTTGAATAACTTTGACTCTCTCACCTAGCTCACATTTTCCCCTCTCTTTCCACTAGTTTAAATTTTAACCAAAACATGTACCTTATATTCATCTCAACTCAAAAACATAACATAGGTCAGTCCTAACCCAAGAGATCGACCATACTAACATAAAAAAAAACACTATTGTAGTCTTTTTTACCCTTATCACAAAAGAAAGGAACCCTATGTGCATCGGCCTATCACCTAGCGGGTGTTGGGTGCTCACCTGAGGCACACACGAGTGCCAAGTCTCTCTTTTATGTAATTTTAGTGGGAAACATCATCTATGATCCAGGTTTAAGAGAATTGGAAGGAAGTAAAACATACAAGCACCATAGAGCTCAGGATTACCTCTAGGTCCTTGCAGTCATTCCAAATAGAAAATGCTTAACAGATTGAATAAATTATACAAAAATAGAAAGAAGTTGCACAATCATCCATACTTAATCATAAACGTAAATGAGAAATATGCATGCATTAGAATCGTCAATGTTCATATCCATTATAAGTTGGTAACCTCATTACATTCATAGAGCCATTACAAAATTTTATAGAGAAGAAGATCACAGTCATGCATTATATTTGGACCCATATGACTAGTCTCTCAAAAGAAATTTATAACCCCATACCCTTGATACATCCTTCCCTAAACACAATTACCCAAACTAACAAAGTTCTTATAGTATTTCTACAGAGCTCTGCCCTCTATCTATATCTCTATTTCCTTCTACAAGTGCTTATATATATAGGCATTATGGACTAACAACTCATCCTCCAACGGCCTCAGATCCAATGTCAAGTGTCTGAATGTGGTCCTCCACGCGAGCATGCTCCTCTAGGCGTGAGATTTCCACTTTTTACCATGATGAGCTTGTAGAAGCTTCTACTGTAGGCATGCTCCTTCATGGGCCACCCTGCCTCCAGGCTAGCACCTTATCCACTCCACATGAATAGTCAGGTCATGATTTTCACATGTTCTACCAAAACTCCTAATATGGCTAAGTATCAAACCCTTGGTTCTGTCCACGTGCATGCCACGAGTTTCCTTAAAGCCCTACCCTGTGTGCATTATCCTTGTGCACTTTTCTTCAACTAGGCCTTGCGTGCCTATGTGCCCTTTTGTACTTAGCCAATATTTAAGGGGCCCAACATTACCCCACACTACACCTATTCTCCATCCGTGGGAACACTTCTCAAGTGAAAAGAAAGAATATAATAGACTTACACTATGCAAAAAGAATAAGGGGATGAAAGAATATAGAAAGAAGAAAGAATGGGAAGTGATGGAATCACTGCAGTAGGCTAGGAAAATCCTTTTACAAGTTGACCTCCAACTTTTTCAAGGCATTGAATTTGTTTCGCGCTCTCTGAAAGAGGTCACTGAACAGGGTGATCACCTCCACAAATCTTAGCCCATTTCCTTGTGTGTCTATGGTGTTAGCAATTTTCTCTAACTCCTTGCCTACATCATCCAGTGCATCCATTCCTCATGTAATCTGTGGGTAAAGTTCCTTCCACAGGTTTTAATTGAACCCCTTAAGGCTTTAAAGGATTAATATTTTCTTTTAACCTCAGAGAGGATTTTTTCCCTTTCTTCCCTATTTCCTTTATTATTCTCCTGGAACTCCTTGAGTTATGCTTCACGAGTGGCGACCAAGATTCCTGCCACTTTGTCCCTATTCACGCAATTTTCAAATGTGGCCTCAACAGTCTGAGAAGAAAATTTTATAGCAGTAAAAACCTTGTTGTATTTTTCTACAAATGCCATGACCTTCAATTTATCTTCTTTCTCCAAGCACGCGACCACTTCTTCTACAGATTCCAAGGCTAATGACTGCCTCTCCATGGTGAGGACCCTTGTTAAATCCTCCAAGCAACCTAAGGTAGATCCATACTTCTGCACAGGAGGTGCTAGGTCTGGATGCTTCAATACTATAGCATTATTAATACCCTCCACCTTTTTTTACACTGCACACACCTTGGCCTTCTCATCTTTTAGCTCATGTTGCAACTAGGTGCTAATTAGTTTCTCTTAACTAAGCTCCTTAGCCCTTACAACTAGTTCTTCCTCTTTCTTCTTCAGGTCCTCCTCCAGATCCTTGATTCTATCATTTCACCTGAAGAGTCTAGCCTCGACTTCAATGAAGACCTTATTCAGCGTGTTACACAGCTATTCATCTAAGAGCTACTAAGCATTCACCACTAGATTGTCTTCTGTTGGCCTTGGAAATGTTATTATTTCCCTCTAGCTTACCTCAAATTCTAGATCATCAAGATGGGACTCAAATTCCCATGAGATCATCTTCCTCGTCTATGGGTATGCAGCCTCCTTGTCAAAAGATGACATTGCCATGAGTTGTTTTACTAGAATCGTGCTTTGGAACTACGCACGAAACACTTTATTGGGGTCATCAATATAACCCATCCCTGGCCTCTCCTCCCCTACGTGCCTTCCTTCGGTTCATGTTCCCTTAGGAATAATTACAGTTAAAATGGGGCCTCTAGTGCTACCATGGTCCTTTTCTGTGCTCTCCTCCTCTTCTTCCAACACTGGCTCAGCACAGCGTTCCAAATTCTCCTCCTCCAAGGTCTTGATGGCCTTTATTTCTTCTCTCCCTAACACCTTGGTTTCCTATTCCACCATAAGGCTTGGATTCTTCTATGTCTCTGTGCCATCTCCATCACTTCTCATGTCCTGGGCACCTCTCCCTTCCTGACTATCCTTGCATTATAAGAAGAGGAACCTCTACTCCTCTTCTCTGCCTTCTTCATCTGAATCATGTATGTTGAAAAAAACTAACCCTTATTCTTTTCTAGGCTTATCTTCCCCACTAACATCTTCTTCAATATCTTCTTCTTCACCTATGCACTTGTCTAAACTTCAATTTTCTTCCAAGGCGGTCTACTCCTCTAGCCTCTGCTTCTTCCTAACCAGGAATTTCGGTGTAGGTGACTCTATTTCTTCTTCTTCGAGGACTCCTTATCTAATGAATTTTCTAGCTTTAGAGTCTTTTCCTTAACTAAGGTTCTCTTCTTGCACGAATACATGCTTGTCCTAGTGCTTGTCCCAGGGGAGCCTATTACCCATGTTTCTACAACACTTGTTATTTTCTTCTCTAGTCCCTTTTCCTCCTACTTGGGTGTGGCTCTCTTCCTACCAGTTGGATCCCCAGGCATAGGCACCTCATTTTCTAGATATGTGTCCTTCTTATATTTGGGCCTCATGTGGAGGTACACGTGTGTTGTGGATCCTCCTGTAATGGGAAAGGTCATGGGATTTTTCATTTGTACTTCATGTGACACGTACCTCTCCACGTACACATGTTTGTTGGGGTAGACCAACCCTTTGGACATTTCCCTGTGCTCCCAGTATAGATTACCAAGGTCCATTTTCATATTCTTGGACTCTTTAAACTTGTTTACTCCTACTTGGAAGTATTGAGTTATGAAGGTGAAGGGGAGCTTACACCATGGGCTCCATGTCTCATCCATTAGTTTGAACCTGCCTAGGAAGAAATGTTGGTACACAAAAAATTCATCTTCTCCTTTGGTGGTCGCTGGTAGTTTTTCAGGAATTCTCCATTCTACCTAAAACGTGTTCCTTAGGAGCATATACCATTTCTCCAGGCATGCCTTGTGCACAATTATCATGGAGTCACATGTGTATTTTTCAAATCTTTTTGTAGGTGAAGGGTCCTTAGTCAAGTAATCCCATACAAACTTTTCTGATGCATCAGGTACTCCTATTTCTGAAAACACAATTTTCAGTAGGACATTACCAAACAAGATCCTATCTCCTTCCTTGACGCAACTTACAATCTCATTTGTGATGAACGAAGACAATTTGTAGATGGTTCTTTCTATGATTTCCTTGTAAACATGTAACCATGGCTTATTGACCTGGGTCCATCTCTCCTGGCCATTTAACTTAGTCACCAGATGCACGACCATTTTCATTACCGTGTCCTCGATGTTTTTGATATCATAATACCTTGATGCTTTTGTATGTGTAGGTAGTGATAGTCTCCTTAATTGCCTCTTTATCACCTAGGTCATCTTCCAAATTTTCTCCTTCATAGATAAGGCCTATGAAATGTGAGATGAGCTGAGGGGTATAACGCATCTTGTGCCCTGCGAAATGGAAGTAGTCCTCATACACGTGTGACATCAACCATTGATAGAGGTGCTCAGGCTTCCCAAAGTAAGGTAACTCAAAGAGTTGCAATAACCCTACCTTTTCCAACTTGACCTTCACATCATCGTTATAAATGGGCAAACCCTCTGGTGTCCTTTTATTTGTTGGGTGCACTAACTCCAGTACCATCTCCTTCTAGATTATGCTCATTTGATGGTTATAGTCATTTACAGACATGTTCTTTAGATGAGACTCCCACTCCTTCCCTAGCAATACTCCATCTGGGTATTGCATTTCTACATACCACTCTTCATTTGTATGTGCATCGGTTTCTTTCTATTTTCCCTTGCCCTTGCCCTTGCCCTTCTTGGGTGTGCTAACTAGTTTCTTGGGTGCCATTTTCTAGGTTTTCTTCTTACTTTAATCACTTATTGTAACTCTATTCTTCCACTCTTTCCCACCTTAGATCTCAAATTTGTGAAGAGAATTCCTTAAACTCATGCCCTAGTTCTTCAAACCCTAGCTGAGATACTCCCTTCACAAGACGACACCTTCTCATAACTCTTTTATGCCCATGAAATCCCTTCCTTATGGTTCGCAGATCCAAACTAGTCACTTACGCTCAATCTCTTCAAATTTTTCTTCACACAAATCAATTTTTAGAAGCCCTAATTTGTGAAAATGCAAAAAGCACTTCTGTCTCCTTGTACGTAAAGTGAATAATTAAATTCCTTGACCCTTTATTTATAGTTTTTCCCCTTTTAAGAATTAAATGATACTTCACCTACCACCATAATTTTCACATTTAATGTGGATCTTTCAAACAAATTCTGACTTTAGCACTTTATCCCACACGCCTAACCCTACGCGGACAATCTTCCAACCTTCTGGCATGCAACCAATCTGTCTAGAGAGGAGAATCTTACGCACGCGTCACTGGTGCCGAAGGAACTTCTTCTATCCTGATTTTTGCTCTCACCTACCTCGTGTTGTTTATGCACTTTTTCTTCCTTTGTACATGGGATCTGAAAGTAGCCTTATCTTGACACCAACCATACTTTTCCATCTTTTCTTTCCATGCACCTCTTTCAACAGGGCCATTCAACCAGGATTTTAACACAAGATTCCTTGGCACTTTACTCATGCTCTCGTTCACATCACTCCACCCCACACTAAAATGATGCACGGTCCTCTGTTCACTCAAAAATCCTCAAAGAGTAATAAGGGTTACTGGCACCCAAGGCACAAAACAAAAAAACAACATGAAAAGGGAAACACAAGAAAAGAAATGCATAAATGAAATTCTAAACTAATTGGAAAAACTACCTTATTTACAAACACCAAGAGAATTTATTTATAGTAGGGCTTCACCCTACTCCCATTAAAGTGTCCAAGAAATTTCATTCCATCTAGTGCTTGTAACTGACATGTGCCTGAATCAAGGATGTGTGAGATTTTATAGGGACCTAACCAATGGACCTTTAACTTCCCAAGATGGTACAGAAACTTAGAATCATACAACAAGACCATCTGCCCAACTTCAAACAAGAAAAGAAATGCATAAAGGAAATTCTAAGCTAAATGGCAAAACTACCTTATTTATAAGCACCAATAAGACTTATTTATAGTAGGGATTCATCCTTCTCCCATTAAAGTGTCTAGGAAATTTCGTTCCATCTAGCACTTGTAACTGGCATGCACTCCATTCAAGGATGTATGAGATTTTATAGGGACCTAACCAATGGACCTTCATCTTCCCAAGATGGCATAGAAACTTAGAATCATACAACAAGACCATCTACCCAACCTCAAACTTCTCGTTTCTGATGTGGTGATCATGCCATGCTTTTTGCTTTACTTTTTTTGTTGTTTGGCTCCACCTAGAGAGTGATCATCTTTCATCCAGCTTCATTATTTCATCATTTTTTTCTTCCTGCACTTACTCATCAACCATCCCTCCTGCGTGCACTATTTGTAGAGAAGGTAACATGAATTCAACCAGCAGGATGAATTCCATGCCAAACACCAATTGAAACGGTGTGGCTTTTCCGGCATTTTATAAGTTGTCATGTAAGCCCATAATATGGCTGATACCTTGTTATCCCAATCTTTCCTTCCAAAATCACAAATCTTGGTCAGGGTATGACTCGGTATTTTGTTAAATGCTTCTGTGGTTCCATTTTCTTGTGGGTGATAAGGATTAGTCTTGTGATGAGCCACCATGAACTCTGTTAATAGGATCCTCACGTTATTATTAAAGAAATGTGTACCCCTATCATTGGTTAAACTTAAAGGAAATCCATAGATTGTGATAATGTTCTCACACAAAAATCTCGCCACTATGGCTGCCGTGCAATCCTTAGTTGGGGCTGCCTCTACCCACCTTGTCAAATAGTCTGTGCAAGTGATTACATAGTGTGATCTTTTCCTACGCGCTGCTGGTGCAATAGGGCCTACAAAGTCTATTGCCCATTTCTCAAAGGGTTCAACTCTAGGGATAGGGTGCAAAGGCATTTCATCTCTCCTTCCTAGTTTTCCAATGCACTGACAATGCTCACACGACTTACAATATTCATTGCAATCCTTATACAAAGTTTCCCACCATAGCCCTGCTATTAAAATTTTATGCACAGTGGAATATCCTGCATAATGTCCACCCGCGCTTCCTCTGTGTACTTCCTCTATGATGGTGAGGTGCTTATGCTCTAGTACACACCTATGTAAAACTTTATCACACCCTAACTTGTATAATTCCCCACTGATTAACATGTAGGGCACGACACTTATGGATAGTTTTTTTATTTCTAATGCCTTCATCCCTTCTGGTGCCACACATTCCTCTACGAATACTGAAATTTCCTCCAAATCTGAGGGTGCTTGCTATAACCTAACCAGTTGCATGTCCGTCATAGTCTCTTTAATACTCTACGCTTCCTCCCATGAATCAATTCTTGATAGATGATCAGGTCCAAAATTACTCTTTCCAAGCTTCACAACTACCATAAACTCAAACTATTGAAATAATAGCACCCACTGACATATGTGCCCTTATAGAACGAGTTTTTTTACTAAGTACTTTAATGCTATATGGTTAGTGTAAAACACAAAGGTTGTTGCCAACAGATACTGTCTGAACTTAAAAAGAACGTAGATCATTGACAATGCTTCATGTTCAGTCATGGTGTAATTATACTCTACTGGTGTCAACTTACTGCTTGCAAAACATAGAGGATGATCAGCAATTCCTTCACCTAGTTGTACAAGCAATCCTCCAATAGTGGTTCCTAAGGAATCTACATGAATGTGGAAGGGCTGGTCCTAAGAGGGAAAATGTAATATAGGTGTGGTGATAAGCCTATCCTTTAATGTGTCAAATGCCTTCTATTGTGCCTCTTGCCAATGGAAGGCACTTTTATGTCTGAGCAATTCTTCTAGAGGCATGACTATCTTGGCATACCCCTTGATGAATTTCCTGTAATAACCCATGCCCAAGAAATCTGCACACTGCACTCTGGATAGTAGGCTCCCCCAATCCCAAAATAATTACAACTTTTGCAGGATCACTTGCAAGCCATCCTTACATATGATATGCCCCAGTAACATCCCAAAGGGTGTAGTAAAGACACACTTTTTAATGTTTGGGGATATCCTTAATTGCCAAAACCTCTCAAACATCATACTCAAATTATCACAATGGTCTTTCACTAGCCCATACATTGTCCAATCATCCAGATAAACCTGAAGAAAGTTATGGATGAAGTCTTGGAATGCCCGAGCCACTATGCATGAGAAAACATTAGGTGCATTATTTAACCCAAAGGGCCTGACCATGTATGAAAAACTTCCCCATTCACACCCAGCAACTCCCTCTAAGATTTATTTAGTGAAGGGGGTTGGAAAAGGATCGATGACACAAAATGCATTCAGCTCCCTATAATCCACGCATATCCTAATCCACCCATCCTTCTTGATGCTTATCACCATCAAACTTATCCATTCTGATTTTTCCACAGCTTCAATGATCCTAGAAGCTATCATTTTGTCTATCTCTTCCTTTACCTTTACGCACAAATTGGGATTCATCTGGTAGGGTCTCTTCCTAACCAAGTGCACACCGTCCTTCAACTTTATCCTCATCTCTCCCAAGGAATGGTGGACACCTTTGAGCTCATGGTACCCGTGTGGGAATAAATCCTCAAATTCATGCAAAACATCAATGATCTTAAAGACTTCCTTTTCTAACCAATAATATCCAATGATAGATTCCTTAGGTTCCTCTTCTGAGCCGATGTTAACCTTATTTGTCTTTAAAGACTCATGGTAGGTACACATGTGAGCATCATCACTGTTCACTACCTCACACTTTCCCACAAAATGGTTAACATCCAAGCTCTCTACTTCCTCTCCATCAATAACATATAGTAATTTCTCTTTCTCCTTTTCCAAGAACGCACACTCAAGCTAGATCTCTTCTTCTTCTTCTACTTCTTTTTCAAAGCATGCCTCCAAACCTGGTCCACCCAGTAGTTCCAACATTATATCTTTTTCCATGGCACTATCCCCTATGGTAAGGCACTTAACAACCTGAAATGCCTTATCAACTGATGGCTTGGTACTTTGGTACTCAAACATTTGAATGAGGTCAGATGCTAGATCTTTCCAATTTCTTGTTTGGTGGCATGTCTCAGAATGTATGTACCATGTGCACATGCAACCCTGCAACATAGAATACAACTTGTACACCCAAAGGGATGGTGGTAAAGCTTCCACACCCTCTCTCCAGACCTTCTCACAAGCTTGGATGTGGAAAGATGTGGGTTCCTTACCATGGTAGTCCTTGATGGCAATGGGTACATTGCTTATAGATAACCTGACAGAGAGTAATTCTCACCTCATGCCATTCCAAAAGGTTCTCCTAATGTGTAGCCCACCACTGCGCCACTGTGCTAAGTAGGACATAACATCCCTCTTCATTCCTTCTCCTCCTTCCACTAAGATTCCATCTCCTATAAAAATATCTTAGGGAAGGCCCCTCCTGGATACTTAGGTAGTTTTTTTCCTCCTAGGTGTCAGACTATACATGCCTTTATTACTTTTGTTACTGATTCTCTCAACTTTCATTTGATCAACTCATAAGTCCCATGTGCCCAATTATCACATGCTAGGTTGGTGTTGTCACTTATTGAATAAGCATCCTCAAACTAGATAACTCCATTAGTAGGATGGATTATCTCTAGATCCCTGATTGAGCACATATATATCCTAGCCAGGACCTCTTCCCCCAAAGGTTTAGTATAGGGTTTCGACTTCCCATCAGCCAAGGGTATAATAACCCATTTCTCCTTATTTTCAAAGCTGATGTACCCCTTGTTGAACTGAAGGTCAGCATTGTTCTTATAACAACATGGGTGCCCAAGGAGTGCTGGGAAATTGTATACCTTTGCAAGCACCAAGAATTCCAAAGTGAGAACATATACCTCCATGCCTATGTTAATGAGGATATTACTAAGGAGCCATCCATCTATGACTGCATCTAATGTGATATCTTTGTCATAGTCAAGGTTTTGAGAGGGGAGGTTTGCATGCATGATCTGTCTCTCGTGCTCTTCCCCGACACATGGTACATTCTCCCTCAATCATGCTCCTAGAAAAGGAATAAAATTCTCTTGCCTTAGCATTTTACATACTTCCTTGACCTCATCCAAGTCATCCTTTGACACCTCGACCTTCCTCCTTTTCTCCTCCCTCCTGGGCTGATCCTTTAGACACTATATTTCTCCTTGTAAACTCTGAATGACATCCATGGTATTCTGATAAACTTCCTTTTGATGCACGGGGTCTAGGTAATTCCCATGAACTACTTCCTCTCTTGAAACTAGGGTCCTCTGCCTTGGTGTTTCTTTTTCACGTGCAGCCTCTACTCTTGTTGTTACTAAAACAAGTTTCAATCCTGCATCACATGTTACCCACAACATCCATTGTGGGTTTCTCTTCTTAATGCTTACCATTACATCGCCCTTGTCTTTTTGTTTCTACTAATTCATGTGCTCAAACAACTCCGAGAATTCCTCATACTTGTGCTTCTTTCCACACCATGAGTAGTACAATAGGTCTGTCATTTATAATGTTCTGTAGACCCACAATTAAAAAAGGTTCCATGTGGGAACTCACTCCTTCCTCCCTCGTGGTTACCATGACCAAAAAATCCTTCACGAAATCCCCTTTCATGTGTGCCACCATCTACACGCTCCTCATAGCAGCAATCATCTCCTTTAGAACTACTGTCAATGTTGGTTTGGCACACCCCATAATCAATGGCCTCATGGATCTGATTAATGAGCCTACAATCCTTAGTATCATAGGTTATTGAGGTGTAAATCTTACAGTAACAAGACACATTCTTCTGGATTGTGCGTTGTAATAAGGGGCACCTACTTGCATCATGGTCCACATGAAAAACTTCATAGTCTACTATCACGACGCGTACTACCCTCTGGGGAAAACTAACCTTGACATTCCCCTCTACATAATAATAAGTGCACCATAAACCACTGTGAGTCTCATGGGCTAAGTTTGTAGAAACTTTCTCTAGATTCTTAGCCATAGCAGAAATTTGAGCCTTCAGGAATGGGTTAACTCTAGTATCAACACTACTAATAGCCTTGGTGTGCAGAGCAGCTTCCAATGCCTCACGCAAGTCTGTGAAAGTTTTATGAGATAAGTCCCTTCTAAAAGGTGTGATCAATCCTCCAAAAACCCATTGATCATGCTGTGAAGGGTGAATATCATAAGATAACTTAAATAAGAGAGTCTTAAAACGTGCATCATACGTGCATCATTCCCTATTGAATCTCCTTCAGGGCGCTGATGCTCTTATGTTCAAACTCAGGGATGTGGAATTCTTTAAAGAAGTATAATCCACCACCATTTGATGAGGGTCATATTTCCTATACCAACTATGCATGTGCCCCTGCAACGTTTTTACAAATTGACTAGCCTTCCACTCTGAGGTTGTGATCCCCTTTGTGCACCATAGTAGCTCACACTTGTGAACATGCTTTGTAGTATCCTCAATACCTCTGTAATATGGAAAGTGTAACGACATCTCACAGAAGACCTGATGGGTTGGCTGTGGCCCTTGTCCTCATAAGCCAAAGCCTTGGTTTCCCCCAGTGTTCCCTCCACCACAGGATCCACTAGGTCCACTACTTCTTATGCCTCTTGAGCCACCAGATCCACCAAAACCACTAGGTCCTGTAGTATTTGTGCCAAGTGCCCTTAAGGTTCCATTGAATTGTGTGTTGATGGTCTGTTATAATTCCCCACTACCACTGTTGTACCCTATGCCACTTCTAGATGTAATACAAAAGGCTTCTATAATTTCTCCTTGTCCAAAGACTCCTCTGAATACTAGAATATGTGTAGCCATAAAAGTGGGAATAGAAAAATTGTACCTCTTAGGCATAGATCTATCACTTCTACTGATTCCAACTAGGTCAATAATACTCCTTCCTTGCTCTGGAAAACCAAGTGTTAGGGTTTTGTAAGTGGGTGGGTTCAGATACATGCCAATGACTCTTCTTTCTCCGCATGATGAACTCTCATCATAAACTGAAGGGGTCTCTCTTACGCGCTTGCCAAGATGGGGTAGCACAGACTGATCAAGTTCCATGTCCTCTAGGTGAACCTCAAATCCTTCCCACAACGTCTACCTCCATAGATCCATCACACTTATAACCTCACATCATCTAGCAATCTCCCTTTCATGCACTTCACTATACTTGAATCGCCTCTCCTCACTTTCCTTCTCCGTCGTAATATCTGCCATCTTCCTCCACCCTATCTCCCTCACCCAACACTCAGAATGGTTTAGCTGACCATTGGAAATGTGTCTAAACCCAAAGTAATAACCAGGATATTTATTTCTAGAGGGATAACATGTAGAAATGACCCTCTAGGCTCCCACAGAAATTCAAACTCAGCAACTTCCAAGAAAGAATATGTGGAAATAGCGTACTCCAAAGTATAGCTAGCCAACACACCTTCCCACCAATGATCCAAAACATGATTCCACGTCAGTTTTGTATCCTGCAACCTTTAGTAATCTTCTTGGGTCCATTCATGTGATCTATAATACCAGCTTGATTTATGCACATACGCTGAGAGCCATTCATACAGTTCTACTGGGAAGTAGCAAAAAAATGTTTCATATAAATCATGGTAGAGGTTCTCTTCTACCCATCTATGTGCATCAAACTCAGGTCCAGTGCTAAATCTCTGAGAAAATTCATCCTTCGTGCTCTTGAACCATGATTCAAAACTTTCCAGAGTTAAACGTTATTTCATTACTCATTACCCAAATCATGATTTATTTCATTTCCCACTACAACTTTGAAAAGAGGTCCCAGCAACAGAACCAAGATGTATTCATTTTTACCATTATCACAAAAGAAAGGAACCCCATACATGTTGTCCTATCACCTAGTGAGCGTTGGACGCTCACCTGAGACACGTGTGGGTGCCGAGTCTCTCTTTTATGTGATTTTAGTGGGAAACATCATCTATGATCCAAGTTTAAGAGAATTGGAAGGAAGTAAAACATACGAGCACCATAGAGCTTAGGATGGCTTCTAGGTCCTTGTAGTCTTTCTAGATAGAAAATGCTTAATATATTGAATAACTTATACTAAAATAGAAAGAAGTTGCACAAGAATCCATACTTAATCATAAACATAAATGAGAAAGAACTATGAGAAAGATGTATGCATTAGAATCATCAATGTTCATATCCATTATAAGCTGGTAACCTCATTACATTCATGGAGCTATTAAAAAATGTTACATAGAAGTAGACCATAGTCATGCATTATATTTGGACCCATATGACTAGGCTCTCAAAAGAAATTTATAACCCCATACCCTTGATACATCCTTCCCTAAACACAGTTACCCAAACTAACAGAGTTCTTGTAGTATTTTTGCAGAGCTCCGCCCTCTATCTATATCTCTATTTCCTTTTGTAGGTGCTTGTATATATAGGCATTCTGGACTACCAAATCATCCTCCATTGGCCTCAAATCTAATGCCAAGTGTCTAAATGTGGTCCTCCATGCGAGCATGCTCCTCCAAGCCTGAGCTTTCCACTTTTTACCATGATGAGCTTCTAGAAGATTCTAGCATAGGCATGCTCCTTCCTAGGCCACCTTGTCACTAGGTTGGCACCTTATCCACTCTGTATGTTTATTTAGGTCATGCTTTTCACTTGTTCTGCCAAAACACCCAATATGGCTAAGTCCTAAACCCTTGCTTCTTTTTGCATGCGCGCCACAGGTTTCCTTAAAGCCCTACCTTACGCACCTTATCCTTACATGTTTTTCTTCAACTAGGCCTTGTGCACCCATGTGCCCTTTTGTAGTTAGCCAATATTTAAGGGGCCCAACATTACCCCACACTACACCTATTCTCCATCCATAAGAACACTTCTCTAGTGAAAAGAAAGAATAAAATAAAATTACACTGTGGGAAAAGAATAATGGGATGAAATAATATAGAAAGAAGAAAGAATGGGAAGTGATGGAATCACTACAGTAGGCTAGGAAAATCCTTTTTCACGTGTTCTGCCAAACTTCCCAATATGGCTAAGTCTCGAAGCCTTGTTTTTGTTTGCCTGCACGCCATGGGTTTCCTTAAATCCCTGCCCTACTCGCCTTATCCTTTCACGCTTTTCTTCAACTAGGCCTTGCAAACCTATGCGCCATTTTATACTCAGCCAATATTTGAGTGGCCCAACAACTATACTCATATAAATTCATAAAATAGACCATTGTAGGTCATCCATGCACCAAGACAAAAGACAAGTCGAAAAAGGCTCAAAACCCCATCTCTGAGATCATTAAAGACATAAAAAAACATCAACATGATTTTGTAAGCCTCTAAATACCTCTCACATGTCAAATACATCATACAAAAATCACCCATTTCCACACCATTCTTTTCACCAATCATTTTCTTCATAACATTACAAAGTAGGACCATTTCCTACTCAAAACATCTGCTTCCAGGAACCAATATTCACCTATGAAGCTCAATATCACACCAAAACACCTCAATTATGTCATTTAACCACTCATTTGAAATCCACTTACTTTTATAACACATACATTCTTTCTATACATCATGAAACATCCAACAAATTAAACTGTGCACCTATTTTCCTCTTCAACAAATTGAACTGCCCAGAAAGTAGTTTTGAAAACTCAACTGGTTTTCACCCTTGATGTCACTTTTAATACCTATAAATTCCTTCACTAGAAAAAAATTTAATCCCTCTTCACTCTCCAATGGATAAAAATCATAATCTAAGCTAAATCATGGGTCTTATACATCCATCTTCTACCCGAAGAAGTCTTGTCCTTAACCAGTCAAACTAGGTCAACTTGTGACCTCAACCATGGAAACTTGGTACACTTTCAGAGCTTCACCAAAATACTAAAATGGTCACATTAAATGTCAAAAACACCTTCAATTCCATTATACTCCATCACCATTCCCAAAAATTTTCAAGCACTTCCATTCTCTAACACTGCTAAATTGCCCTTTTAGGCCCAAAAACCAGTCTTCAAATATATGGCATACTTTTCCCTTTAGTAATTCAACCATGACCTTAAACTATAATGGAAATATATTAAAACTCCCAATATTTCATAAATGGTGATTTACTCCATGGGTTCAGTGGACAACTTTGCCACAAATTGAAAATCTTCAAAAACTTTCCCTTTTGAGTAGGGTCCACATATTGTCACAAGCTCTATCATACCTTTCTAGAAATATAGAGGAGTCCTCTACATCCCACAATCATCAAATTAGAAAAACCAATCAGTTATGGGAATATACCAATAATATATTCTCCATCGCTCATAACCTAGGGTTTCAATGCCATAAAAAGTGACTTACGTTCTTAATAATTGTTCATAAATGTTTAGGCCTCATTTAACCTTATTCTAACTATAAGATCTTCTTAAATTCATGCCCCAATATCCATGAAAGGTTATAATTCCCAAGAAAACCTTATACATTCCAACCATGGGAATTTCTCTCACTTTGAGTTAGAAAACACACTCTTAAGCACCATGTTTTGGTCTAAAAATCATAAATTGCAAAATTATCATCATGAAAATATAAAAAATTTACCACACTATCTCAAAACACCCTAATAACATCTCAAATGCTCACTAGGTCATCTCTACATCTTCTTAGCCATCGTGACTTGCATGATTAGGCGTTAGGGTTTTTTATGTTCTAGGCCATAAAAAATTGAACTAACACTACAACCATGTTTGAAACCTTTGTGATGAAAACAACATAACATACCTCTATGAGTGATCTCAAGAGATTATACACTCTTTAAAGTGACTATTATGCCTTATTAGGCCTCCAAACACTAGGATTAGGCCTATTTTATACCTAGACCAAGTATGAAAAATTCATGAATTTTTTTCTAAGATCTCCAAAAGTACCTAACACACTTGAGATCACATTTCTCACACATTTGCATGCCTCCATGATCTCATATGGATTTCAAACCAAATCTTGGACTTCATTTGGCCTCTAAATACCTAGACTAGGTCTAGATGAGCACATGTAACTGATTCCATGACCTATAATTACACCTTAACACTCATGTGATTATCTCAACATTCTCCTATCATGTTCTCAATGCATCTACTGTGCTTCTCAAGGAAACATACAACTCAATCCACCAAGATCTATCACCTAGGATAGCTAGGTAACCTAAATAGATAGTTCACTCTCACTATATATACTCTTGCCATCATGATATACCTTGTTTTTCCATGTCATCAGTACATTAAGCATCTTCTATCATTCCTCCATCATCCTCTTTTTCATTAATGATCTTTTACATCAATGACAACACACAATAGTTACTCATGCTAATAATCTCCCCCTTTGTCATTGACGAAAAACCAACTAGTGTAGTCACTAAATCATGCACTTTGGGTAAATTTTTAGTCTCGGTCTCATACTATTATTCATAAGGTTCTTGAGTGAAAAAGAGTACTAAGTAACCCATGTCTTTGGCCATTTTACTTTGTTTTTTGTCATTATTTTTGATCTTTCGCTAGTATTTACCCAGTCGGTTCTATCACATTGTGTTTTCTCCACTCTGAATAGGGAACCAACTAGGATTGGGGTACCCCAAGAACCCTTATCCCCTCTAGGGAACCCTAATCCTCTTTATATTTTACTCTCATCTTTTGGGAACTTTGTAGTCATTTGAGCTTTCTATCTTTTTGGTGGTCGACCTTTTTGGGGTTAATTATGAAATTAGATCAAGATAACATATAAGTATAAAGTTATGAGACCATAATTAGAGACTAGGCACTAAGCACTAATACAATCTCTTAATTTTGCATACATAAAAGGATTTAATTTCTCTATTTTCATCCATCTAGCTCGTTCACAAGGGGAAAAGGTTGGTTATTCTACATCACACTTCATAGGAGAGGAGTTAATTATATTCCATGCACCATCTACTTACATTATACATCTAATTATTTATCACTACTCACAAAGTGTGACTAGTAACAGATCACCTAGGGCATGATTTACACACACACACACACACACCTAAAAATACATTGGGTCAATTACTTACAGTTATTCATAGTCAATTACAATGGTGTATGGAGGCCAATATCTACATACACATCAGATATGGAGGTTTGCAACTCAAAATGTAGAGATAAGGATTCCTTAGTAGAAACTAAAGGATCTAAAATGCCACACCTTTACAATGAGCCAAGATTTTACATTTATAGATGAATAAATGAGAGAAAAGAGGAGGTAAAATCTAATTTGAAAACTCAACCACCAGAAATGAATGCCTACAAATCCATCTATGAATCTACTAAGTGCACTTCTCCATGTCTATTTGGCATGTTGGAGAAGAAAAGGGGCGAGATATGAAGTAAATCAGGTGGCTGGAGCAATAAAATCTTCTCATTAATGGCCAGAAAGACTTTTT
Organism: Taxus chinensis; assembly: GCA_019776745.2. Taxonomy (NCBI): domain Eukaryota; kingdom Viridiplantae; phylum Streptophyta; class Pinopsida; order Cupressales; family Taxaceae; genus Taxus; species Taxus chinensis. Next base: position 362,036,306 of record CM034152.1, on the reverse strand, counting down.
CCAATTTATCACCTACCAAATCCCACTAAAATTTGAATTTGAATATCCTGCACTGTAAACGATGTCAACATCTTTTGAATGAGACTGAACATGCATGTGTCAGAGCTCTAGAGTAGAATTTATGGTTTTCGGAAGTCTACAGGTCACTCTGACATGTAATGAAATATGACACAGAATAATTGATTGAAATATCAACCAATTTTATAACTAATTTTTCATTTTCTTCCATGTTTCTCCCACTGGTTCATTGCAAGAATTTGACACCCTATTTGCACACTTTTATTGGTTACGTGTAGCACACTCCATGTCTGATAGATGCCACATAGCTTAGAAGGGAAAAAAGAAGGTGCAAGGGTATGGGCGTAGAAGAGTGAGGCACGAGAGGAAGAAAGAGGAAGGGAACGTGTGAAAGTGATGTATGTGGGAAAAATGGGAGAAATACCTAGGGAATAAACACATGGTCAAGGTGCAATTATTATAATGTAATGTGCAGGGCACATGAGAGTGCCAAGGACTTAGCTAATTTTGGGAAGTAAGTTTAGGGCGTGCGTGAAGGATGCACTAACTGTTGGGAAGAAAGTGGATGCATATATATTTCATGTGAGGGGAAAAATGGAACAAAGAGGAAAAGGAAAAAGAAAAGGAAGAAGGAAAAGAGGAGTGCACAAGGGTTCACGAGGAACCTGCAACCACGAGGATGTGCTAAAGGAGAAAATGAAGTGCACGCAAGTTGTAATATAGAACCTTTAAAGATAGAATGTGAATGTGAGTTGTCCAAATAACTAGGGGAGTTATTTGGATAATAGTTTTGGAAAATTTCGAGACAATCTATCTGCTAGATGAAGGAGATCAATAGCCTAGAGTGTCCATTGAGCATGGGGTCTGCTTGAGAATATAAAATTTTGATCCGAAACTTTGAAGAAATTCCCTTTGAAGTCACTTGATGAAACATTTATGAACTTTTTTATGAATCCTACCATACTGTTGAATACTACTAGAAGATGACTACCATCTTGGAAGAAAGAAAAGATCACACGCAAGAAGCACACAAGAAGAAAGAACTATATATAAACAAAACAATGTGTGCAATGCACTTGGAGGAATTGAAATTATTCTAATATGTAAAAAATGATGTGGTAAACTTAATGAAAGGGTTTTATATATATCCCATTGACTGGAATTGATAGCGTACCTCCATCAAGATGAGACAATTCAAATGAGTTATCCTCCTTACAAGAACTGATAACATACGGGCCACTCCAAATTACATTAAACTTCAAATGGCACCCTATTTTGGCTCTATTAACATCCCATTTTAAGACTAAGTCCCCAAATTTGAAAGCTTGAGGCCTATAATTTCTGTCAAACCAATTCATTTTTTATTGTTGATTTTGTTCTAGTTTGATCATGGAAGACTTCCTTGATTCTTCAAGTCCAACTAGTTCTGTCATTCTTATTTCTCTCTGGTCCATGCCTTCAAACTCTAACTATTGGGTAAGCTCTAATGAAGGAAGCTCAAGAGATAAGGGGAGTCTTGCTTCCTTACCATAGACAAGTTTTTATGGTGAAGTGTCTATTACCTTCTTTACCATGAGTCTATCTGCCTAGAGCACACGTGAAACCTTTTTATGCCACTTTCTTTAGGATAATATTCATTATCCGCTTCAATATTATGATCAGGTCCTTTTTTGTGGACTCTCTAAATCCATTTCCCTAAGGTTAATAGTTAGAATAAGTATTCAATTATATGCCCAAATAATAAATCTTGGTACCAAGAAAGGATTTTGCATTATCAGAGATAATGGTTTGACAAATGCCAAACCTTGTTACAAGTCCTTCAAGAAAGTTGAGGATGATTGACTCGGTTGATTCCTTGAGTGTAACAAATTATGTCCATCTAGTGAAGTAGTCTGTATCTTTCAACACCCACTTGTGGTTAGTTCTTAAAGGATGATTGATGATTCCTATGAAGTCAAGACCCCATTTTACAAAAGGATAATCCATTTGGATTGGTCAGAGGGGAAGCACTGTCAATTTCTTCTTTCCTACAAAAAACATGTAATTTTTTTATTTTGTGACACACTTTTGCACGTCTGTAAACAAGGTGGGCCAAAAATATCCTACCTTAATTATCTTCATTTCTATATTCTTAGTAGAGAAGTGTCCACCATATAATCTATCATGAAATTCTGCTAACACTTTTTTAGCCTGTGCACCATCAATACATCTAAACTACACACCATCAATATTATTTTTTAAGAGAAGGCCATCAATCAACACATATGGGATAGACTGCAGCCTTAGATGTCTTCTATTTTCCTTGTTTATACCCTAAGGGTATGTTCACTTAGGAAACAATGTAATCATATCCTTCATCCAATCGCACATGGTAGGGGCTTCATTCTATTCAGAGTTTTTGCACGGGAGATCTTCATCCAAGAATAATGAAGTGTCAGGATCAATTTGCATGTCCTCAACAAGTTGTTTGTAGAGCACATTACCTCTTACTAGATTTTTGGCTTTGATAGTAACATCATACTCCATGATTTTGGTCACCTACCCTACCCTTTTTTCACTGGTTTATGATCCCATGATGAAGTGTATGATGCTTGAGTGAAAAACTAGCACCTTGATATGATTTGTGGCGAGCATGCTTTTAAACTTCTTGAGTACGCGCATGATGAAATAGACCCATTTTATGACTGTATCTCAATTCATAATCCTTTAGTGTCTGACAAAAAAAATTCAATGGTTGTTCTAGCCCTTGTTCATTTTCTTTTTTTAGGACAACAAAAACACTTCCATTAGCGCCATAAACATATAGGATAAAGTCTTTTGAGAAATCTAGGTTGATAAGTGTTGGCGCACAAGAAATTTCTTGCTTGATCTTGTTGAATCTCTCTCTTCCTTCTGTTTTCCACCTAAAGGTTGTGTCTTTCTTAAGCATGAGGGTGATGGGTCAAACCATTCCTGTAAATTTAGGAATAAAACACCTAACAAATTTGATTTTTCCTAGGAAGGGTTGTAAGGCTTTCTTATGCACTGGAAGGGAAAGAGACAAGATAGCTAAAACATGCTCAAGATCAGTTAAGATGTCATCCTTTGAAACCAAGTGGCCCAATATATTTCCCTACACGACAAGAAAATTACACTTCTTGGGGTTAACAAATAACCCAAACTTTTTGCATCTCTCAAATATTTTCTCTATATGTGTCATGTGATATACGCCCTACTTTGAGAAGACTGTAATGCCATCTAGGTAAACCAATATGAACTTGTTTATGTAACCTTTGAAGGAAATATCCATGGCATGTTGGAATGTTGCACCTGTGTTTGAAAAACCAAATCACATCTTTTGATAAGCATATAAACCAATATGTTCCTATCATGTAGAGCCATATGATTTCACAAAAGTCTTCTATGCCAAAGAATATCAAGTTGGCCTCAAAAGGGGCTTCTTGAATTTCTTAATTTTCAACATCGCTTATGCTCATGGAAGGTTCATATTTAGAAGAATTTTGATCATGTAGGATTATGCACTCATGACATTAGTGCAGTGATACTAATTGTGAGGCATGTTGCAAGGAAAGCACTATTATTACTCTTATGCCATGTTATTTTGAACTGAAACAAGTGCTTGACTTGTGTTGGGTTTTGAAGGAAAAGATTACAAGGGTAGGTGAACATTAGCATGCCATCTATCATTTTTTTGGTTCTTCCAATATGTCTATTTTCCATATCAATTATGTCAAGGCTTATTTTTCTGGTTATGCACCTTATTAGAATTATTTTTGAAGGCTTGTGTCTACTACTTTTCTAAAGATATGACCTTATTGGATAGGTTTATAATCAAGGCCTTCATTTATTCATCTTCTTTCTAGTGCACAAGAGGGTAGTATGTAGATGCAACTGGTTGTGCACTCTACATTGGAACAAGAGAAATAAAATGTTGGTGATCTAGAGACATCTCCAGAAATAAAGGCACGAGCAACCTAGGTACTAGCTTACCCACTTGGATGAGAATGCTCTTTTCCCTTATGGAAATGTTGTATGAATAAAGTAAAGTTATTCCTCCCATGCGTTGAATCATGACTGATATGTCACTATAAAAATCCCTTAAACAATATAGGAAAGCATGTTGGGTTGTAGGCCTTACAACTTGAGGAATTATGCCCCAAGTCTTCTGGAATCTGACATTGAAATTAGTCATCTACTCATTAATCACCATCCTTGTTGTAGTTAGTTATTCCACCAATGATAGGTGATTTGACTTGTCTTCAAATTAATTTCATAGAGTTTTGCCTAGCTCATCCCATGTGGCAATAGATGTAGGTCTCAGACCATGGTACCATTAGAGTGCTTTACCCTTGAATGAGGTTGCAAGTAATCTGACTGCTACATCATCATGCATGATCAGACAGACAAAGCATATGTTTTCAACATATTGTATATGCTCAATAGGGGTAACTTAATTCTCACCAGTGAATTATGTGATATTCTTGAGCGTTGATGTTGGCATATCATGTTGTGTGTTAAGATTGAATGGGCTTCCACCAGCGAAGCTAACAAATTTCCTCAGAGCAAGAGGTGGTTGCAACACCATGAAAAAGAGAATAGGTTTTTTCAAAGGAGGATTTGAATATGTGTGACATGATATAGATGGGGATGTAAGTGTGGGAGTTATGCTACGTGTGCTTCTTGGAAAAATTTGGAGATATTCAAAGGATACTTTAGTTGTAGCACTCTGTCTGGTATGCACTCTTCTCATAAAAAGAGCTCTAGCTGTTAAAATAGTATATCTAAGTGTTGGGAGTCACCAAGTGTGTTGAAATGATCCTCTAAAGTCTATAAATTGCTAAATCACACACCAAACTTAGCAATACTAAAATTTAACCTTTCAATGCTAGTCCCACTAGGCGTGCCAAATATTGTTAGTGGTTCAAACTTAAACCCGTATCTCAGATATGGAAGAACTAAGTTGTTTGATTCAATAATGGGACTGTCTCCCAGTTGTGGGACCTTGTACACTTGAGACTAACCTTTTGAGAAGGCTAGTTCCTCTACCTATTTCTACTACTACTGATACTCCTAATGCTCAAAGTGAAAACTAAGCTAATGAAGCCAAGGGACCAGGGATATAAGGATAACAATAATGAAAACTAAACTAAGGTGATAGCACCAAAAAAGTGGGATGAATACTATCCATTTTGAGTGAAAACAAAGGAGGAATCATAAAGGGAGGCTAGGAAGGTGTAGCATAGAGAAAAAATGCATTCACGCAATCGGTTTCATGAAACATAACCAAAAAATGGAGCTACAAAGGATTTAAAGAGACAACACAAGAACACAATGTAAACAGAAGGCAAGAAATAATAATAAAAACACGTCAAGGTAGAAAATAGGCACAAAATGATGCTTTTATTACTTTTAGATATGCATATTCAATTACAATGGCATCTCAAGGACAATATTCAAATAAAAGATCCAGATCTGGAGGTCTGTGACTCAAAATTTAGAGATATGAATTCCTTAACAAAATTTAAAGGATCCAAAATGTCCAACCCTTTATAATGATCCAAGATCTTACATTTATAGATGAATCAATGAGAGAAAACGGGAGTAGGGAAAATCATATTTGAAAACTCAACCACCAGTAATGAATTCCTGTAAATCCACCTACGAATCTACCAAGTGCACTTCTCCATGTCTTTTTGGTGTGTTGTATAATAAAATGGGTAAGATCTAAAGTAAATTAGGTGGTTGGAGCAATCATATATGCTCATTAATGGCCAAAAATATGTTTTCCCATTTCTTACATACCAAATCTTGCTAAAATTTGAATTTGAATATCCTAAACTATAAACTACATCAAAATATTTCGAAGGAGACTGAACGTGCATGTGTTAGAGCTCTGAAGTAGAAGTTATGGATTTTGGAAGTATACATGTCACTCTAGCACACAATGACATGTGGTGCTTTCTGATTGATTGAAATATCATCCAACTATACAACTTCTTTTTCATTTTCCACCATGTTTCACCCACTAGTTTGTTGCGAGAATTTTGTGCACTATTGGTGCACTTTGATTGGTTGTGTGTAGCACACTCCATGTCTGACAGATTCCACGTGGATTAGAAGGGTGCAAAATAAGGTACAAGGGCATGTGTGTAGAAAAGCGAGGTGTGGGAGGAAGATAGAGGAAGGGTGCATGCAAAATTGATGCACGCAGGAGAAATACCTTAGGAAGAAACACAGGGTCAAGGCACAATCATTACAAGATAATGTGTAGGGTATGCAAGAATGTCAGGGACTTAGCTGATTTTGGGAAACAAGTATAGAGCATGTGTGAAGGATGCACTAACTATTGGGGAGAAAGTGGATGTGTAAGGAGTTCACATGAGGGGGAAATGGAAAAAGAGGAAAAGGAAAAATAAAATGAAGAAGGAAAGGAGGAGTGTGCAAGGGCACGTGAGGAACTTGCAACCATAAGGATGTGCCAAAACAACAAATGGAGTGCATGCAAGCTTTAATATAGAACCTTCAGATATATAATGTGAATGTGAGTTTTCCAAATAACTAGGGGAGTTATTTGGATAACAATTAATTAGGTTTATTTCATTATTTATTTATCTATTATTTACTATTTTCCATATCATCAAATTAAACTATATTAGACTATTACATTTCCATAGGATGCAAAACATGTCTTACCTCCCTCAAATTTTGTTGTTGGTCTTTTGAAAGAATTTAATCATTATAGCTCCCCCTAGATAGAAGCGTACACACATGCAAACAATCATTCTGAGCATGAATTAACATAGAAATTCATTCTTACCTTCTTCTTGATCCATATCTACTGATAGATGCTTAAAATTACTTTATTCTTCCACATCTTGGTTACACATAACCTATAGGACTAGGATCCATAAAATAGACCTTCACTACATTCTAGACCAGCTTCTCCATGCTCTAGAATCCCAAACATAGTATTAATCAACTCCTTATAGCTCCCCTTGGGATCATTCTATCCTTCTCTAACTAAAAACAAAAATACCAAAGCTTTTACCTTGAATATTGTCCATGAGGGTGACTCAACCACATCAACACAATCCTGAATTAACCTCTTAGAGTTTTTAACCCTCTTTATATGCTATTGCAACCTTCTTGGACCTATGAATTTCTCTACAATCCAATATACCTACAATTATCATTACAACTCTACCATACAAGCCTCCAAGACAACTTGCATACCTAATTCAAGTTTAAAAGTAATCTCCCCTAACTTAGTGGTCCATCACAGACCTGTAGCTCTATTTTTTCTTTCTTCATAGTCCTCAGTACCTTGACATGATATAGTAATCAACTCAATATGTAAGTGAATTAACTATGTAAACCATGCCACATTGTTACTTACTTCTTATTGACAACATATACCCTATTAGAGGGTCAAAATCAGCTCCCTTTCCTCTAGAATCTTTTAAAGAATTATAATTTATATTCATACCTAGAAACTTTTAAAAACCTTTAGTCATCATATGCATACTTCTGTAATACTCTAGTAACTCCACAAAAAAATTATATCAAAAATGCAAGAAAAGAGCAAGATCACCTGGGAGTATTTCACTTTTGATTTCCTCATACATTTCTTTCCTTATAAGAGCAAAAATCAAGTACTTTTCTTGAATACATGTCATGAAAACGGGGTCAGAACAATCATCACATTATTGAAGCAATTTTTTAGCATTTTGGTCTTATTTTCATAGAACTTGCTCTTTTAGTCAACATACATTATCCTTGTATGTTATTTTTCAATTTTCTTTCACTCATCAATGTTATTTTTTCTTACACATCCTTCATGTCATCTAGAATTTTCTCTTGAGGATAAATAATACCTCTCTTGCTTTAACAAACCTCTATAGGCCTGTACCATGCCATTTTAGTGTTATGTGACTAAATGAACTCTGAAAATAATTACACCTAACCTATGACACCTTATAGCTTCTTATCTTGGTGGAAGAATAACATATCAATTCCCCCTCATCATGTACACCAAGACTAGTAACACCATGACCACTATGCACAGGTTAACAATACCTCCATAAACCTTACAACTCTTATATTGAATGAGAAAATGAGACATACCTTATATTTGAATGATTCTTACTTCTACACAACTTTTTGGACTATCACCAAGATGTTAGACTTCATTTTAGGGAAGTATAGTTTATCAATCATAAAGATACTTCATACACCTATCTGGGACATCACTATAGATATTCTAAGTTGACATACATCGGTAAACAATCATGATTAGTAGTTGCAAAACTTAACCTTGATCCTCATAGGTCTGACACATCTCCTCACTCTTTCAAGTAGATTCTATGATGCAAAAATACACTTGACACTTCCTCAAATTTGTTTCAAATACTAACAACTCATCTTTTGGACCCAGTCTACTTACTTATAGGATTGATACACTTCCTATCAATTGAGGAAACTATCCTTGTTTCACTCTGTAGTTTTGACAGGGTTATGACATTCTCCATACAACCTCCAAGGAGCATGACCACTCAAGAAACAACATATGCATGTCTTAATAATAGATCAACCACTTGTGGACCATGTCAACTATTTCACATACCTAGAATGCTTCACTTCTCCTTGAATATGATATTTTGACACCATGAGAACACATCTACATTACCATTCTCCAAAACAGTCACGCTCCCCCTTCTCACAATACTTAACACGTGAACATAATACTATCATGAAACCCTTGTAACTTGTAATTCTTCATAAGCAATCTCCTAAATAAACTAACATACTTACATAAAGATACATATTTTACCAATTCACTTTCAACTTCTCATGACGTACAGGACTTATAAAAAACTATATGGGGTATACAACACATTTTAGCATCACTATTTCATATCACATATCCCTAGAAGACCTAAAAAAAACTCATATTTGCAGTCATTCCTTCAACAATATATAGATTTGAAAATATATCCTACTTCAAAAATCATGGATACTTATTCAAATATATGGAAATATAGACACAAACTTGATTCATGCTTATTGAGCTTAACATTCTTGGACTCTAAAACATTGTATCTTGATGATTCCCACAGTCTTTGTCCAATTGTATCAGAAAACCCACTTCATCCTTTTGAATTTACTCAACATGACAAAAAATACTTGAATTCAAAGCATACTTTGACATAGACCAGGACCATTTTACTGAGACTATATGCTTCAGAGTACATACCACTAGATCAAAACATAAGACATATCAATAAGACAAGACTCATTTCTAGCTTTGACTAATACCAAACTGACTTATGCAGATCAAACATACATTCTCATGCTTCAACCACATAGGTAGATGACTCCATGAATCCTAATGGAGGAATCAAATAATATGAATGTTTCTTACACAAAAAAGCACCCAATTCATCATGGACTAGGACACCAAGATCTTGTACCAACTTAATTAATTGTTGAACCTTTGATTCTCTATCAGCAGAAATTCCCTTTTGTGCATTTGGTTATCATCATTACTAGCCCTAACTTCTTCCTTCCTCCTATAGCTATATTTTATCCATATGAATTATCTTGAAATATGAACAAAATTATTGCATTTGAAGCAATTAATAGGACTCTTACCTTAAGAAGCTTCATCTCTTTAACTCTATCTAGGCAGACTCTGATTGCAGAATTTAGAAATATGACCAACTTGATTACATTTGAAACATATAACCTCATTCATACCTTCATTCTTACATCTCCATCTTGGTGATTCATGTTGATATTATCTATCTATGTGACCCAATTTATTGTAATTAAAACATACAAATTTACTCTTACCTCTAACATCTTCATTTCCCCAAATTTGATTTGAGGGTTCATATAAACAATACCTTACAATGTTACCTTTCTCATGAAAATTTTAGCATGTGACATTATTTTATTTCTCACTCATACTATCCCTCCATTGGTGGTCATCTTTGAAAAATCTTCTACACTCCTTAGCCCTATGCCCAAAATCATTGCAACTATATTAATATCCACTGAATTTATTTATAACCTTCATTGCATTAGGCTTCTTGATAACTTTATTTTATTCTTTGAAATACTCCCTTTTCTTATTATGTTCTTGACTTGATGTTTCATTCATTTACTCTTTTTTTGAATCTTCTTTGTAACTCAAACCAGTTTTAACACTACAGGGTCTTTGGCTTCCCAGTAGCACATCAAGATTGCTTGTGTTTTTCTCAAACTTTTCATATTTTTTCAAATTAATATAGAATTGATTTAATTCTACCTTCAGATACTTCACTTCATCTTCAAGATAATTGATGATTGATTCAAACTTGACACTATTTCTTCTTTGAAGAACTAACTCATCTTACAAGTATTCTATATTCACTTTTTCAACCTTTTATTCTTTATTTGTAGCATCAATTTCACCACCACTAGAAGGAATGTTATCTTCATAAAAATATTCCAACTTTTCCCATAATTCAATGGCTGAATAAAAATCTAAAACCATGGTTCTCACACATTCTTCTAAAGATCAAAAAATGATATCCTTGGAAATTTCTTCCATGGGGTCTAATAAATCAATATCTCCAATACCAACTTTGTAACCAATTGAACTTAGAAATAGCTTCATTTTGAATATCCATAGGGCATAGTTAGTTCCATTGAACTTAGGACCTTGATATGGTAAACATTCTTCTCCCATTTTGATAAAAAAAAACCAGTGCTCAAAGAGGATCTCCTTTCAAGTGATTAAACTTCTCCAAAAAGACCTTCTCTGATAAAAATTATTGGAAGAAAAATGGACTTAGGGCGTGAATAAGTACTTCAAAAACTTATCTTAAATTCCTTTAACTCATGTTAACCATTAACATTCAACCATCTTTTAATGTGAGCAAAAAACAACATGAAACAATCAACCACATAAGCACAACCAAGAGAGAGTACACACAAACAGACAATATAATTGAGAAACATTCAAGGGAAAGAACCCCACTTAAAAAATTCTACTGATATTACAAACAATAAAGTACTCAAGTGAATATTATACATCACAAGATATTTCTTTAGTGAGGCACCAACCACTTAAAGAGAACTAACCCCTAAACCCTTGTTGATAATACTCACAAAAAGAGACTTGCATGAATATTACTCATTATTTTTTTTTATCATAACACCATTAAATATATGCTTCCAACAAACACAGTTGATAGTGATCACAAGATTCATCTCAAAAACCTTTAAACCCTCTTCAAACAAGATCAAAATTGGACTGATTTGGATCGATAATCTTGGAAATTATATCCTCATAAATCTTAATATATTCACACACATTCTCATCTATATCTTTAATCCCTTGAACAAAATTTACTCTCTCACCTAGATCACATTTTCCCTCTCTTTTCACTGGTTCATATTTGAACTCAAACATGCACTTTATATGCATCTCAAATCAAAAACATAAAATAGAAAGGTCCTAACCCAATATATTGAACATAAAAATATAAAAACATATCATTATACTCATAAAAATTCATAAAATGGACCCATTTAGGTTTAACATGTACCGAGACACAAGAAAATCCCAAAAAGTCTCAAAACCCCATCACCAAGCCCATCAAATACTTCAAACACATCACCATGATTTTTAAAGCCTCAAAATTCCTCAAACATGTCAAATAAATCATAAAAACATCATAAATTCTCACAAAATTGTTTACACCAATCATTTTATTCATAACATTAGTAGGTAGGACCATTTCCTACTCAAAATAGTTGCTTTCAAGAACTAGTCTTCACCTATGAAGCTCAATATCACAAAAAAACACCTCAACTATTCCATGTAACCACCAATTGGAACACAACTTACTTGTATAAAAAATCCATGTTTTTTATACCTCGTGAAACATCCAAAAAATAAAACCACACCTCTTTTCCTCTTCAAAAAATTAAATTACCCAAAAAACAATTTTGAAAACTCAAATGGTTTGCACCCTTTATTTCACTTTTAAGAACTATAAATTCCTTAACTAGGAAAAAAATTCATCCCTCTTCACTCTCAAATGGATATAAATCATCAGATAATATAAATCACAAGTCTTCTATATCCATCTTCTATCCAAAGTAGTCATGTCCTTAACCAGTCAAACAAGGTCAATTTGTGACCTCAACTATGGAAACTCAGTACACTTTCAGAGCTTCACCAAAACATAAAACATGTCATATTTGATGTAAAAAAATCCTATAATTCCATTATACCCCATCACCATGCCCACAAATTTTCAAGCACTTCCATTTGCCAACATTTCTAAACTGCCCTTTTAGGCCCAAAAACCATTCTTCAAAGATAGGGCACACTTTTCCATCTAGGACTTAAACCATGACCTGAAATTATCATGTACATATATTAAAACTCTTAAGATTTAATAAATGTTGATTTAGTCCATTGGTTCAATGGAAAACTTTGGTCACAAACTAAAAAATTTCAATGGAAAACTTTGTCACAACCTGTCACAAGCTCTATCATACCTTTCTAGAAATATGGAGGATTCCTCTACAACCTCAAATAATCACATTATCAAAACCAATAAATTCTAGGAACCTACCAAGAATATATTCTCCATCACTCATAACCTAGGGTTTCAAGGCCATAAAAAGTGACTTACCTTCTTAAAAATCGTTTATAAATGTTTCGGCCTCATTTTAGCTCATTATAATTCTAAGATATTATTAACTCCATTCCCAAACATACTTTAATTTATAATCCTCCCATACAAATATTACATGTTACAACCACGATAATTTCTCTCAATTCAAGTCGGAAAACACATTCTCAAGCACCTTGTTTTGGTCTAAAAATCATAACTTGAAAAATTATCATCATGGAAATATGATATTTTTATGAAAAAATATAAACACACCATACTAACATCTCTAATTCTCACCATATCATAAATATCTCTGCATCTTCTCAACCCCCATGACTTTCATGACTAGGCCTTAGGGATTTTCATGTTCTTGACCATAATAAAGTGAACTAACACTATAACCATGCTTGAAACATCTAAAAACTTCCTTTTCATGATGAAAACAACATAACAAACCTCCATTATCTATATCAAGAGATATTTCACTCCTACAAGTGACTATCATGCCTTATTAGGCCTCTAAACACTAGGATTAGGCCTAGTTTAGACCTAGACTAAGTTAAAAAACCTCATGACTATATTTACAAGCTCTCAAAAATGACATAACACACTTGAGACAACATGTATCACACCTCTTCATGCCTCCATGATCTAACATGGCTCTCAAACTGAATCTCATGCTTCATTTGGCCTCTATGTAACTAGACTAGGTCTATATGAGCACCTATAACTGAGTCCATGACATGTAATTGCACTTTAAAAATCATGTGTGTCTCAAAATTCCCCTATCATGGTATCCATGCCTCTTCCATGATTTTCAATCCACCATAAAACTCAATCCACCAAACTCTATCACATGGGCTAGCTAGGTCACATGAATAGGCAAGCCATTCTCATTGTGTCTAATCATGCCATGATGTTATTCCTTATTTTTACATGTCATCACCACAATAATAATATTTTATCACTCCTCTATCATAATATTTGTCATTAATTATCTTTTACATCAATGACAACACACAATACTCACTCATGACAATTAACAAGATTATATTATTATCAACATTATGAAAGGCCTCAATAGCAGGGGTGAATATTAAAGTTGAACCGTAGTTGTAATTATTGGATTGAATAGGAATTAAGGAATAAATACAAGAAACCCCACACAAGAAAATAAGATCAAATAGAGGGGATATCTCAAATAAATAATAAATCCAATTCAAGTCAATGTGTATTTCATGATTGGAGAAAGAATTGAAAGTCTTAAGATGGTGAATTATCACATGACTAAAGTCTTCCTTGGCTAGACTGGAAGTATTGTAAGAACAAAAAACTATTTATATAGAAAATAATTCCATGGAGGAAATATATGAACATTAATACAAGATGGATAATCTCAAAATTCATAAGAGAGTGAAGACAATGGTCTCTAAGGTAGCAATAAAATAAACTATGCATAAACTCTCTCTTATTCAATCTACGCCAACACAATCAAGTATTCCAATAGTTGAAGGAGTTGAAGATTTTCACATGTAAATGAAGAAAAGAGAACCATATGTCATAAAAACCCAATATGCAATAACCTTCAGTGTAATGAACTCCACCTATACAATTTTCAAAATGATCCAATCATAAATAAAAGGGGGAACTTAAACAACAAAAAATTATTAAACTGGGGAAGAAGAAAAGTGAAAAAATGACTAATACATCAAGGAATCCATTAGGATGGAAGAATAAGAGGAATTTATTTTTCAAGAACATGAGGATGAGTTAAAGTGCTATGAGAATGAGAAACAAAAAGAAAGAAATTGTGCAAGTTGAAGCACAGGGGACTAAGGAAGAGATATGAGAGAAAGAGCAAGAAAATAAAGAAAATGAGAGAAAAAAGAAAGATAGAGAATAATATAAGAATTAATAAGAATAAAATAACATAAAAGAGGAAAGAAAAAGGAAGGAATAATAAGAGAAGAGACAAAAATAATTTAAAGTAAAAAAGGAACAAAAATAGAAATATTTAGAATAGAAGAAGAGAAAATAATCCAAGGTACATACAAAGGAAAAAGATCACATTGCATAAGAGTAATCAATTATGGAGAAAGTGGTTGAGGTGAAATAAAAGAGTAAGGAAGTCTATAAAGTCAACACAAAAGACAGTACAACATAGTAGGCACCATACAAACACAAACAACCATCACTCAAACTGAGGAATAACCAATTAACAATGTCATGTAGATAGGAATCTCTATTTCATAAATGGTAACTACAAGAGAAGTATAAGATATCCAAGAATTTTGTTATGGATCATAGACTTGATCGTAAAAAATTAGTCTCCCCTTCTCTCATGTGTGAACCATAGTTCCCCATATTACTCAAACAACTACATAAGTGACAAAAAACAACCCATTGCCATCACTGTGGAAGTGGATATTGAAAATAGGCCACTGTAAACATAGATAGGGGGAATACACATACTTTAAGAAAACATTGGCACAACCACATTATAATTTTCTTAGTAAAATACTACATCGGAGTAGACATTATGCAATATCAAGTAGAACATTGAGAAAAATTATCCTATTTGCACCCTTTTTAAGATTGACTTAATATTATATTTTTATGGAATGAAAAATAAACTAAAAGGGAATATAACATTATAATACTATGATATATTTTTTTAACTAACTTCCAACATTAATCATAGCATATTTATCCACCTAAAATGTGATATATATATATATATGAACACATCTAGTTGACAACTTAAATCACTTTGAACATGCTTGATATGGTTGTGCTCTTGCTAAGACATTGAGTAAGGATCTTTGAGTTCTTAAAAATGATGTAATTTAAACTCCTTGACCTTGTTAAGAGCTTCAAAAATATAGTAGTGGTTTCGTAATGGATGTGTATCATCTTTGGGAATATTTTGAGATCCTTGGGTGCCTTTTGTGTGTATTTTCAATGAGTGCACCAATGTATTTTATATATTTTTTCCATGTGATGAATGTGGTAATATAAATTTATTATATAGGGATCCAAAGGTAATTTGGCAAGTAAATGTCAACCCAAGAAATTTAAACTACCCAAGAAGATAGTTCCGTTGAAAACAATGTTTGAATATGTGTTGGTTGAATACCGTATAGGTTAGCCATGACCAGATTCCACATCCTAACCTTGTTGTACGGTTTGGAAAAGGAAGATGGTGGATGAAATCTATAATTATCATTGTGATGTGTAGAGATTAAGCACTGATTTAATGGATTTATATTCATATTTTTTTACACATCAGTGTGTAGGAATAATCAAGTTAGAATAGAGATAACGATAAGTAATGAATGGGGATAGGAAGAGAGTGTTTTTCTTAGCTAAAAATGCACTCATAACCAGCAGTGTCAAAATGATAATTTACTAAATTTGTGTGTTTATATTCCCCCATTTAAGTACAAAATGAAAATTACATGCTTAAAGGAAAATGATACCTGAGTGTGTAGACACAATTTATCTTTATTCATATTTATTATCATCCATATGTGTTGGTGATGACATACACCATGATGAAACCTACAACATAGAGTGTGGTTAATGTCCATAGTATAAATTAAACTGATAATTAAATGTAAATATAGAATTTAAATTATGTGTAAGGTGAAGTAAAGGGGTGTTAAAATATGGGATGAATACACATGTTTGTTTTATAGAGGGAAGAGTTATCATTTCCTTGATTGTAGTTGGAGACATGGACTATTATTTTGAACCTACTGAAGGTTTGGGGTTGATCGATCCCCAATTATGTAGAAGGAGAAACCAGATTATTAGTTACATGAAACCCAACACCGAATAGATGATAGAGAGGTAATATAGAGGTACCAATGTACCCCATGTAGGAATAAAATCATGTATCAAATTTTTTAGTAACTGTAATATCTTACCCTTTGAAATGAGGAGAGGAAATGATAACTACAAAGAAATCAGATGATTCAATACTTTCCATAACCCTATGGAAAAAACCAATATAGATGGATCTATTCCCAAGTTTTTATATATATATATACATAAGGTATAAAAGAGAATGGGTTCCCCATTCCCTTATTATGCTTTGTACTATTGGGTATAAGTTTATAGGATGTTGAACTAATGATGGATAAGGAGACTTGTGCCCCCAAAACCCTGTATTTTAAAACTATAAATAAGTACTAAAGTGAAGGAGTTAAATATTCATTCCCCTTATAAATTTCTCTGAACTATGTCAACTGAGTCTAAGATTATGCCAAAAACATGTATCCATATGTAAAAAATGATATTATAGAAAAATATCATATAACCACCCTTAGGGAATAAACATGTGGTAGGGTCATGAATGTCCATATGGTCATAACCTTACTATACATTTTTTAACATGTGTAATTTTTACCATTTTTTTTGTATTTCGAGATGCTTTTAAGGAATTATTCCCTATAAAAAAATTGTTCTTGAACCCATAAATATGCATGTAGATGTATAATATATCTCTATGAATGCCCTCTCTTTTAAGGTGTGTGTGATGAAGCATTTGAGTGTGTGGCTAAAAAAAAGAGATGTATACACATGTATTGAATATATAAGAAGTTGTAGAAGAGTGTGGAATGTTGAATTAGTGGCCACATTTAGAAACATGTACCTACATAAGGTGTTTCACATGGTGGAGAGCATGGCACACAAAGAGACAAACTACCATAAAAATAAGAGCAACAATAGTAGTGATAACAACAAGAAAAAAAATTACAATAAAATGAAAATTTAATAGAGTATAGAGATTAAACAACAATAAAGTGAGAAAATAGAATCCATAGCATGCAGATAAGATTCATATCAAGGCATAGATCCATAAACATAGGACATTCATGGTGTCAAAAAAAAATCAAGGAACTTGGGTAGCATACAAGAGAAACAATTTCACAAAATAAAATCATATAGCCAAAAACATGGGGCACCCAAGGTGACACAAGACAAGATTGGAATGCAGATCATATACAATGAAGTAGACAAGAACCAAATAACCAAGAATCAATCATGTATAGAAAACATTGGTTTCAAACAGTGATAAAAGAAATATAGCAAGTAGTAATAAAGCACATGAAGAAATATATGTCAGCATTTTATAAGACACACGTGTTAGTCATGTTAGCTCAAAAGATAACATGTACACCATATATTTAATCAAGCATAATGAATAAGTATAAAGGAACTAAAATGAAACAATATAACTTTTATAGTGTGGGGGCATACCCCTAAGATAGTAATGTAAGGAAATAAGATAAATCATATTAGCATGTAACTATCTATGTGTTTTACATCAAGATCAATATACCTTATGAATGTATGTGTGTAAAGAGGAGAAAAGTTATGATTTCTATTGACCTTAAGCCTTGACATTAATGTGATGGTTAAGTAGTTTTTCCTATTTTCAAGGACATACTGGGAATAGGGTTTAGACTATAAAAAATATTGAATATAGTAGATAATAACAATAACACAAACATCTCCTTAGATCAATTAAATTATTACTTTGAATAATAATAGATAATAACATTGTTTCTTTCAATATATCGTATACATTATATCAATTATATATACATTATATATCTTTCTCACATATTCTTCTTTTCAGTGACATCATATATTCATTCTCATATTTGTCTTCTTTGTCTTTATTATTCTCTGCATTCCTTCTTATCTTCTATATATTCCATCTCTTTGATATATCCTTGATCTATTTTATGTTCTATATCTCATACTATTACATTAAATTACAATAAGCATGTTCACTATACAATTATCAAAAGGTCACTTCCTTTGGTTGTGACTTTGTAGTGTTCAATCCATCATTTTTCTAAGACCTATAGTTGTCTCTTTGTTTTATGGCATCTTATAGTCTTCCACATATTTCTTATTTTTATGCGTCTTCATTAGTCTTCCACAATTTTTTGCTATTTAGGCCGTAGTATATAAAATTGATGAAGAACCCTATCAACATCATCCTCAGACTTCAAAAATTTGTCTCGTCCTCAAGACAACTAACTGATGAAGAAATTTTTCAACTACCTTCTTCCCTTTTTCTGTACTCTACCTTTCTTATTGCACAAATAATAAATTCCACCTTATAGTGTCATATGATCCTTCTACCAAAATTTAGCCTTATATGCATAATATACGCAAGAAATAAGAACACCAAAGAATAAATTAAAATTAAGAATTCAGCATAAGTAAATGTTCCCTCATTCAACTCATCCATCTGTATTTAGAGGACATAAGGGGTGACCACTAAATAAAATAATTGTGATTGAGCTATGGGGCCACACTTGGAAAATATTTGGCATATTTGTTAGGATTTGACCCTCAAATATGTGCCAAGTGGACAAGTGTTCTTGAATTTATTCCACCCAAACTTGTAACTTTCTATTTTCTTAGATGAGAAGACTTACTTCTAATAGTGTTTTTCTTATTTTGAATTTGTGTATATCATTTTCATGCATTAGCTAGCTCCTGGTACATCCATGTGATTACTCTATCCATGGTTGTGTTATATTATTCCATATCCATAATCTTCTCTGCATGTTATTTTTACTTTGTGTGGTATTTATCAACCAAATCCTCTAGTTTTTGTTTCTTTTTCTCATCTACATAGTTTCAAACATCATATTTTGTGGATTCTTTATTTAATTCTTCCTCCATTTTTTCTAGTTCTATATTTTCTTGTTGGGTGATTGATGAGGCCAAAATATGTCTCGTTAATGTATAATAAATGATCTTATTTTACTCTCCTTTTTATCAATATTGATTTCATTTTGTGACTTTTGTTTGATCTAATATAAGTTAGGATATAATTAACCATATTTTTTTGATTATAGTTCTAACATTTAAAAACTCTGTAATTCCTAACTAAGTGCTTTGGAAATTCAGTTTTGTAATAAAACAGGTCACAATCAGTCAAAAGAACAAAGTATGAAGAAGTCGATATGTTTTTGGAAGCATTGGTTTCAATACGGCTCAATTCCAAAACTTACATAATTAGCTCTGGAACTCCATTAGGAAGTTACGAGATTTATCACTTAGTTCTGGAAATTTCAAGATTAGTACCAGAAATTCATCATTTAGTTCTAGAACTTTCGGACTTAGTTCCGGAATTCTCACAGTTATATCTAGAACGATTTCCTTTAGTTCCAGAACTTCTCTAAAGTTCTAGAACCAATGAGAATTTATTTATTCCCAAAAAATCTGGTGATTTAACAATCAATGATCCTTTCAATCAGGAGCAGATTGGAATATTTCTAATTCTTCATGCTCACAGATCCAGGGATAACTATCATACAATAGTACATCCAGCCATGATCCAATTCAACATCTATTTTGGGCACGATTCGGTAGGACAACTATGGTTGTAAATACACATGTGGAAGAAGTATATATATGTAGACCTATAGATATATATATATATATATACATATAGAAAAGACAGAGAGATAAGAAATAGTATGTTTTTGTAATGCAAAACATTTTATCAATAAAATAGCGATTCCCGTTCTGAGAGTATATTAAGTTGTCAAATCCTGTTTCAAGGTGGAGCAAGGGCCCACTCTTCCAAGAACCAGGATATTCATTTTATTGGTATTTATATTTCTAGAGAAAATAGTATAGATCTATTAATTTTGTAAATGTTTTTTATTACTCAAGTTGAAATCTTTTGTATACTTATTCTTGTAGGTGTTCTAGATTATATTCTTATTTATTTGCATTCAAATTTCAGCATTTTGAAAATTGTGTGTTTATTTCCAAAGCAAGTGTGTTCATTTATGGAATGTGTGTTTACTTATAACAATCTATTCTATTATGTAAATGTGTGTTTATTTCCAGCAATCTATTTCTGCACAGAGTGTTTACTTCCAACAAGTTTTCATAGTTTTATTTCAATAAGGTTTTAGCCAAGGAATCCTCAAGACATTGAGAAAATACCCCTGAAAATATAAAAAGAAACAAATAACTACAGTCAATTACTAGATCACTAAGATTTCTTGTTGCATATAGCTTCGGACACCACCCATGGTTTGAATATGACATCAACAAAGATTTGATTAAATGAAGGGAATAAGGACACCCATCATTTTTGGTGCCGTTTTCAGGGACATAATAGTTATAAGTGTCTAATTAGGTGTCAAAAAGAGTAGAAATCATACATTTGGTAATTACAATATCTTCCCTACATCATCATAAAATTTATGAGTAGACTAAGAGACTCTACGGGTTGATTCCTCCCAAAAATATCTGAATAAGAACCATTGTCTTCTCAATCAAATAAGGAAGTTGATGAATAATTGGAAGCACCATTGTCCCCTATTAGGAATGACGTAGAATTTCCACCTTTGGAATTCTTAGATCAATCACCAGAAGGAAGTAGAACCTTTAGAAAAAAAATCATATTCCAAAACCCGTTAGAGAAATTTTTTATTCACAATTAAGTATTCAACCCCCTACTCTTGACTTTTCATCTTCCCCAAAACAAATCACATACCATATTAATTGGGAAAAAAGTCTATAAGGCACTACAGAAATGGCATAAGAAGCAGAAAGAGAACCTGATAGGACATTCACTTATCCAATTCAATTGGTTGATGATGATACACATATGAAAAATATTTCACCTACACATTTACCCACATTTAGAGGGATGTCATCTGAAGACCCTGACTAATTTTTGTTTGAATTTAAATTACTATGTCAAACTTATGACTATAAAAAATGCAATTAGAAACTCAATTTGTTTTCATCTACCCTGAAGGATGTAGTAATGAGGTGGTTTATGGGATTACCATCTAATTCTATTACCACTTGGGCAAAAATGGAAGTTTCCTTCCTAGACAAGTATCAAGATTACTATAGAGGGAGGAATAATTTTTCAAAATCAAAAAGGAGGATGAAAATATGGAATATTATTTAGACATATTCCTTTTGTGAGCAAAATATGTGGATTTTTATTACAAGAAGAGTTGAGAAAAACCATTTTTCTTAAAGGTATGGATGATGAATCAAGGGAGGAAATTGATCTGATAGGAGGTGGAAATATTGATCAAATAAGAATTAATTATATTAAAGACATTTGTATAATCTATTCACGAACAAGGGGTGGACCTAAAAAAGGAAAAATAGTTAAAAATTTAAACCCAGATATGAACAAACTAATGGATGAATTGGAAAATTTCAAAATAGACATTTTAGTTCAGTTAACGTCCACCTTGGATGGATTACAAGCTAAAGAAAATGCTAAAACTAAACCATTAGCTATGTATTGTCCTAGATGTAGAAAGAAGCATGAAATAAGAGATTGTCCCCTAAACACAACAAAAATGTACCTTATCTGTGAATCTAGGGACCATGAGAGTGATGCCTATTCTCTTCTTCCATTTATTAAAAATTAGATTAAACAAAGCAGCATTCCATCTACATCAGAAGAAGTAAATTTTTTCCAAAGACAACCTCGCCAAGGCTAGTTCATGCCCAGGTCTATTTCTAACCCCTGGATGATGCCATGGGAAGCTCATACAGTGCCATAAAATTACGGACAACTAGCTTGGGTACCTCAACCAACATGGAATCCTCAGGATTGGGTAGGTCAATCTTGGTATGCCCAAGGACACCAACAACCATGGTCTGGTCAAGGAAACCCGAATGCTTGGTCACAACCTAGGTGGAGCCCTAATAATTATGTTCAAGGGAGGACATATCCTAATCAGAATCAACAAGCCATAATGGGTTCCCTAGCACAAAATTCACAAAATGAAAATGTGTTCCAAACCCAAATACCAACACAGCCAGTAGAAAACCCAAGAAACAAACAAACAACTCCTATCTACGGAACAGAATCAAAAAAATTAGTTGATCTGAATGCCATGGATTGTAAGGATATTCAAACTAGATCTAGAAAAATAATTAAGATCCCACCTATTACAATCACTGAGTTGACACAAGAAAATGAAACCTCTAGTATGGTTGTTCCCAAGAAGGATGAAAAAGAAAAGGATAAGGAGCTAGATAACAACTCTACCGAGACTCATTTCCAGAGAGATTTAAAGAAACCATATAAATTAAGGAATCTGAGTTCATGCAAGAAATAAGGAAATTGAATATTGAAATACCATTATTACAAGCAATTAAGGACATTCCAGAATTGAACAAGTTAATCAAAATGCTATGTTTAAAAAGACCTAGAAGGAAGAAGTAGTACCCTAGGAATAGTAAGGTAGATGGGAAACTTGTTGATTTATTAGCAGGAAAAAATTTTCTTCCCAAATATGGAGATCCTAGAAGTCCTGTTATTTTTGTATATATAGGGAATAAAGATATACATAATGTTTTGGTTGATTTGGGAGTGGCTATAAATGTGATGACAGTGGATACTTTGAAAACATTACCATTAATAGGTATACAACCTACTAATACCATATTGCAAATGACGGATCAATCAGTAGCAAACTAGAAGGAGTTATTAAAGATTTAGCAGTTATGGTGGAGTCATGGGAATATCCAGTTGATTTCTTTATATTACATCCAAAAGGTAAAACACTTGGTTATCCCATTATTTTTGGCAGACCATGGTTAGCTAACATTGCTACTTTAATTGATTACAAATCAGGTGATATAAATATCTCAAATGGTAATAATTCTAAGGAAATCTCCTTATATCCTTCTACACGACCTTCTATTGATTATCAAGAACAATTTTGGGTTGATACTCCTAATACTAATAAGTAAAACTTGTCTTCTTTGGCCATGATCACATTGAAGGATCATGTATGCAAGGTAGAATATATGATTAGTCAACCATTTAATGAACACCAATTTTCCTTGGAGTAATTGGGAATAGTTCCAAAAACCTACAAACTTAGTTTCAAAACTTGTAGAATCTGTCCCGAAATCATCAGATTTAGTTTTGTAACTATCACATTTAGCTCTAGAACCACACCAATAGCAATTCCTTGTGACTATACATAATTTCACTTCAGAGGAACGATATTTCTCTTGGGGGGAGGAATAATTAGTAGCTTCAGTTTATAATATATTAGGAAATGGTGAATAATTTCGGGAAAGCATCAGTGATGAGGAGTTTGACCTCTAACAAGATAAGTTTCATAACTCTACATATTGTCATTTTTCCAATATTTTGTCTCAAGGAAATTTTGGAGATGTTGTTATATATCATATGTTTTTGCCACATGCATTTACACTAAATACCTTAATGGAACCATTTCAAAAAATTAGTTCATCACACATCAGAACCAAACATGTTGAGATTGAGTCGGGTAAGATTTTGAACATAAACAACTAGTTGAAAAATGATGAAGAAGATAAATTGTTTGATGTTATGAAAATCATACTAGAGATTTTACTTGGGACTAAAAATATATGAAAGGAATCCATATAATTATTTTTACACATCACATCTATACTGAAAACATTAGACCAGTTAGGAAACCTCAGAGAAGGATTAATCCAACCTTAAGAGATATAGTCAAATAAGAAATTGAAAAATATTATAAGTAGGTTTTATCTACCCTATCTTAGATAGTCAGTGGGTGTCTCCTCTTGTAGTTATTCCTAAAAAGAATGGAAAATGGAGTTTTTTTTTTTACTATAGGGAACTAAACAAAGCCAAACTAAGAGATTCTTTCCCCCTACCATTCATAGATCAAGTTCTAGATAACCTTGCAGGTAAGGAGTACTTTTCCTTCTTGGATGGATTTAGTGGATATAATCAAATCAGAGTTGTTGTTGAGGATCAGGAAAAAACTACCTTTACATGTACATGGGGTACATTTTCCTATAGGGTATTACCATTTTGATTATGTAATTCTCTGGCACCTTTCCAAAGAGTTGTATTAGTAATTTTTATAGACCTAAGAAATGACTGTGTAGAGGTATACATGGATAATTTCACTGTACATGGAGACACATTTGAACATGCTTTGAGGAATTTAGACAGAGTATTAACAAGATGTGAGAAACGCCATCTATCTCTTATTCATGAGAAGTGTTTGATGATGGTTTATGAGGGGATTGTATTAGGACACCACATTTCAAAAAGAGGAATTCAGGTTGACCAAAACAAAATAAGAATTATTTCAGAATTACCTATTCCTCAAACCCCCACAGATATCAAGTCATTTTTAGGGCATGTTTGATATTATAGGTGCTTTATCAAGGATTTTAGTAAAATTGCTGCCCCCATGTTTAATTTCTTACCAAGGACTGTGAATTTATTTAGGATGAAATATGTCAACATGCTTTTGAGGAAATCAAAGAAAAATTAATAACTTCCCCAATATTGAGAGGACCTAATTGGGAAAAAACTTTTCACATTCAAATAGATGCCTCAAATAACTCCATTGGTGTAGTTTTGGGACAAAAAGATGAAGGAAAGATGTATGTTATTTATTACCTTACTAAAAATCTTACTCCCACTAAAATAAATTACACTACCACTGAAAATTAATTTCTTGTTGTGATCTATGCAATTAATAAATTCAGACATTATAGCATAGGGTATAAAATATTTATACATATAGATCACTAAGTAATTAGGTACTTAATGAAAAAACCAGTTGTTGGAGGTAGGGTAATTAGATGGTTATTACTTTTATAAGAATTTGATATTACCATAGTAGATACTACAGAAAAATCTAATGTGGTAGCTGATTTCTTGTCAAAACTGACCACTACATGGGAGTAAGATCCAGTTAAGGACAACTTTCCAGATGAACAATTGTTTGCTATTTCAGCTGATAAACCATGGTTTGCTGATATGGAAAATTATCTTGCAACAAGGAAGTTTCCTCCTTATTTCACTAAGAAACAAATGAAAAAATTAATCAAAATCAGTGCACAATATAAATGGTTAAATGGAATGTTGTTTAAATTTGGTCCTGATTTAGTTTTACACAGGTGTGTGAGCGAATATGAAATATTTGACATACTGAGGGCATGTCATGATGAACCAAGTGGAGGAAACTTATTAGTGAAAAGAACATATCACAAGATACTTGGCACTGGCTATTATTGGCCATTTATGTATAAGGATGTGAAGATATATATCAAGTAGTGTGATCCCTGTTAAAGGATGGGACAACCAACTTTTACCAATGAGATGCCTCTGTAACCTCAAGTGGTGATTGAACCATTTGAAATATGGGGGTTAGATTTTTTTGGTCCCTTTAGTCCTCCTTCACAAGGAAAGGAGTACATTCTTGTGTGTACTGATTATGTGACAAAGTGGGTAGAAGTGCATGCTTTAACAAATGCCACTGAAGAAGTAGTTGTTGATCTCCTTTGGCACATAATTATGGTAAAGTTTGGCACACCAAGAAGTGTAGTTTCATATCAGGGGCCATAATTCATGTCTAATATGATCCAATCCTTCACAATGAATTATCAGATCAGTCATAGCGTAGACACTAGAATAAGCACCTTTTATCACATTCACCTAGCAATGGCCCCTTTCACCTCACTAATATTAATTTAATTAATTAAATTAATTTATTATCCTCACTATATTTATTATTTAAATACCTTAATTTAAATAATATCCACACATACACTTCACCTAGACACCTCACCAAGCCAACTCACCCTAAAACCTATTCTTAGTAAGTTGCCATTACTAAATAAGACTTACCTAAACCCTAAAAATCAATGCTTACATTCTCTCTAACCACAATCCCACATGCTTATAAGAAGCTCCTAGTCTAATCCATGGGTTAATGACACGAGATCCGAGGAAATACAGAGGATCTCCCTAGTTTAGTAAACCTTAGAAATCCTACCTTGACCGATGCCGGTCACCTCTAACCATCCTCGGTTAAGTCGAAACTGCCGTTGGTTACCCTTTTAACCCCAAAACAACCCTATTCTCAAGGTTGGCAGAAGTTTGGAAAACTATTGGAAAAGTTGGCGAACATTAGCACATTCTAGAGAGATATCACATCTTCTCAGATAGAATTCCAGTGAGAACACGCATACAAGGAAAGAGATCAAGCACTTTCCCCTACACAGCCATCCCAACAATGATCTGATCTAACCAAGAAAAGAGGAATGCACATGCAACCCATATAGAAGCTCTCCTATAATTGGTGATCACATGCACCCTTCAACCTCTTACCAGCACCTCCATCCTTCATTCATAGGCATCCAGGACCAGAATCCAAGTAAATAAACATTATACTTCTCTGGTTCATTCCATTTCATCATTATATTATCATCTATTGTTTACCTAGCCACCCATTGACTTCCTACAACACTCACCCCTCCATATACACATTAAAACCTTGACAAATCCTACCCAAGTCACCCAATACCTCATCCCGACCAACAAAAGTCCTTTGTGCAATCACAAAGGAGACCTAAATCTCATTCTGTGGCATTTCCAGATTTCCACAGTAACCGGCACCGGTTACACCTAACCATTGTCAGTCACCCTTAACCAACATTGGTCTCTGTATTTTCCCATACAACCTAGAACAATGACCTACCCACCTAATTCCACCTCACCCTCACTCACCTGTGATCCACTTGAGACCTCTGTTAGACCTACAGAGACCCATAACCAGTTACTTGACCTTCGGATCCTATTTTAACCTAGCCTGTTAGATCAGATCTATTTCTTATTGTGTTTTAAGTGAGATACCTAAATCATGTTGAATTACAATAGGTTTTACTTTATTTACCGCATTAAATTTTTTAAAACACTAGACTGACAACCATCTAGGAAGTATCACACTTCCTAGATCTAGCATACGCTAGGAAGTTCACTGCACATATTGTTTAACTTTTTCTAGTGGTCTTGATTTTCATTACAGGTAGTTCCTCCTAGCCAAAAAGAAGCTCTCATGATCATCTATGGATTCAGAAGTCATACACGTGCAACAACCCATCAACCAACATTAAAACATGTATTCCTCCTATGCCTGTTACCCTATCTGTTTCATCCATACTTCAAAGAAATGATTTAAGAATCAGGTGAAAATTTTTGGCACGCCCAGTGGGACCCATCCGAGGTTCTTGTATTTCATTCATTCCTAGGAAAAATTGTTTGTTTGTTTCCCTTCTAAAAATCGTACACATTAATTTTCTTCCTTGGTAACCCACCTTTTCTTTCTATTTTCTCTAAAAGAAAATTTTCTTTTGGTGTAATTAAAAAGAACCATTTCTTCATGTTTTCTGCATTGTAGTGAAAGAGCATCCCTCTTCCTCTTCATCTTATTGTGTCATCCAACTTCACACTTAATTTTGGGCTTAAAAATAAGTACATTACATTCTGATTTATTGCATTAGCTCACATTAATTGAGGGAAACCTATACGCTGGAATTCATGACCAGCTGATGATTGAAAAATGAACCATAGAAAGCACATCTCTTTCTCTCTGTGAGTCTTGCCAAATTACAAAAATTCAAAACAAACACAAATTCTGAAACAACATCTTTCCCGGGAACGCATGTCAACGATCGCACTGATATGAGGATTGACAGGTACTCCCCATCTTGCTGCTCTGTCGAGTCATATTCAGAATGAAGCCCACCCCCACCATAACATACCTGAAACCTCACCTTTTATATTTCCTTCTTTGTAGGAAGCCATCCTCACCAAAAAACTCTATTTCACAATTTATGTGTCAATCCTTAAATAACATAAGCTAAACAAACATAATAGAAAAGGCACTCCTACGATCGCATTTTTCTTAGTGTTTCTACTTGGCTTGCATTTTGAGGTGAGAGATCACGTTCTTCATTTTTATTTTTCATCCTTGTACGCTCCTCATCACATCTGGTGTATTCCAGCTTCACCTGAGTGTGCTTGGGCCATATCATCATCATTCCCAGAATTCTGGGTTTGATTCTACATCAGATTTCAATTCATAACCACTTTTCTTTCATCATTGTTTCAATTTCACAGTAACCATCATCGGTTACCCTCTGATCATCATCGGTTATATCCAACTAACGTCGGTTCTAGGTACTTTTGTTAACCTACCCAAAAGGAAATTTTATTCATTTTCTTCCACTTTTCACAGTCCCTATCACTTCCATCATTCCCATTGACATTTTAAAACACTATCATATTTGGCATACCTATCAGATTTGACCTTCTACGTGGTTTTTCACTCACTGACCATTGTCTACAGTGACCGGCAATGGTTACCCCTGACCAGTGTCAATTTTACCTAACTGGCATCAGTTAGCCTGTTTCACTTTCCAACCCACATTTGGTACCAAATACCCTTGTTACCATAATATTCACCTGTTCTTGCTGTTTCTCTGTGTCATTTATAGAGAAACAAATTTACTTGATTAGTATTGGTTCACATGGTGCTAACCTGAAAATAAGAAATCACACTTATATTTCACACCAGTTGTCAACCACTCCCACCTAGTCCTTCACCATCTTCCATTTTATCACCATCCATGGATCTCATCCAGCCTATCACTATCACTATAGGAGATGAGGAGTTCGCATGACTCCTTGACCAAAACCCTGTCACCTTGCAGTTTTACCTTTCCCACTTGTCCACTCGAGATGCCTCAGTTTAGTTGATATACAACATGCCTATATCTATCCCCCCAAATCTCACTCCTACTCCTGCATCAGCCCCATTTGGCTCTGTACTACCCACATCTACTTTACCCCCAGTCATTTTACAGCTAGGTCCTATATCCTCTATGACTACCACGTCTGCCACCTCCGTTACCCTTGCCACATCCACAATTCCCTCAAAAACTACCCAAAATGTAACCTCATTTGCTCCTAATGTCTCCCACATACCCGGAGCTACACTACCAACTCCCGTGTCGATGACCCCCACCCCTTTTTAGAATGTGGTCCACTCCATTCCACAATCATTAGCTCACATTGGCACTAGGGTCACCACGACCCTTCCACCTATATATACATACTATCAGCTGCCTCCCATTTCATCTATTATTCACTCATGGTATGTACCCCCTATTTCACTACCTTCTTCCCAATCAACCTGTTGTTGCAGCTCACAGCACCCCTGGATGCAGATAAGGTTTCTAGGTTGATCACTCTAGCATCCAGTGTGATTGCACAACATGGAAACCTCTCTCCAAGTGTGGGACTTGTTAAACCGAGAGAGGAATCTCTAGATTAGAGGCTAGTTCCTTAAACTCCTCTGATTTATATCTATATTTGCATAACTACAGAGGTTCTAATCCTAATCTTACTCTAAATGCAAGGAGACAGGGATAGAAGTGCAAAATTGAAACTAACTAAAGATGGTGATGCACCAAAAGGAGTGGTGAATAATTTTTGTCAAGCAAATAGACACAAACCAAAGATTGCAACATAAAACATACACAGGATAATAAGATATAATTTAGGATCTGAAATGAAGAAAATAACACAAACAAAGGATTGAAACCATTCACAAAGCTTGCATTATCATTTCAGTGTCAAAACCATGCATTACAACCTCAGAGAGGTAAAAACTATTACAGTCTTTGAAGAGGTCTGATTCTTCCTACAATCCCTTACTGGAGGTGAAAGAAGAAGATGCTATGCCAAAACGTTCCCCCCTTTGAAATGAGCCAAATCTGGCTTTTACATTACATGGGTCGAGCCCAGGAGACAGAAACATACAAAAAACGTGAGAGCCCATTCCTCCTCGACTGCAGATGCATTAAAACGGAATTGGATACCTTACAAACCCATACCCTGTCAATTTTGACCAAATTATAGGAGAATGCGACCCATTCTGTGTTAAATTTGGTCGCTGAAATGTCACTTCTAGCCATGAACACGTGTCAGAGCTGTTTCTTAACTTTCTCTCTCTAAACTACACCAAAATTCAAGATTAACCCTGGAATCATGTAGAGAATTTGATAAGCTTTCCGTTGATATAAAGAACGTGCAAATCTAAGCTCTGGATCGAAAGATATGGAGATCTGAAGATTTAGGGCACAAAACAGGCGAATATGTGTTTTGAAATTTTTTCCCGCGCTCTGCAACCTAGATGACACGTGGCAAGTACTGATTGGATGCGTAATTATCTCTCCTCTACTCACCCGTAGGTTTTCCTTGAAAATTTTGACTTTTGATGATTTTGGAACATTTTCACTTTTCCCCTGCGCCCCCGCCACTTGGGACACGTGGCATGCATTGATTGGAGGACAGGGGTGCGGGGTCTTCCTTTACTTTTAGCTTTTTGGCCGAAACTTTTACCAAATTCTCTAACTCCTTCCCGAGTTCCACGCTTCCCTATTCCATTGGACACATGTCCAATTCCTATTGGCTCGGGCCAACGCTTGAAACCTCACCCTTTGAACTTTCAGACGTTTCCCCCTTGTGACACGTGTCGTGATTTGATTGGTCTCCGGGTTTCCAGCTTTTCGCATCCCTCGTGTCCTCGCAGCCCGGCTGTCCCAAACTACTTGGGACAAATTCCTCTGATCCACCCGAAATGGGCTTCCTTGTCCCTTTTCTGCCGATGACACGTGGCGTAATGTAATTGGCTCTCGGCTCCTTCGGTTATCCGCATCTTCCATGTCTCTCTGTCCCAGATGTCCCGAATTGAAGTTCTCTGCGCCGGCCGATCCGGTGGTTTGCGTCCTTCATGTCCTCGCAGCCCGGATGTCCCAGACTGTTTGGCTTAGTAGTTAGTCAATTTTCCTCTGACCTTCGGCCGGTTCACCCTTTCCGTGTCCCGCGTGTCCTCACAGCCCAGATGTCCCTTTTCTCTGCAGACTGCCTGGCGGCCTTTCGGCCGATTCACGCCCAGATGTCCCTCATGTCCCGACTGTTGCGAGGACTAGGACTTAGCCATTTTTCATGATTTTTCCTGGCCCAAACTTGTTTTCTGCAACTTTTTCACCTTTTCTCAGAACTTGCTCTTTTCTTCTTGGATAGGGGAGTTAGAAAAAATCTGAGGGGACCCTAGAAACATGATTTTTTCCCTGAATCAATCTATTTTCCTGGGACTTGAGAATTTAAAGCATGATATCAAAATTACCCTGGAGGTGAATTTTGGATAACAATTTGGCAACTTAGCGGGGTTACCTACCTGCTAGGTAGAATATACCAGTTGCCTGAAGTAGTCCATTGGGCATGGAGTCATCAAATATTCAGTTTAGAACCCCAATTGACTCAGAATGTGTAAGGAGGAAGATGGAATATCACCTGATGAAAGCAAGGACTGCAAAACATATCCATGGACAGTAAGCTATGCCAAAGCAATTAGGGAAAAAAAACTAACCTACAGTAAAACAATGTGCACAAGCACTTGGAGGAATGAAAATCTAATCTAATATTTACAAAGTAGTGAATTTGCCTCTAGAAGCAATGCTTGAGATAGATTCCATTGACTGGAATCTGCAGTTCTTCACCATCCAATGAGGCCAATTGGAAAGCATTGTTGTTCTTGCACTTCGTGACCATGTATGGGCCACTCCAAAGGGCATCAAATTTTGAATTCCTTCCTGGTTTTGCTCTATCCACATCCCATTTCAACACTAGATCTCCAACTTGAAAAGATATATCCTTGGCCTTCCTATCAAAGGTCTTCTTGATCAAAGCTTGATCCTTTTCCATTGCTTGGGATGCCTGATTTCTGATCTCTTGCAGCTCCATCAACTCTACATATCTCACCTCCATGGGATCAAATTCAAGCAACTCCAGCTGCTTCATGAGTTCCAATGTTGGCAACTCAAGTGACATGGGCAAGATTGCCTCTCTTCCATAGACAATCCTAAATGGAGAATTACCTGTGGATTTTTTGGGAGTTATCCTATCAGCCCATAAGGCTGATTTCAGTTTGGTATGCCAAGACCTCTGATTCTCGTCAAGATTCCTCCTAATGATCCTAAACAAGTTCTTATTTGTAGACTCAGCCTGGCCATTACCCTGAGGGTAATAGTTCGATGAAGTGCTTAGGTAAATACCGTTCTTGACATCCCACTCAGTCACCTTAGATCCAATGAATGCCAATGCATTATCAGAGATTATTGTAGCAGGTACACCAAATCTGGTTGCTATCCCCTCATAAAAGTCTAAGATGCTAGACTCATTTGCCTCTTTGAGTGCTACTGCTTCTGTCCATTTGGTGAAGTAGTCTGTGGCTGTCAAAATCCATTTGTGCCCTTGGCTTGAAATGGGATTAATGACTCCAATGAAGTCCAAACCCCATTGCATGAATGGCTGGTCAACTGAGATTGGGTGCAATGGAAGGGCAGCAAGTCTCTCTTTCCCTGTGAAGAATGCACAATTCTTACACCTCTTGATCCATGCATAGCAATCACTGAAGATTTTAGGCCAATAATAGCCAGCCTTCATGATTTTTAGAGCTGTTACTCTTGGTGCAAAATGACCACCAGCTGGTCCACCATGAAACTCTTCCAACACCCTTTGAATCTGATTTGTGCTAATGCATCTCAGCAGCACTCCATTCACATCTTTCTTGAACAAAACTCCATCAACAATGGCATACAGGACAGCCTGCAATCTGAAGTGTCTCCTTTGGGTCTTGTTCATCTCCGGAGGGCATAGGCCTATGCCTAGGAAGTGTATAATATCTTGGGTCCAGCAAGGAGTGGGGGCAGCATTGTCTTCTTCTTGATTGCCACTTGGCTCATGGCTGTTCTGGACTGTCAAAATAGCCTCTTCTTCATTGTATACTTCTCTTTGCTTCCCCAAAATCAGTTGCTCACACAATCCTTTCCCTCTTACCAGCTTGGTGATCTTGATCTCAATGTCATACTCCATGACACAGGTGATCCAACCTGCCCTTTTCTCATTCAAATCCTTGTTGAGGAGGAAGTCCTTAACCCCAGCATGTGAGACCAGCAACTGGACCTTGTTGTTTGAGATTAAATGCTTGAATTTCTTCAAGCTTCTGATTACTGCAAGCACATGCTTCTCAATAAAAGAGTACCTCACCTCATAGTCATCTAGGCTCTGGCTGAAGAAGGCAATTGGCTGCTCATCATTATCCTTGTTCTGCTGTACCAAAATGGCAGAGATAGTGTCATTACCTCCAAATGCATAGAGGATGAAATCCTTGGAGAAGTCCGGGTTGATGAGAGTTGGTGCTTGAGAGATAGCTTCTTTGATTGCTTCAAAACTCTCCTTGCCTTCTGCTGTCCACTTGAAAGCCATGCTCTTCTTTAACATTTTGGTGATGGGCTTGACCAGGGCTGCAAAATCTGGGACAAACCTCCGAACGAAGTTTATCCTTCCCAAGAAACTCTGAAGGGCATTCTTGTGGCTTGGCAATGGTAGTGCTCTTATGGCTTCAACCCTCTCTGGATCAATTGCTAATCCTTCTTTGGAGACAATATGGCCAAGGAGCTTTCCTTCATGTGCAAGAAAGATGCACTTCTTAGGATTCAAAGACACTCCAAACCTTCTACACCTCTGAAACACTTGCCTGAGGTGAAAGAGATGGTATGCTACATTCTTTGAGAAGATAGTGATATCATCTAGGTATACT
This sequence comes from Taxus chinensis, assembly GCA_019776745.2. Classification (NCBI taxonomy): domain Eukaryota; kingdom Viridiplantae; phylum Streptophyta; class Pinopsida; order Cupressales; family Taxaceae; genus Taxus; species Taxus chinensis. Next base: position 362,002,093 of record CM034152.1, on the reverse strand, counting down.
AGTACTATCTTGTTGATCAAGCCTTTGAATGCCATATCCATAGCTCATTGGAATGTTGCTCCGGAATTCGACAGTCCAAATGGCATCTTCTTGTAAGCATATGTGCCCCATTTTGTAGTGAAGGCCGTCTTGAATTGATCTTCTTCCTTCACCATTATCTGATTATAGCCTGAATATCCATCTAGCAATGAAAACCTTTCTGAACCAGCTACAACCTGCAATATTTGTTCCATTGATGGAAGCGGATAATGATCTTTGAGTGATGCTCTATTTAGATCGCGAAAGTCCACACACAATCTTATTTCTCCCTTTCTCTTTCTTACTGGCACCAAGTTTGCAACCCAACTCGAGTGTTTGATGGGGAAGATAATACTAGCCCCAACAAGCTTGCTTAACTCTTTTCTCATGAGAGGTTCAATATGGGGATTTACTGGCCTTTGCTTTTGCCTGACAGACTTGGATTCCGGATCCAGCTCAATAGTATGTTGTGCCAACTTTGGGTTGAAACCTCTTAGATCTTTGTAAGTCCAAGCAAAGACATCTGGGAACTCTTGACAAAGCTGAACAAAATCAGATTTCTCTTGTGAGGTACTTACTTTGCCAATCTGCAATGTTTTGCCTTCTTCCACTAAAATAGGCTTTGAATCTTCACCCTTCACTTGAATGTTCGCTTTCTCCTTCCGGAACTGATCATTCGGGTTGAAGATTGACTCCAAGGTTATGAGGCCTTTTGGTAATTTGTTAGTTCTTAGCTGCACCACTTGGTCACCATACTGCTGCTGCAGCTTGTCTTGATTCCTGGCGGAGAACTCAGCTTCTTCTTGGAGGAAATTAACAATTTGCTGATCATTCTCGAAGACTTGCCAACTTGTATTGTTATCCGGAACAGCTGGTCTCACAACCAATTTGATATGAGGCTGAGATTTCTTACTTTTGATACTTTCTACAACATCAAACGCAGCCCCAATTGCTGCTAGCCTATCAGCAGCTTCATTCTTTTTTCTTGGGATGGAATTGATGCTAAAAGCTTCAAAATCTTCAATAAGATCCCATACCCGATTTTTGTAGTTCTTCAACAGATCATTTTTGGCAGCATTTTTTCCTTTGACTTGGTTTACGATCAGCTCACTATCACCAAATACTTGTAAATTCCTGATGCCTTTCTTCTTTGCCCAGTGCAATCCATGAATTAAGGCTTCATACTCAGCTGTATTGTTTGAGCAAGAAAACTGAAAATGGAAGGCTGAGTAATACTTTATACCTTGTGGTGAAATGAGCATAGCCCCTCCTCCTACACCTTGTCTACTCCTTGACCCATCAAAAAAAAATTTCCATACTTCATTCTTGTCTTTATGATCTGGCTTGGTGATGCTAGGGAGAGGTTGATTCTCTTCATGTAAACAATAAACTCCTAGCTCAGATTCTTCCATTTCTTGATAAGGATCAAAAGCATGCACCTTGCTTGCCCATTCATCAAGAGTCAAATCTAGGATGCTTCCAATCTTGGTGTCAGCTTCATCAGTGCTTGGGTGGTCTTCTTGATCAAATGTTGAACAATTGGCATTAATTTGACTTGGAGTGTAAGGCTTAATGTGGAAGTTTGCAATAGGTTCTGACCTGATTGTAGCCTTAGTTCCGTACCTTATTCTGAACAACATGTGAGACCAATCAGCAGAAAGATAGCCTCCAATTTTAGCAATGAATTCTCTTGACAAGCATAATGCAAAGAGTGGTGGCAGGTCTATGACTGACACATCTTGTAACACTATTACATTGGGACATGCGTGCAGTGTGAGGCTCAAACCTTTGATTACTCCAACCGTTGTCATTGACGTCTCGTCTAATTACACTATTCCTTTGGATATGACTTCATATTGAAGTCCCAATTGATATGCTATTTGTTTGGGCATTACCGAACTACTTTCCCCAGAGTCAATCATGCAATTATGTACCAACTTGTCTCCTATGATCAATGAAACATAAAATGGAGGGGGCTTCAACATTTTACCTTGCTGTCCCCCATGATTTCCTTCAGGCTAGGCAGCATTTTTGAGTACCTTCTCTTGCATTTGGACCTGTTGATTTGAAGTTGACCAGTCCTTCATGGCAGCTTGTAGCAAATCTCTTTGGCTTGGGATAGATAGGGATTCCCACATTGATATATTGACGTTTGTCTTCTTCATCTGATCAATGATACTGAATGCTGATGAAGGGTCTCTTTGCTGTCCCTTTGCTTGCACATTCACTCCTTGCATGTGGGCAGCAACAACTGGTATTTGAGTTGGCCTAGGGGCTGTTCTTGGCTGCCCTTGTGCATTTGAAACTGGACTTTACTTGCCAACCATTTGTGGAGCCATGGAAGGTTGTGGATTGGTTGGGGCTAATGGCTGTTCTTCACCCAAATTCCTCCTTTTTGACCTTGTGTTGGCTGCAACACCTTGAGAAACTGCTTGATTCATGCCACAGAAATCTTCTGCTTGCCAGTTCACCAATGTGGTGTCATTTGGGGCTGATTGCTGTTGGAATGTTTCTTGTTGTTGATTGTTTCCTTGACTGCCCTCACCCTCCACACCAGTAGTTGTCACCATTAGTGCTTGATTCAAAGCACCATTGAAGCACATGGATTGGTTATGAGGCTCATTGCATGGAAAACACCAATCATACTCCTGAGCAATGTTGTTTTGTGTTGGCACCAATGCCTTAGAGGCAGATATGGCATTTGGATTATAGGGCTGAAATGGTCTATTGGCAGGAGGCCTTGTTGGATTTATATTTGCAGCTGGGTTAGGTGGTCTTTGTGGTTGGTAAGGCTACCTATTAGGCTGAGCTTGGGGTTGATAAGAAGGTCTAAAACCTTGGGCTTGTTGCCTTTTGAGAGTAACCAGCTCATTGCCTAGGTTTTGCAATTGCTTCATGACCTCTTGAAGCTCATTTGGGGCACTTGGAGATGAAGTGGATGCTTCGTTTGAACTCTGATTTCTAGGAGTGGGAGAAGGAGCCAAATTAGGTGCTTGACTGGTGTTTGGGCTCTCTAAACTTGGAAACAATGGCATGGGAGGTCTAGGGGCAAGTTTTCCAGCTTGGATCAAACAATTTTCAGCCCTAATGGTGATGCTATAAGCCATAGGGATAGTTATGCCTCCCATGGACTGAATCAACATAGAAATATCAGAATTTAGAGCTTTGAGATAGTAAAGAAAAGCACCTTCTGTTGTTGGCCTGACTGCCACTGGAATTCTCTCCCAAGTCTTTTGAAATCTGAAGTTGAAATCAGTCAGCTGCTCATTGGGAGCTCTCTTGATGGTTGTCAGCTGCTCCAAAAGAGACAAGTTGTCTCCCTTCTCTCCAAATTGCTCATGAAGTGTAATACACAGCTGATTCCAGTTTGTGATAGAACCAGCTCCAAGGCTCCTAAACCATTGCAATGCTTTCCCCTTGAATGAAGATGCCAGCAACTTGACAGCCACTTGCATCTCATTGATCTCATGAATTGCACAAAGGTTAGCAATATCTTTAACATGATCACCTGGAGCAGTCTGATTTTCTCCAGTGAAGTAGGGAATGTTCTTCAAGGCTGCAATAGGAATTGGATGTTGCGCATTGAGGGCAAGTGGGCTGCTACCTGTGAAGTTGACGTAGGGATTGTTTTGAGCCATTCTGATTGGTCTTAAAACCCTTGTTGACTGAATGAAAGGCCCACCAGATGGAGGAGTTGAGAGAGTTCTGTTTGGTGGAGATGGAGACCTTTGAATCCTTCTTCCTCTTTTCCTTCTTCTTGGAGATAATTGCAGGTATTCAAACAACACTTCTTCTTCTCCAACTCTTGACCTTGTGGTGATTCTTCTCATGAGTTTTCAGGCCTGCACTGCTGAAACCAGTTGATTCTTCCCCTTGGAGTTGCCAAATATGCAAATAATAGCTCTTTTCAAGCTAGAAAATTGCAGCAGATGCACATCAACTTTTCTGCAATAAAAATGAGACCTCTAGGGTCCCACCTGGCGTGCCAAAACTGTTATTACAGCTCACAGCACCCCTGGATGCAGATCAGGTTTCTAGGTTGATCACTCTAGCATCCAGTGTGATTACACAACATGGAAACCTCTCTCCAAGTGTGGGACTTGTTAAATTAAGAGAGGAATCTCCAGATTAGAAGTTGGTTCCTCAAACTCCTTTGATTTAGATATATATTTGCACAACTACAAAGGTTCTAATCCTAATCCTACTCTAAATGCAAGGAGACAGGGATAGAAGTGCAAAATTGAAACTAACTAAAGATGGTGATGCACCAAAAGGAGTGGTGAATAATTTTTGTCAAGCAAATAGACACATACCAAAGATTGCAACATAAAACATACACAAGCTGATAAGATATAATTTAGGATCTGAAATGAAACAAATAACAAAAAGGACTGAAACCATTCACAAAGCTTGCATTATCATTTCAGTGTCAAAACCATGCATTACAACCTCAGAGAGGTAAAAAATATTACAGTATTTGAAGAGGTCTGATTCTTCCTACAATCCCTTACTGGAGGTGAAAGAAGAAGATGCTATGCCAAAAATGTTCCCCCCTTTGAAATAAGCCAAATCTAGCTTTTACATTGCATGGGTCGAGCCCAGGAGACAGAAACATACAAAAAACGTGAGAGCCCATTCCTCCTCGACTACAGATGCATTAAAATGGCATGGGATACATTAAAAACCCATAACCTGTCAATTTTGACTGAATTGTAGGAGAATGCAACCCATTCTGCGTTAAATTTGGTCGCTGAAATGTCACTTCTGGCCATGAACACGTGTTAGAGTCATTTCTTAACTTTCTCTCTCTAGACTACACCAAAATTCAAGATTAACCAAAGAATCATGTAGAGAATTTCATAAGCTTTCCGTTGATATAAAGAACGTGCAAATCTGAGCTCTGGATCAAAAGATATGGAGATCTGAAGATTTAGGGCACAAAACAGGTGAAAATGTGTTTTGAAATTTTTTCCCGCGCTCTGCCACCTGGATGACACGTGGCAAGCGCTGATTGGATGCGTAATTCTCTCTCCTCTGCTCACCCATGGGTTTTCCTTGAAAATTTTGACTTTTGATGATTTTGGAACATTTTCACTTTTCCCCCGTGCCCCCGCCACTTGGGACACGTGGCATGCATTGATTGGAGGACAGGGGCGCGGGGTCTTCCTTTACTTTTAGATTTTTGGCCAAAAATTTTGCCAAATTATCTAACTCCTTCCCAAGCTCCACACTTCCCTGTTCCATTGGACACATGTCCAATTCCTATTGGCTCGGGCCAACGCTTGAAACCTCACCCTTTGAACTTTTGGACGTTTCCCCCTTGTGACACGTGTCGTGATTTGATTGGTCTCCGGGTCTACCGGCTTTTCACGTCCCTCGCGTCCTCGCGGCCCGGCTATCCCAAATTGCTTGGGAAAAATTCCTCCAATCCACCCGAAATGGGATTCCTTGTCCCTTTTCTTCCGATGACACGTGGCGTAATGTGATTGGCTCTTGGCTCCTTTAGCTATCCGCGTCTTCCACATCTCTATGTCCCAGATGTCCTAAACTGAAGTTCTCTGCGCTAGCCGATCTGGGTGGTTCACGTCCTTCGCGTCCTCGTGGCCCAGATGTCCCAGACTATTTGGCTTATTAGTTAGTCGATTTTCCTCTGACCTTCGGTTGGTTCGCCTTTCCATGTCCCGCTCGTCCTCACGGCTCGAATGTCCCTTTGCTCTGCAAACTACCTGGCGACCTTTCAGCCGATTCGCACCCAGATGTCCCTCATGTCCCGACTGTTGCGAGGACTAGGACTTAGCCATTTTTCATGATTTTTCCTGGCCCAAGCTTGTTTTCTGTAACTTTTTCACCTTTTCTCAGAACTTGCTCTTTTCTTCTTGGACAGGGGAGTTAGAAAAAATCTGAGGGGACCCTAGAAACATGATTTTTGCCCTGAATCAATCTATTTTCCTGGGACTTGAGAATTTAATGCATGTTATCAAAATTACCCTGGAGGTGAATTTTGGATAACACAACCTACATGGAAACACCATACACTAGAGTGCCACCCCTGTTATTTGCCCAAAACCAACCCTCTCATGATACAAGAGGCACCCAATCATCGCAACCTAGTAATGACCTAATCAAATTTATGTTGGACAAGATGCAGACATTAGAGGAATCAGTTTCCAACTCCTGTAACAATCTCACTATAACAAGATTTGCGATGAGCCTATCCACCCATCCATTCCTATCCTCCCATACCCCATGCATTGGGAAATGCCTAAATTCAATCATTTCAATAGCAAAGAAGACCCGCAGCAGCATTTGCGGTTGTTTAAACACGGGTGTTATCTGATCACTCACGATGATGCCTTACTCTTGAGAACCTTTCCCATGTCTCTCACTGGAACTACATTAGATTGGTATAGTGGGTTACCTAGACACAATATATTCTCATTTAATCAGGTAGCCCAAGCCTTCTTGGATCATTTGTCTATCAATATCCTAAAAAATGTTACCATGACCAATCTATACTCCACGCGTTAGTATGATGACGAATCTATCGCATATTTTGTTGCTCATTGGCATAGCCTGATCAATCAACTCACCTTCTAACTGTCACAAAAATAACTCATCGAGCTCTTCACATGGGCTTGTTATAGACATATCTCACTGACTTTGTAGGTCCAAACCTTTCAAATATTCGATGAATCATTCACTATGGCATGAAAGTTAGAGATTCGGGCCATTGAAGAGAAGAAAATACAATTACGCAACAAGAATTTGGCATTCAAGTCAAACGATACCTCTTCTTATTCCAAACCACCAAAAAATTATTCAAAGGCTAAGGGAACCGCTAACGCAGTGGTACTCAAGGTTGAGCCAGCTCATCCATCAAATCAGGCTACCCCATCATCTAATCTCTCACCTATCCAAACTTTTTAATTCAGACAAGAGCAACATAAATACACCTTAATTAGGGAACCTTACTCTTCTATCTTAGAAAATCTTATCAAATCCAGAGCCATCACTCTTCCACCCATAAAACCACACACTAGTTTTGATCCTGCTCGCCCCATGCCTGCATGGTATAAAGAACATGACTTTTGTAACTATCATCAAGTAAAGGGTCATAGTGATAGCAACTACATCACTTTACAAAATATTGTCCAAGAAATTCTTGAGAAAGGTGATTTAATTGTGGATAATCCTAATGCACCTACCAACAAAAACCTACACATCTTCAAGAAACCATTTCCCAACCATGCCCCTTCATCTGATCAAACCGGTGAGACCTCAACTCATGATACCCACACTCGCGAGGTTCACACTATCTTTAATGACGTACCTGTCACCTCCCAATTACCTCACATTCCTTCCATAGAGGAAATCTTAGCCCAAAATCCTCCTGCATCAAAACCAACTTCCCCTATTCCTTCACACACAGAGGAACATCTTCCATCTCCTTAATCACCTATGGAGTCTTCCGCTAACATTGAGACCATCTCACCCCTAGCTTCTCCACTTAGAGAACCTTTACCCACAGTACCTCCTCCACCCATAGAGGAACACCCATTACCTCCTCCACCCACAGAGGAGCACATATTCATTACTCCACTTGCAGAGGAGCTTTCATCACCTTCTACACCTACCATAGACCCAGTTGAGATACCTTTGCCTCTTGGTGAGCATTCTCCATCCGCTACTCAAAATCCTGCAAACCTAATTTTGGCTCTCTTACCCACTGAAGTTGAAGCTAGCCAATTTCCTATCTCTAAGACACATTTTACGAGAATTTCCATTAGGTCCTCATCAACTCCACCTACAGACGTGTCGTTCTTGCGTTTGGCTGATCACGTAGATTATGTGGATAGAGCCTTACTATGGGGATGCCTTTTACTTCATGTCTCAATGTAGATGTAGAGGTCACTTCCTAATACCTCCACTATCTACCCAAAAATATTTCAACCAATCGAACCAAACAAAACCACCTCTATCACAACTCCTTCCATGACACTTGTCATAGCTCAAACCACACCCTTACCCATAGCCCAATCTACATCTAAACCTAAACCCACACCTACAACATTTTCCTCAACTAAACCTATTACCACCTTAGGGGTCACCCCAACCACTAGACTTACACATCCACCTATCAAACTAGATTTAGCTACATCCTCCCAAGTAAACACCACACCTACTCTGACACCCAAACATAAGCACCAAACCCATATAACCCATACCCTAGTTATGCCAATCACACCTTCACCTGTCCCATTTGTCTTAAGACCTCATCTTCCCAACATGGTCAAGCAACCTCCACCCATCGATAAAACAAAAACACAACAACTCATTCCTCCCACAAAAACCTATAACCTCCCCAGATGCCCAACACAACTTACACCCACACCCATAGTATCTTTACCACCCATACCTCCAATACCCTTAGCTATTACTTCACTACCCACTACATTTCAATCTTTGTCCCTTACACCTCCTACACAACCCACATTCTCTACCTTCACAGCACCCTCGTTATCCCCATGAGTAACTCATCCTCTTCCCCCATTTTCCTTTCCTTCTAAACCTTGTACACCCACATAACCTTTACCCAAGAGGGTGTAACCCAAAAACAAAACTCCACTACCCCACAATAAGGTAATCAAAACAGCGATACACCCTCCTTCCCGTTCATCTACTATACCCCTACCTAAACAAACACGACTGACACCCAAAACCATAGCTCAAACTGCTCCTCCTCTTCCAAAGACCATTCCTCGACAATCAACTGCACCTATACCAATACCCATGCTCATTTCCCATTGTGATCCACTAGCGGGGTCCTATGCCAAAATTTTAACCAACCTCCTCGGGACTTCTGTCATCATATTACCACCACTTAGACCTTATGACCCCCTCAAACCCAATCCAAAAGTGTTTGATGATACTAAAATTTGTGCATACCATCATGTGCTAGGGCACTATGTGGAGAACTGCAATGCCTTGAAAACCATCCTTATCTAGTTGTGTCCACGGGAAACCAAATTTGATGACAACCTTATCAATGAGGATCCTGCTTCACTGACACCCATTCCCACACTTCCCACTCAAAAACCACAACCTCCACCCTCACAGCTCCTAGAACCACCCCCAAGATTTTAAATTAACATGGTTCACATTAGATAAATTTCCACACCACCACCCCAATTTCGTTGCACCCAGCTCACCTCATAAGGCTTTTCACCTCCAGTAGGTTTTTTCCTGTCATGTTGTTACACCACTCATCCTACACCTTTTCTGTTTCACAACTCCCCTCAAATAAACATGATACACGTCACTACATGTGCACAGAAGGATAAGGGCAAAGAAAAGACAATTGACCCACCAACCAATCCTATACCCAACATACCATTTGCACCCATACCTAATATAACTATCCGCGGCCCCACATACCCCATTTCTAATGGCATCACACATCGCACCATCCTCAAACAATTACACCAATCTCCCCTCAAAATGTCCTTATATGACCTCATCCAAACCTCAAAATCCCATCGTCAAGCTCTCATGGAGGTTCTTTAATCTATTGAGGTTTTACCCAATGGACCTACACTCGTAGCCTCCATTATCACACCCCATCATGTAGCCTCTCTCACCAGATTACCACCTTCATCTTCACCCCACCCTATTCACCAAGTAGCCTCTCTTAGCTTCTCATAAGAAGATATCGCACCACACCAAAATGATGACTCAGACCCAGCTATCTTCATCTCTATCCACATAGATGACATACGGGTATGTCGTGTGATGATTGATGGGGGCGCTAGCATTAACATCATCACATCCCATGAATTTTCTCAAATGTGCATACTTGAAAATTGCATGCATAAACATCCAGTCATGTTGCGTTCATTCAATGACACTATCACCTCTACACTAGGCACCATCATCCTCCATGTTCGTGTGGGCCCCCGCACTATTCCAGAATTGTTTTACATTTTGGAAGGGGAATCCCAATATAACCTATTGCTTGGCAGACTTTGGATTTGTGTCATGGGTTGTGTTCCTTCCACTTTGCATCGTTGTGTAAAGTTTGAACACGAAGGACACACTTATACCATTCCAGCTAACCCCTCACCTTTCAAAACATGCAACATGCTTTACCAACCCAATGATGTTCTCATACCTATTAAGCCATCTACCTCCACAACCGCTACTTCTTCACCTACACCTCCACTTACCAGTACAGCTGCTGCTTCTACTGCACATTCCTCCTCCATTCCTACCACTGCCATAACCTCCAAGACTGACCCATCAGCTTCCCAATCCATTAAATCCACCTCCGCATTGACCTTTGACACATCATCCATTCTAGCTACCTACATACTAACCACTGATCCCTTTGAGGGTGTTTTTCAATGCCTCACTCTGGGGGAGTACTGCCTATATAGTGTCAACACATTCCTTACTCCACAAGAGTATGGAAGTCTTCACCAACACCCTCTCTATGATCGCCACATAGGAGAACGCCTCCTCTATGGTCCTCCTTACCTTTGTACTAGTCTCACCTATGGGGGACTTGATACTACCACTTACACACCCAAACCACTGCCACAAACTCACCCCTTTTCCACTGACTTCCAATCACTTACCAATCACCATTTTTCCCACACCTTACACCAATGTGTGTGGAAGGGTTTTAGTTTTGGATTTTACGAGAAATGCCACGATACCGTTATTCCATGTACCCCCACAAACATAATGACCGTAGTGGTATCAGATTTCCCAAACAGGCTCGCATTGAACTCATTAAAGACACTAGCTCTTCTCCACCTTCTTCACCCACTCCACTTTCATCACCACCCTCACCGACAAAGTCGATGGATCCTGAATCTATCCCTCGTAACTTCTTTTTTTCATAAACACCATTTCCTTGGGGCCTCTAACTTATCAATGCGAGGGCGAGGCCCCTTCCACTCTTCCCTTCCTGTATCCTGAAATTATCAATGATGATACACCTTCAATTAACATCATTCAATGTCAAGATGATGAATCCATGCTCACCTACCTTGGTGTAGAAGACTCATATATTCATCAGTTGTTACCTTCTGAGATGCAAACCATGCTAAATGAATCGACTATCGAGATCAACATTCATACTCAGGATGAACCACACATCCTAAATATTGGACAATCTTTAGATGTTTCTAAATAGGAAGCCATCACTTATTTTCTTAGATATCATAGCCACACTTTTTCTTGGTCTTACGTAGACATGGCAAGTATTGACCCCACCATAGTGGTCCACAATTTCGTAACCATTTCCGATGCCAAACCCATCAAACAAAACCTAAGGAAAATACACCCTTTCATTACTCTTCTCATCAAATAAGAACTTCAGTGCCTTCTTTCCATTTCTTTCATCTTCCCCACTGATTATCCTCATTGGATTTCTAACATCATCCTTGTCACTAAGGTGATAGGGGGACTCCGCATTTTTACAGACTTCCGTGACCTCAACCTAGCCTCCCAAAAGATAACTTTCCCTTACCTGATATTGATCAACTGGTTGACCTTACCATTGGTCACGAGATGTTATCACTCATGGATGGATTCTCAGGTTATAACCAAATCCTACTTACCCTAGAGGATCAACACAAAACATTGTTCATCACCCCTTGGAGGACCTTCTGCTATCGAGTCATGCCTTTTGGCCTTAAAAATGTTGTTACCACATATTAGTAGGCTATGACTTACATCTTCCATGACATCATACATCACATATTGGAAGATTACATGGATGATCTCTTGGCAATATCTAAATTCCACTCTGAGCACCTAACCATCCTCAATACCATCTTTGACCGTCTCATTAAATATTGCATCCACCTTTAGCCTAACAAGTGTGTCTTCACGGTTCTCTTAGGAAAGCTCATGGGATTTATCATTTCCCTCTGTGGTATAGAAGTTGACCCTTCTAAATTCAATGCAATTCTTGAAATGCCTCTGCCCATTAACCTTAAAAAACTCCACAGCCTGCCAGGTAAGTTGCAGTACATTCACTGTTTCATTTCACAATTATCTAATTGATGTCAACCATTTCATCATCTACTCAAGAAGGATGTATCCTTTAAATGGGATGATGAATGTCATAAATCTTTTGAGGCCTTAAAAAAATACCTTCTCCAACCACCCATACTCATCCCACCTAAAGACGATCAACCTTTCTACCTATACATATCAGCTACCGATCATACCTTGGGAGCCATGCTCACTCATCACGGTGAACAACATATGGAGCAGGTGGTTTATTACATAATCCGTATTCTTTTGGACTATGAAACCTGATACACCCATCCTAAATTTTTTTTCTTAGCCTTAGTTTTCATTTCCACCAAACTCCGTCATTACCTACTCAACCACAAAACCTATGTTGTGACCAACACCGACCGCTTACACTTCATGTATGCCAAACCTTATCAAAATTAGTGTTCTGCATGATGGCTTATGCTTTTAGTTGATCTTGACCTCAAATTCATTCATCAAAAGTCCATTAAGGGCCAAGCTATCACTGACCAATTGGTCGACACAACTATTTCTGGGGATCAACCCTCTAATTTTGACTTTCCAGATGAGTCAATTGCTACCCTTTCCCTAGACGAACCCCCTTACCAAATGACACTCTTCTTCGACAGTTCCAAGTTTCAACGTGGGGGTGGGGCTAGTATTATCCTCATTCCTCTTGAGGGTAAACCCATGCCTTTTTCTTTCAAATTATATTTTTATTACACCAACAATATTTCTGAATACGAAGCACTTGTATTAGGTCTCCAAGCTGCCTACGCCCTAGATGTCTGATCAATAAACATCTTTGGCGATTCTCAATTGGTCATAAACCAGATCAATGACATATACCAATGTCATAATGAGATACTTCAAAGGTATAAACATCATGTAGACATACTTTTGAACACCTTTGATTGTCACAACCTTCAAACCATCCCACATTACACCAACAAGTTTGTAGATACCATGGCCTTCTTAGCTTCCTAAATACCGGCTTCAACCACCAATTCTACAATATTTTTCACCATATAATGAATCCAATCACCTTCTTATTTACCTCACGATGTTTACTCAATTAGAACCGCTACCCCTGACCTTAGTGACCTTTGGTATAAACAATACTACGACTACGTTTCTCTCTCCATCTTACCTCCTGATCTCACCCATAATAGACAACGTGCCTTCCTTAAAAATGTCTCTTGTTACGTCATTCTAGGGGGCCTCCTCTATAAGCACAACTTTGATGATATTATCTTATGATTCCTCATAAGTTCTGAAATTCCTTATACCATTAAGGAAGTTCATGATGGCATATGTGGAGGTCAATTTAGTGTCCTTGTTGTTGCTAAGTGTATTCTTCACCTCGGCTATTACTGGCCAACCCTTAACCATGATTGTTACGACTACATCAAATGTTGTGTAAAATTCCAACAACATTCCAATCTTCATCATACACCCAGTCATGCCTTACAGGTTTCTCAAGACCTTTGGCCCTTCTCTCAATGGGGTTTGGATCTTGTCATAGAAATCAATCCTCATTCTTCCCATCACCATCAATGGATCATCACAGCTACCGAATACTATACAAACTGGGTGGAAGCCATACCACTCATCTCAACGAAAGCTAAGAAAATATGTGAGTTCATTAACCACCACATCATTTATCGCTTTGGTGTTCCTCATCGCCTCATCACTGACAGTGGAAAACAATTCAAAAACAAAACATTGCAAAAACTTTGCGATGCCTTTGGAATTCAGCTTAGTTTCTCATCACCTTATTACCCACAAACCAACGGCCAAGCCGAATCCACTAACAAAACCCTAAAAAAAATTCTTCTGAAAGTGGTTGACAATACTGGGAAGGATTGGCATACACACATTCCTTTTGCCTTGTGGGCATACCACACTAGTATTCACACTTCCACTGCGGCCACACAATTTTCTCTAGTTTATGGTACAAAGGCAATTTTGCCTCTAGAAGTCTAGATCCCCTCACTATACATATCTCTCCATGACATGCTCAATGATGATGAATTTTGTCAAGACCGTTTATCATAGCTAGAGTTATTAGATGAATGTCATCTCAACACTCTGGATCACCTTCAAGTTTACCAAAAATGTATCAAACATGCCTATGAAAAATGTGTCCATGAACGAACCTTCCAAGTCAGTGACCTTTTCCTAAAATAAAATCAACATGTAACCAAAGTAGAAAAAAGTAAACGGGGAAAATGTTCTCCTAATTAGCTTGTACCATACATCGTGACTCATACCTATGGATCAATTGCATATCATTTATCTTCACTCGATGGTAAACCCGAACCTCAACGCCTTAACACCTTGCATCTTTGACCATTATATTGTTGAATTGTCATCCTACCTCACCTTTTGTCTCTTTCCATGCTCGTCCCTTGAGCAATATTCACTCCATACACCTCACCAACAATTAAACAAGAATCATGTGAGTACCCATCACTTGTTATCTTCTATCGGATATGTGTATCACGGCGCTACACATAGCATGATTTTAATGGATACTTTTCATCTACCTTTAGATGAGATCCCATGGTCATTTCACCTTGCCTTTTAAACAAGAGTCCTATTCTCCACCTTGGTCTAGTTCATGACTTCAAAGACCTCACATGGGACCAAACTCCTTGAGTCAAACTTCTACTAAAAAAATGATGACTCCCTCAAAAGGACATCTTCCTCTCGAATAATTACTATTATAAATAGACTACTCCCTCAAAGGACATCTATGTAAAGCTCCAAAAAAAATGAGAGCAACCGAAGCTTCCTGCATTGATCAGCTTCACGAAGACCTCAAGGAGTTCAATTTTATTCATCTGATATAGACTTCCCACATCGATCATTCTTTCAAAATGATAAACCTTTTTAGTTATGGACTTGCACATTATGACCTCAGATCTCTTGCCAAAAATAGCATACTACCTCATACCATATAACAATTATTACCCAATTTTCACCCTTCAAACCATGCCCAGTCCCATTTCCTACTACCTCAAGGGACTTCTTGGAACTTAGACATTTAGTGATCATGTGACTACTTTTCACCATAGAACAATAAATCATGCAATGTCTTTAGGGTCTTACGTTCATCACCTCTACCAAGGTATGATATACTCAGTATGATCCTACCCAATCAGGTGGCTTTATTTCCCCCTCTTATCTTTTAACCATCTTTGTTTACGTTTTGATTACCTTATACAGGACATGGTCCTCGATGCTTACTTTTGGGGTAATCACCTTCTTTCACCACAATCACTCTCACCTACATCATTTTACCTATAATCCACCCACACCAGGCCTAAAAGCTACTAACTCATTTTCATAGCTCATCATATTCTTCCCTAGCTCATGGGAGAACTACATCGATCTGAGGTCCCTTTTTTATGGGACTATATAGGCAGCACTCCGAGGGTATGGGGCCCTTAGAGGCTAGCTCAGCCATTTTTCTACCCTAAACAATTCATCTTCCATGTTCCTCACATTACATCACACCTCACTTAATTTCCCTTTTATACCCAAAATTAGAAATTAAACCACATACATAACAAATTATTTCATATTTTAAATATTATCATAGCATACATTTATTTTCCTACCATTTCTCTATCATCACTTTGCATAGATTATACCACATCTCACATATGACCCATATTATCATTCATTGCATGAAATAATGAATCAAAACTTCACCTACTTTCAACACAACCATGCCTACACCAACCTGACTCAATACATGCCTAACCAACGTGACTCGATCCATGCCTATAACCTAACTCAACCATGCTTATAACCTGACTCAACCATGCCTAACTAACCTGACTCAATCCATGCCTATAACCTGAATCAACCATTCCTAATCCGACTTGACTCGATCCATGCCTATAACTTGACTTGACTCAATCCATTCCTATAACCTAACTCATCCATACCTAACCAACCTGAATCAATCCATGCCTAACCAACCTGACTCGATCCATGCCTACACCAACCTGAATCAATCCATGCCTACACCGACCTGACTCGATCGATGCCTAAACTGACCTGACTCAACCATGCCTATACCAACCTGACTCCATCATGCCTAACTCACCTAATTTCCATCCATATCAACACAACAAATCCATATCTCATAAACACATCAACAAATCCAATCATAACATGTATCTCATCATATAAATAAATGTGTATCTCAAACATAGATGGTTATCTCATCATGTCCATCATCTCAAAATCATTGGCATGGAGGCCAATACACAATACAAAATGTCATCGGCACATAGGTCGGTCTCATATATACAATAAAATAATTAAATAATACAAAATATCTTTGGCACGTAGGCTGGTATATGCTCGAAATATACAAAACCATTCATACATCCTCACTATCTTTGGCACGTAGGTTGGTATGTGATCAAAATATAACTATCTCTCGGTATGCAGGCCAGTATATATCACACAAAAACTATCATACATAAAAAAAATTAGGTGACCACATATTAGGCATCTCATCAGATGTCCTCCATCTCTGTATCACTTGTACCCTCGGCCTCCTGGGTCCCTGCTGGCACCTCCACTAGAGTTGGTCTCCATGCGATGGTAACCTCTGCCTGATCAGGCCTCAAAGCTTGCTGACCCCCTGTGCTCTCCAAACTTTGAGTGTGGGATCTCATCCTCTCACTGGAAACCTGTTATACCTGGTACTCAGCATAGGATATGAAATCTATCCCGGCTGCCATCAGCTGGTCCTGATAGTATCTAGCCTCACCTAGGGCATCCTGTATCCTAGATACAAGCATGGTTTGTGGTGGTCCCATAGGTCTCGGCTCTTTTACCTACCCTACAGGACCCTGCCCTACACCTACTTGTGAACTGGGACCTACTCCCAATGCCTGTGGTGGTGCCCCCTGCCCCTGTGCCTGTATCTTGGCCTATAAGACCCTAATCTATGACTAAGATGTGGCCAACTGGCCCTATAAACCTACCACCTGAGCCTGTAAGGATACCACCTAACCATCCCCCTCCTCTCCATCTCCATCTCCTCCATCAGCCATCTGGACTTGCAGACTGACCACCTGTACATGTAACTTTGCTACCTCTAGCTCAGAACCCTCTAGCTATGTCTATAGTATACCCACCTGGATAATCAGCGTAGCTACCTACCCCTGTAGGGTGTCTCTCTACACCATAATCGTAGCTAGATTTGGCTACCCCGGTTTGGGTGGTATGGCTCGTAACTGAGCCACTAACCACTGCCTATACCTGTCTGTGCACCCAGCGTCATCTATCTATGGGTGCACTACTTGCTCCTCCTGCCCTGTGGGCATTGTAGGTTGTGGTAAAGGTAAGGGACTCTCCACGTCATCTCTTCAATACTATGGGAAAGGTGGAGGAATGTCTTGTACTAGCCCAAACTGTCATCGAACTCTGTCTACCGGGATCATCTCGTACTCCCTGGCACGGTGACCCTGTATCCATCTCTCTAGTTGGAGCTCAGCTAGCTCCTCATGCATATGCCTATATGAGGGGAATCCCACATATTGCCTCCATATAATTTCCACTTCAGACAACCCCTCCATTAACTACTAGAAATGAGCCACATCATGTGTGGGCCTCTCAAATCACCGCTCTCCAATAACCAGCACCCATCTCCTATACCCAACCCACACAAATATCATTGGGAATGCATCTGCTTAGGGCATCCCTATAGGCCACACACAAACTGTGTGCTCATATGCCCAGCAGTGTAGCAAAAATGTATAGCACAGGTTAAACTTGCACAACCACCCATATGCCCACAACTACATATACAGCTGCACCAAGAATGCTGGTGCCCAGGAAAACTAGGTCGCATCTACCATCATGTCATGGAGTAGCCCCATCAGTAATCGAGGAAAACATCCACCCTCTGCATCTGGCAGTGTGAAGCAGCACACTACCTCCAACAAAACCACTAGCCTTGTCTCCTCCGGACGGGCTAGGTACATCTTTCCATAGCTCAAGCTGGCACTATGGAATCTCATATCGGCCATCCCCTCTCAAAAAATAGTCATAATAAACTCCTCTAAGGTCTTGGAGGAGATAGAATAAATCTGGGCACCCAATATGGATAACCGAAGAATCCAGAACACATCCTTTAGGGTGATAGTAATCTCACCCATCGGCAGGTGGAACGTGTTGATTGCGGAATGCCATCTATCGATGAGTGCGACTATCAAACTAGGTTTCTGAACTACATGCTGATAGCGATGAACCCCACTCAATCCCATCACCTCCATATGCTACATCTCCATCGGGGTCACTGCGCTGCACACTGTCACCAGTAGAGGTGGAACCTTGTCCCGCATATGTAGTTATGCTCTCCCCTACATCCAATACAAGCACAACATTAATTTACATGTATCAATCCATATCCAACCATTATCATTTTCCTATACCCTATTTTCACCCTACCCATCTCAACTACCTAGCCCACATCACTTTTGGACCCTTGTGCCCAATAATCCGATCGGTACCAGTTCATTGTAACTTACCCCGGTCATCCCTTAACCAACATCGATCACCTGTTTGGTGACTAATACCAGTTCACCCTTACCAACCCTGATTACCCCTTAACTGGCATCGGTCACCTGTTTAGTGACCAATACCGGTTCCACCTAATCGATTCTGACTAAACTTGACCGACACCGATCATTGTCACCGAAAATCCCATGATTTCCCAAAACCCCCATCTCTAAAAACCTCACCTTCCCCTTTTACCCCCCCTATAATTACCTAAACTACCCTTGGACCTCCACCCACTCCCCCCTTATCCCATCTATTACTCTCCCCATTGCTCTTTTTACCCACTATTCCCCTCATTCCTAAATTACATTTTTACCCACCCATCAAACTAAAAAACCAACAAAACCTACAACCAACAATAAAATAATCCTCTAATCTATCAAATCAACTACACATAGAGTAGAGCACTTACCTCGTCACATTGCCGCCATCTCATTGGCACATCTGGCTAATGTACCAGTGGCCCGCTTGATCCCTCTCCGGCCTCTGCCATCACCAACTCAATACCCGCAACCTCTAACTTTTCGAATATCTCACACTGCTCTTGTGGACCCACTACTCATCAGCCGATCACTCATCGATCACACCGCTAGCTCACTATTTTGTTCCGTCTAGAAACTTTTCTCTTTTCTCTCTCTTTTATCATTTTCTCACTTCACAAAGTAACAAATGAATAACAAAAAATGTGGATTTTTTTTTAACAAACCTAACCTAACCGATGTCAATTACCCTTAACCAACATGAGTCATGTGCCCTACCTAACCATCATTGGTTGACCTATCCCTACATCAGTTCTCCTTGACTGGCATCGGTCACCCTTACCTGCACATTACCCTATGTTTTACCCCTTTACCCTACCCCTACCTCCTTTTTTTCCCCACCCAACCTTCACCCTAATCATTTACCCCACCCCACCTTTACCCTACCCATTTACCTCACCTTTCCTAACCTCAGCATTTATTACCTCCCTTTGTCCTCCTTTGGGGACTTTTTATTTTACCCCTACCTTGGCCTTACCCGTGCCGTGACTTAGAATTTAGACCTGGACCATCGCTAATGACCTTTGACCTCATGTGTTCGCTATACCTTGTGGCACTGTTACCTGTGTTGTTGACCTAATGAACTTACCTAGCCTATTTTCATGACCATTTATCCTAACTCTACCTTTGGTGTACCAAAACATACCTAAACGTTCCTACACTCAACCTACGTTGTGTTTCCTGACCATATCCTATACCTTGGATACCGAAATCACTTCAACCTTGTTTGGATAAACCTATTGACCTTAGACGATGTAGACTTTTCCTAATCTTCAACCTAGTAGTGTGTTGTAGTTTATACATGTGCATGTGTTTGACTGTTGCTACCTTTGACCCAAACCCATTACCTAGAATTTCCTGAGTATACCTTTCAACCTTTTTTCCCCCATGCCCACCTGCCTTTTCCTCACATTCACCTTTTTATCAAACCACTCACCAATTCTTCCTTCGACCTTTCCAGTTCTTGGTTTGAGGGGGATCACCTTCACCCGCACATGGGGCAATCACATCTTATATTTGTTAGCGTTGCTTACCACTACAAGCTACACAACAAAAAGGGGCAAAATTTAGACACTGGTTAAGTTGGAACCGCCGTCAGTTACCCTTTTAACCCCAAAACAACCTTATTCTTAAGGTTGGCAGAAGGTTGGAAAAATATTGGAAAATTTGGTGAACACTAGCACATTCTAGAGTGATATCACATCTTCTAAGATTGAATTCTAGCAAGAACATGCGTGTAAGGAAAGAGATCAAGCACTTTCCCCTACATAGTCATCCCAGTAATGATCTTATCTAACCAAGCAAAGAGGAATACACATGCAGCCCATGCAGAAGCATTCCTATGATTTGTGATCACCTGCACCCTTTAACCTCTTACCAGCACCTCCATCATTCATTCACAGGCATCCAAGACCAGAATCCAAGTAAGTAAACGTTATACTTCTCTGGTTCATTCCATTTCATCACTATATTATCATCTATTTTTTACCTAGCCACCCATTGACCTCCTACAAAACTCACCCCTCCATATACCCATTAAAACCTTGCCAAATCCTACCCAAATCACCCAATACCTCATCCCAACCAACCAAAGTCCTTTGTATAATCACAAAGGAGACCTGAATCTCATTCTGTGGCATTCCTAGATTTCCACAATAACTAGCACTGGTTACACCTAACCACCATTGATCACCCTTAACCGACATTGGTCTCTGTATTTTCCCATACAACCTAGAATAGTGACCTACCCACCTAATTCCACCTCACCCTCATTTACCTGTGATCCACCTGAGACCTTTGTCAGACTTGCAGAGACCCAGAACTAGTTACTTGACCTTCAGATCCTATTCTAACCTAGCATGTTAGATCTTATCTATTTCTTGTTGTGTTTTAAGTGAGATACCTAAATCATTTCAAATTATAATAGGTTTTACCTTATTTATCACATTAAATTGTTTAAAATAGTGGAATCACAGCCATCTAGGAAGTATCACACTTCTCGGATCTAGCATATGCTAGGCAGTTCACTGCACATATTGTTTAAATTTTTCTGGTGGTCTTACTTTTCATTACAGGTAGTTCCTTCTAGCCAAAATGAAACTCTCATGATCAAATGTGGATTCAGAAGTCATACACGTGTAATATCCCATCAACCAACATTAAAACAGGTATTCCTCCTACGCCCGTTACCCTATCTATTTCATCCGTACTTCAAATAAATGATATAAGAATTAGCTGAAACACATAGGAAGTCATCTTATTATCACCCTCAAGAAAATGTATGAGATAAAGTAATAAACAAAGAATTGGAAAACATCCTTACTAAAACAGTTGAATCAAGAAGAAGAGATAGGGCAAAGAGACTACCTGAAGCTGTCTAGGCCTATACTACAACTTGGAAGACTACAACAGGATTTTCACCATATGAGTTAGTCTATGGGAAAAATCCCTTGTCACCTATTGAATTTGAACTGCAAACATTGAGGAAAACAACTAAAATAGGCATTGAGTAGGATGAAACATAAAGAGAGAGAATTCTTCAACTCAATGAATTGGATGAGTTAAGCATGGAAGCACTTCAGTAGACAAAGATAATCCACGATCAAAGAAAGTAATGGCATGACACACATATCAAGAAGAGGTAATTCAAGGTAGGAGATTGGGCATTACTGTTTGATTCTAAGTACCAAAAATTCAAGGACAAATTGAGAACCAAATGGTTGGGACCCTATCAGATTGAGTAGATATTTGACAATGGTTCTAGTCAGTTACTTCCCATTGATGGCAACAGAAGGAAACTTTTGGTCAATGGACATAGGATAAAAATTTATAGGAAGCCTCCTACTAAGGATGAATTCTTGAAGTAGATTGAAGAAAATAAAAAATTTGATCATATGGAAGAACTCAGTTCATCTGAACTTATCTAATAATCAGATGGATAAATCTAGAATAAGGGAAGAGAATGAAAACCGGTAAATGACATTCTCTTCCCCCAAAAAAATAAAATAAATAAATAATAAATAAATAAAATAGAAAAAATGGAAGGATTGAAAACCAGTAAATGGCATTCTCTTCCCCAAAAAAAATTCTCTCAGATATCAACTAAAAACCAACAATGGCGGTTAATCTCCTCGATTAAATGGCTAATCCAAAAAAAAAGGAATTTCCTTGAAATTCCATTTGTCTTTTCTAACTGTTTTCTTTTTGTTTCACTTTTAGGAATGATGAGTCATCATGATGGAAGGAAAACATCATCAAAGATGGTAATTATTTCTTTAACTTATTAAAAGCTTAGATTAAAAGTTTGCATGTGTGATTGGATTTGATTTAAAAGTGGTATGATGAGTCATCTATTGTAAATTATGATTAAAAGAGAGTAATCATGAGAGTGATGTCAGTAGAGAAAAAGTGGTGGCATGTTTATAATGATCTATAATTTGTGTGGAGTAAAAAAATTAAAGAAGTTGCAGGAAAAAATAACTTTAAGGAAGAAGCAAAAGAATTTAAATTGCATTCCGCAACTAAACACAACAAGTTCCGTAGTTAAGCACATCAATTCCACAACTAAACAAAGAGTTCTGAAGCCAATCTGGGAAGATAAATAATTCAAAGGAGAAATAATTTGAATCTCCCTCTTTACCACGGGGATTAAAAATAATTTAGAACCTGAGGATGATAGCTAGCTTCTTGCCGATGAAGAAGTGGCATATGTATTTGAACAGAAAGGGTGGTTAGAATTCCTAAAAAATTTCTCAAAGTATAACGATGAATTGGTAAGAGAATTCATTATAAATTTAGAACAATCCAAAAAAAGGTTAGAAATATTGTAATTCCTTTTTCTATGAATACAATAAATGAAGTATTTGGTGTGCCAATTGTGCATGTCCCAAATCATGTCAAAGGGATCTTAAAAGAATTAGTTGAAACCCTGCTATAAGAGAGGGAAACGAAACCCCGATATATTTACAACACTAAGAAAATCATAAAAGGGGTCAGAGGGTCCAACTTTCCCAAACCCTTTGATAGAGTGGAATTTTGGATAGTCAAGTATTTAACTTGTGATGGTCAATTTGGGTCGGTAGGAAGAGAAGTCCTGAAGATGCTCATACATCTTAGATATGGAGCTACAAAACCATAATATATAGTAAAAATTCTAGGGTTTCTTTTTGAATTACATTAATATAATAGCTCATAGGTTTTCCTAGGGTGTAGGAACAATCAGACATCATGGGTTAGTTCATTTGGTGTGCCATCACCATTTTCTTGCAAAGAAAAATAGAGAAGAAATATGGGAGAAATTTCTTAACAAATTTAAGCAAAACTCTGATATTATCAGGAGGGTAATATCAAATCCTTTTTCTCCTACAACTAATTTGGAAATTGGTGCCCCTACAAAGGAAAAGAAGGAAATATGTGGGGATACTATACCAAAAAGGAGAAGATATGGAAGAAGAATTAAAATTTCAGAACCTACTGTACCTTTAAAATAAACTCCTTCCTCTGCAGTAGCTACATGAGAGCTAATATCTATCTCTGACAGTGATAGTTCACCTAGGTAAGAGCAAGAATTGAAAATTAGAAGAGGCTATAGGAGGAAACCTACTTTTAAACATACTAAAGCTCCTCAAAGAAGAAGAATTCAAAAGAGGTCTAGAGAAATTTCAGAGGAGATGAAAGAACAGGACAAGTTGGAAAAATAAGCTGCTGATTTTTTGGGTAGTATGGCCATGACTCCTCCTAGACCAAGACAAAATGAGATGGAAAAAGAAGATGAGATATTTGAGGAACAAGTTCTTCAAGAGTTGGTGAATCAACAGCACTATCACATGAAGAAGAAGAGTTGGCATCTTGGATACGAAAAGAGAAATTTCCTTTGGTAGAAGAAGAATGCTTAACCCCCAAAGAACTTTTAGAGAAATAAGAGAAACAACAGGCTAGACAAGCTCTTTTCTTGTCCAGAAAAGAGATCATTATCAAAGAAAAGGATGAGGAGTTGAACTTCCTCAAACTCAAGTTTGAATAGAGAGAGATGCTCATTGGGGAACTAAAAACTCAGCTCACAGAAAGGACTGAGGAATTAACAAGAGTTAAATAATAGATGATGTACAGAACGAGGAAAAATGTAAAATTTCCATAAGACAGAGTACTATGTCAACAGTCTCTGCACAGATTGAATTAACTTATTGGCCACTCAAGCAGTTATGGGATGATACTTGTAGGGAACTCAGTGAAATCAAAACATCCAATGAGGATTTGAGAAGCAAGATGGAATATAAAAGGAAGCAAGAAAGGAATGGGAAGAAAATTTTTACAAAGAAGAGGGAGACAAATTTAAAAATCTTGTAAAAATACAAATGGTTTGCATAATGAGCGAAAAATTTCTTGCATGTAGGAGACCTCCTGCATATAGCGTGTTTTTAGAAGAACAATTCATTCTCTATCAACTGTCAAGAATTACATGTGGACTTCCACATAAAATAAAAGATGAATCTAAGATCATGACATCCTATTCTTCAACCAGTACAAAGCAGAAGAATCTTCTCTGTGAATTCTATCTCTGCAATCTTATGCTAGAAAAGAACACAGACTTTCTGATCAATTTATATGCGGGAGAAAGCCAACTTAATGCATTTTTTTATGTTCTTCAAAATCAGATTTCATGGAAGGAAAGGGATTCTAAGAATCTGTTGAAGGCTAGCTCATCTGGTCTCTGCATGAGGACTTATTATTATAAACCATCTTCTTTTGTTAAACATTTTAGAACCCATGCCTTTGATAAATGGTTCAAGACACAGTATCTTGCCAATTTATAGAAAAGTATTGATGCTTTTACTTTTTATGAGGTGGAAAACTTTGAGGAGATTTATGATGGATGTTTGAAAATATGGGATCTTCTTACAGTTTCCTTGAGGAGAAGGGAAGTAATATCTCCCACAAATTTGATCTGGAGTCTGTAAAGAGAAAAATATTTGTGCACACTAATCCCTCATATCAATGAAAAGCACTGAGGCATATGTATGGGAATGAGAACAAGGCCTCCCCTTCTTATCGCTTTCATGTCCCCATGGAAAAATAGATAACCTCAAGATCTAACTCAATTTGAGGAATGGAAGAGTAAATTGGAATCAGGATCAGGGTATAGTGTTTTTGAACTAAAACACTAGGCTATTCAATTTCAGCCATTTGACCTGAGTAGTCAGTGGAGTGCAGAATACACAATCCAAGGTTTGAAGAGTAAATTTTGTAAGAGGAATTACAAAAAAGTAAGTACAGGGGAAATGATGAGGCCAAAATATGTATCGTTAATGTCCAATAAATGATCTTAATTTACCCTCCTTTTTTATCAAGATTGATTTCATTTTGTGACTTTTGTTTGATCTAATATAAGTTAAAATGTAATTGTACATATTTTTTTATTATAGTTCTGACATTAAAAAACTATGTAATTCCTATCTAAGTGATTTAGAAATTCATTTTTGTAATAAAATAGGTCACAATCAGTCAAAAGAACAAAGTATGAAGTGGTCAACATGTGTTTGGAAGCATTGGTTTTGATATGGCTCAGTTCTGAAACTTGCAGACTTAGCTCCAAAACTCCATTATGCAGTTACGAGCTCTATCACCTAGTTTCGTAACTTTATGTCTTAGTTCCAGAACTTCATCATTTAGTTCTGGAACTAAGTTCTATCACTTAGTTCCACAACTTTTGAGCTTAGTTCTGGAACTTCATCATTTAGTTCTGGAACTTTCAAACTTAGTTATGGAACTCTTACATTTAGCTACAGAACTCTCACAATTAGATCTAGAATGATTTCCTTCAGTTTTAAAACTTCTCTAAAGTTATAGAATCGATGAGAATTTATTTATTCCCACAACATCTGGTGATTTAGCAATCAATTATCCTTTCAATCAGGGGTAGATTGGAAGATTTCTGATTCTTCATACTCATAGATCCAGGGATAACTATCATACAATAGTACATCCAACCATGATCCAATTTAGCATCTATTCTGGGCATGATTTGGTAGGAAAACTATGGCTATAAATAAACTTATGGAAGAAGTATATAAATGCAGAACTATAGATAGATAAATATATATATAGAGAGAGAGAGATATAGATATACATATAGAAAAGATAGAGATATTAGAAACAATACGTTTTTGTAATACAGAACATTTTATCAATAAAATAGCCATTCTTGTTTTAAGACTATATTAAGTTTTTAAATCTTTTTTCAAGGAGGAGCAAGGGCCCACTCTTCCAAGAACCAGGATATTTGTTTTATTGGTATTTATATTTATAGAGAAAATAGTATAGATCAATTAATTCTGTAAATAATTTTGATTACTCCAGTTAAAATTTGTTGTATACTTGTTTCTGCAGGTGTTCTGGATTAGATTCTTATTTCTTTGCATTCAAATTTCAACATTCTCAAAATTGTATGTTTATTTCCAAAGCAAGTGTGTTCATTTCTGTAATGTGTGTTTACTTACAACAATCTATTCTATTATGTAAATGTGTGTTTATTTCCAATAATCTATTTTTGCAGAGAGTGTTTACTTCCAACAATTTTTCATAGTTTGATTTCAATAAGGTTTTAGCCAAGGAATCCTCAAGACATTGAGAAAATCCCCCAGAAAATATAAAAAGAAACAAATACCTACAATCAATTACTAGATCACTAATATTTCTTGTTGCATATAACTTCGTACACCACCCCTGGTTTGAATATGACGACACCCTTCAATGATTCCTGGCTAACCCATAGCATATGGATAATTGGTGTCTGCATTAGTTATTTCTACTTCTACTTAGGTGAGTGTGTTTTCTAGTTCCACGTGTTGTTGCTTGTTATCTTTGGTTTGTTGTTGTGTGATTCTTTCCTAAAACTCCATCACAACTTCATTGCAGCTATGTTTCTTTGTTACCTCAAAGTCCATAGAACTAGCCACTACTACGTCATTCAAATATTTCTTGACTGGAATGGTGGGATCTATTGTGAGGTGGGGTCTAACTACCTTCATAAATGTAAGCATACACTCCATCATTTCTTTGACTTGTGCATATTTCTTCATCCAATCATGTCTCAAACTTTCCTCCGTAATTGAGATACATGTATAATTTTACATGGGATTTTGTTTATCTAGGTGCATAGTTTACCCTTTGTTTGCTGTAAAAATATATGTTATAGTTGGAATATTTTAACCTTTTATTTGTTTCAATGCATTTTTATGAATGTTGAGGAATCTCATGGAGTTCCAAGATGGTAAAATCCATGAGATAATGAAATTATATCCTCACTTAAATTATTCGGCATTGTGCTCTATGTGGATGAAGGTGGTATTTATATGGATTTTGTTATCTCTTCTTCCTTATCTATTTTCTCCTTCTCCTATTCATTCTTATTATTTTCTTCCCTTTTTTTGTCTTTCATCCTCTTTTTTCTTTTTCTCATGTTCCTCTTATTTCCTTATATTTACTTTTTCCTCTTTCATATTTTTATCCTCCACATTCCTTCTTCTTTTCCTCTACCTCTTTGTTCTTATTTTCTTCCTTCTCTATTCTCTTCTCTTCTTCCTCTTCTTTTTATTATCCTCCTATTTATTATGTCTCTCTTCCTCCTCTTTTTACTTCTTTCCATACTCTTCTTTCCTCTTATTTTCTTCCTCCTCTTTCTTCTCCTTCTCCTCCTCTTTCTTCTCCTCCTCTTTTTCTATCTCTCCTCCTCTTTCCTCATCTTCTCTTATTCCTCTTTCCTCATCTTCTCCTACTCCTTGTAGTGCCCACTTCCACTTGACACTTTTAGATACTGATCTTGATACTGTTGATCATATTATGGACACTATTATGTTTTGTTTTAGTATGATGGATAGATGTTAGATCATGAATTATTATTGATCTAGATTCAGTTATTATGCATGATGGTTACTAGAGACATTTTTATATGTGGATGATGATATACTATTTGACATGGACATATTATAGATGTTGATTTGGACATGTGACATTGGATATTTTGAGTAGACCTAGTATGGAAGATTATTGATGATGATATAGTTGATTAATTAATTGAAAATGATAATGTTGAATTCTTGATGTTGTTGTGATTCATGTGTTTAGATGATCTTGAGATGTTGTTTATATCATTTTGGATGTTCTGATATGGCCACAAGGCTGAAGGAGGTATTTTTGTTTTATAGGTTAAATATCACAACAATGTCGGGGGATTGGAGACTAACCATATTGAAATTCTAGGTGAATTCAACAAGGTCACCATGGCAACTATTGTGTGTGTGTGTGTGTTGTATGTTGTTAGGGATTTCCATGGGGGATTTCCATTATATGTGACCATGGGTTGTGCATTTATTAATGTGGTTTCTTTATTAATGTTGCATGTGTTTATTTTGTGATGTGTTACCTTTTTCTTTAGCATTATATGTTGTGTTAATGTTGTGGATAATCATGTGTAAAAATAAATAAATCAATATGTCATAAGAATGTAATTAATGAAGTTTTTGATCTTAAATGTAATGTTGTAAGAAATGTGTAAGAATGTAAGATAGATTTTGGAGTGAAAGACACTTCATCCTCTTAGGAATTCAAATTTGTCCTTAGAGGCTATATTTGGAGGCTTATGTTATTCACCAACCATACCTATGATTTGGAGGTTAAATTTAGGCCTTTTTAATGTATTTTGAAATGACTAATTGTAAGTTTTTATTGCACTTCTCTTACATATTTTAAATTCAGTCTTTTTGGAGTATGGGTTATTTTGGAGTGTGTAAGTAAATTTGTTATTTTTATTTATTGTGTTTAGGTGAATGATGTTGACTTACTCTTGGGGTTGAGGAAGAATGATGTGGCATCCCACATGGATCCACATCATCCTCTTCTCTTCCCTCTCCTTTAAAATTTGAATTCCTTGCTTGTTTGTGGTTGTTGAAACTTTGTTTGTTCCTCTTGGGGGTGAATTTTGCTGGTTGTCTTGGGAGTTTGTTGTGGAAGGAGTTTGGAGTCTTTTTGCATGCTTGAGAATTGTTGATTTTGGACTGCATTTGGCATTTGGAAAGCTTGTGGATCTTGGAACAAACTCCATTATGGAGAGGTAAGAACTTGTGCCTTTTGAAAATGTTTCTTTCTCTTGCATGCTTGTATAAAATGATGAATGTTGTTATGTTTGTGTTGGCTGGTTGGGTAGACTGCTTAGGGTATGGTGTAGGAGAAGGCTATGGGGATTTCATATGGGGGGGCATAAGGGAATGCCAATGGCATCAGTTTTATTGTGGAGGGAGTTTGGGATTGGGATCCACCTTGGAAAAGAAATAGCTTGCATTTCTTACTCTTGGGGGGCATAAGGGAGAAACTTTGGGGGGACATAAGGAGGGGTTGGGAGGCATAAGGTTTATGGGATATGATATGTTATATTGGTAGTATGATTATTGGTGGATGCCCAATTTCCAAATAGGGAGGCATAATTAGCTTCCCCATAGTTCCTTGCTCTTCTTGGCTTGCTTGATCAAGCCTAAGTTTTGTGTGAATGTTTTCCAATGCAGTTGTGAACCGTTGTTTTTGTTTGGACTATGTTTCTTATTATATTATGCATGTGAAAGAATATTTCATGTACATTTTGTGGAAGCCTTGTTTCCATGAGTTGATTTTCATCTTCTATTTCAATATGGTTGGGGCTCGGGGGCCAATGAGGAAGGATGGCTTCTCCCTTCTCATTGGATGTCTTGGTTGGGTGGAGAGTGTTGCCTTTCCCCCTTCCTTGTTGTGATCAAGATGAAAATATGGAGAAACTAGCATGTTGCTGTTTTGGAGCAAGAGGAATATAGTTTGACAGTCCCTTCTTTTATATAAGTTCATTGTAACCCTTCCCACTTTAAAGTGGATGAGTTGTATAAATAATTGTAATGTGAAGACATTTGTTTTGGTAATGTAATATTGAAGATTGGAATGTGAAATGTAAAGGAGATTTATTTTACTCTCTATTTTGGAAAAGAAATGTAAAAGATGTTATATGCATTGTATTTTGTATTTTAGAAATCAAATGGAAAAGAGAAGATTGTAAAGTTGTATTGGAAATGAATAAAGGATTGCATAATTTCAAAATTATATTGTGTATTGGATTTGGATTTGTTGTTAAGATTGAAATTGTTGTTTGAAAAAAAGAATGCGCAGGAAGGAAGTATATAATTTTTGCATACTTGGAACTATATTAAAATTGAAATCAAGAATTATAATTTTAACTTGGAATTGAATGGTTAATTAAATCCAGTAGATGTATTAGACTAGTTTAGAAAGTATTCACACATTTAAATGATAAAATTGACATGCAGACTTAAAAGAAAAGATCACAGTTATAAACTTTACTCTGGCAATTTTAATTTTTTTTCAAAATGAGCAGTTCAAACTTACACCAAGCAATAAGATATGAAACATTTAAATTTAGGCTTAGTAAGTCCTAAGGAATTCAAATTGACCCTAACATTTAAGAAAGAACCTTCAAAACTTTCTAAAATCCAATTTGAAACTTGCACAGTCATTTTTCTGTCTATTGTTGGAAAAATACAACCTTGAATAAATTGAACAAAGTTACTCTCCAAAAACACTCTAAAACCTCCCTAGACCAATCCTCCATGTTTGTTTGACATGTTGAGTGAAGGAGGAGATCAAATTTAACCAAATTGAGAAGTTGAAAATTGCCAGTTCACTAATTAAAAACCTTCCAGATTGGTTTCTCGAAATTGACCTCTTAAACATCATCAAATTCCAAAATTTATGACTTTCTGTAAAGAGGGCATTGAGAGATTTCCAAAAAGTCCTCTTTTTCCCAAATCTGAGCTTCCTATCAAAAGTTATGGCCATTTGAAGTTTTACTTCAAATTGGCACTCAAAAAAAAATAAAACAAATAAATCTAACTGTTAGAAAAATTTAAATTTTAACTTTGGAAAAATTTCCCTAAAAAGTCCATAGGCCCCCACCATCCCAAAACCAATTGGGACCTACCACATGGCACCTTATAGGGGTGGACCAAATTTAAACTTATCCTTTTTGAAAAATTTCTTGGGAAAATTTTCCCATTTTTCCCTGCAACCCCGTTGGCCTGCAGCCAATCACATGCTGACACGTGGCACGGTGGAAGGGCGGACCCTTTTTTAAACTTAAAATTTTAAGTTTTGGACTTTGAAAATTTTTCCCAATTTTTCCCGCATCCCCACTAACCCGCGACCAATCATGTGCTGACATGTGGCTCGATGGATGCACGGGAGAATTTTGGAAGTTGACTTTTAATTCTTCTTTTAGCACAATTCTCCTTTTTCCTCCACCAACCCGTAGCCAATCAGAGGCTGCCACATGTCCTCATGGGGTAGTAGTGGAGGCATGGCTTTTCCTTGTCCTATGTCCCTTCTAAAACTCTTGGGAAAAATTTCCATTTTGGCCCCACGGCCCGCAGCCAATGAGAAGGTGCCACGTGGCACTTTGGGGGTGGCAGCGGGTAGGGTGGAAACCCTTTGTTATTTTGGTTTTTGGCCATTGGGTAAATTTCAAAAATTATCCCCACAGCCTAAAAATCCACTTTCCTCATGGATTTCCTTCTTCCATGGGTGCGTGGATCTGCGTGTCCCCTTTTCCCATTTTGCCTCCTTTCGGCGTAATTCGCCAATCTCCCCCGCCGCTTCGCCAATCCCTTCCCTTTTTCCGCTTGAACCTGGGCCAGACTCGACGTGTCCACCAGGGACCACGGAGGTGTAGGAGGACTTGTGACTTTGTGCCCACATTGGGGGAAAATTTCCTAAGCTACCCCGCGACCCGCCAAGCCATTCTAGACATTTTCCCCATCTCTTGACATGTGTCCCCCTAGGGGAAAATTTGACCTAAGAACTCCACCCGCTCATATCTTGAGTTCTACAAGGAGTTAGGAGGACTTCTTTATATCAACAAAAAGGTGAGAAAATTTCCTATCCATTGGGGATGGTTTAGGGAAATTTTGGAAGCATTAAGTATGAGAAAATCAAGTTGAAACTCTGAGCCTGTTAGAGAGTGGGTATGGGGGTAAATTACTCCCTGAACCTAACTAAAACATATAACCCTAAAATTTGAACCTTGTGAACTTGATATTAGTTAATGAAGGAAAACATATGTTGTAGTACATTTGGTCTTGTTCTGGAACCTGTTAGTGAAAACTAATGTCTTGCAACCTGGTTGTAGACACTTCAAAGCAAAAAAAATTATCCCCTAATTTTTCTAGCTAACCCTAGGTTGTTTCTTGGGTCTCAAGTGGTTGTTTAAATGGGCATCACAGTTTGGTATCAGAGTAGTGGTTCAAAGGCTTGGACCATTGGGCACACTAGAAAACTTGAGACATGAAAACTTAAACCTAGTACACTTGTAAATCTAGAAAACAACTTAGCAAGAAATTGTATATTTTAGTAAACATGGAAGTTGTGTAAAACTTAGCAAAATGAACTAACTCTCACTTTGGTCTATGCAGGAGGCTCAGACAGAGTGAGAGGAACCTTCACAGAGACTCAGACTCACCACCATCACCACTGGATTAGGGTGTAGCAGCCATTCTACCTCAGATTCTACAGACCCTTCAGGATGTTAATGCCACTCTACGCGGAGGCTTAGGAGGAGGACATGCAACTAGTCATGATAGAGCCCCTTCTATTGAGGGTCAGGTATCTCCTTGACTCAGCAAGGAGCATAGAGGAGAGAAATCCCATGTGGAGTCAGTCAGAGCAGAGTCACCACCTAGGAGATAGGGTGACAGAGTTCCAGAGCATAGAGAGAGGTCTCAGAGCCCTAGACTTAGGGATGAGCGTGCTGAGAGACCTAGAGGCCGATAGACCACAACAACGGATCACATCAGGGAGATCCTGAAGCTTCAGCCCTCACATTACTTAGGTGACATGGGTGGATTTCAGGTAGAGGCCTAGCTAGTGAGCTTGAGCGGTTGCTTCAAGCTTTTTCCTTGTTCTAGCAACACGAAATCTCATGTTGTGATCCATCTACTGAGGGATGGAGCAGGAGTATGGTGGAGGACAGAGGAGTAGAAGCTCCATGTAGATTCAGAGACAGTGACCTGGGAGCTATTTGAGGAGAGATTCAGGAGTAGGTATCTATCACAGAGGTTCATACAGCAGAGGATTGACGAGTTCCATGACCTCCAACAGGCTTCTCTTTCAGTAGCAGAGTATGAGAGCAGATTTCTAGATCTACTCTAGTATGTAGAGTATATGCAGGATGAGCAGGTGTGATTCACAGTTCATCTGGGGCCTGAATTTGGATATCAGAGGTGTAGTGTGGATACACTATCCTCAGACATTAGCATAGGCCATCG
Organism: Taxus chinensis; assembly: GCA_019776745.2. Taxonomy (NCBI): domain Eukaryota; kingdom Viridiplantae; phylum Streptophyta; class Pinopsida; order Cupressales; family Taxaceae; genus Taxus; species Taxus chinensis. The sequence continues at coordinate 361,968,546 of CM034152.1, read as the reverse complement.
AGAAGTCCTATATTGCAAAGGAGACTCGAGGTAAGACCTAGCAGGCTAGAGACCGAGTCAAGATCCGCATTCAGCAGATGCAGGATGGTAGATCGATAGGTTTAGTACCTCCTCCTCGTGGTGGCCATGGTACAACATAGTCATCCTTTAGGCCACAGCAGTAGCAGCAACAGTCCTGCCCACCTTATAGACCTCCACAGAGAGCTGATGCATAGAGAGGTTAGAGTATGGGGCCTCCTCCTAGGGGTCCCATCAGGACATAGGGTGGACCTAGAGCTCAGTCAGTGGGAGCTCACCAGCAGAGACCTTAGTAGACCATAGCTGGATCATCAGGATCCACACCACAGTCTTCTAGGGAACCTACTGGAGGTGCTACTCCTTGGAGAGGATCAGGTGGTTGCTTTGGATGTGGAGTTGTGGGACATTTTTGGAGAGATTTCCCTCAGAACCCTAACAAGGGTAAGGCACAGATTTCATAGCTGACTAGTTGGTGACATGGGACGCAGTTACAGGATTTATGCAGTAGTTGAGAACCACCAGGTAGAGCACCAGAGCACAGTCATTGAGACCACAGGTAGCATTGGTGGTATTCCTACCTCTGTATTGTTTGATTCTGGTTCTTCTGATTCTTTCATTGCACCATCTTTAGTAGAGTGATGTAGGCTGGTGGCAGTTAGGAAGGGTCTTAGTTGGGATGTTGAGATGGCTTCTGGAGCCAAGATCTCTATGGACTCCTTAGTTAAGGAGTGTGTAGTGGATTTGGGACCTTTCACCACTACCTCATATCTCTGTATTCTTCCTTTGGGCTCATATGGAGTCATTTTGGGTATGGATTGGTTATCTACACATAGGGCCAGGATGGATTGTTATCACAAGACTATAGCTTGTGTAGATGATTTAGGAGTTGAGTCGGTGATCTCGGGGGTCAGGAGACCTGTTTCTATTTGCACCATCTCTGCTATGCAACTTAAGCGGTGTGTACGATGGGGTTGTCAGATGTATGCTGTTACAGTTAGTGACAGATCAGAGGATGGGTCTAGTGGACCATCGCTTGATGATCATCCCATCTTGAGAGAGTTTTCTGATGTCTTTCCTAAGGGAGCTACTGGGGTTACCACCCCCACGTGAGATTGATTTTCATATAGACCTAGTTCCTAGAGCAGAGCCTATCTCACGAGAACCTTATCGAATGACCACCCCAGAGCTCTGTGAGCTCAAGTTGTAGCTTGAGGGCCTTTTGGAGAAGGGCCTTATCCATCCTAGTGTATCCCCTTGGGGTGCACCAGTGATATTTTTGAAGAAGAAGGATGGATCCTTGTGGTTGTGTATTGATTACCGTACCAGTTGAACAAGGTAATGATCAAGAATCGTTATCCCCTTCCTCGCATTGATGACTTGTTTGATCAGATGAAGGGAGCCACAGTTTTCTCTAAGATTGATCTCAAGTCAGGGTACCATCAGCTGAGGATTTCAGAGGTGGACATTCATAAGACCACCTTCCGTATGAGATATGGGCACTATGAGTTCACAGTGGTGCCTTTTGGTTTGACGAATGCCCCCGTAGTGTTTATGAGTTTGATGAATGGGGTATTCAGGACCTTCTTAGATCACTTCATGCTCATCTTCCTAGATGACATTTTGATATACTCACATACACGTGAGGAGCATGAGGGGCACCTTCGCCAGGTTCTTCAGTGTCTTCGTGAGTAGTAGCTTTACGGAACTTGGAGAAGTGTGCTTTCTTTCAGACAGAGGTGCAGTATTTGGGCCATATCATTTCTGGGGAAGGTATCACAGTCAATCCTTCCAAGATTAGGGCCATTATGGATTGGCCAGCACCCACTAAAGTGACCGAGGTGCACAGCTTCATGGGATTAGCAGGATACTACTGAGATTTGTTCAGGACTTCTCTCAGATTGTGCACCCCATCACTTCCCTTCAGAGGAAAGGGAAGAAGTTTGTTTGGTCAGACAGATGTGATCAAGCCTTCAGGACACTGAAGGAATGCCTCACTATAGCACCCATTCTTGTAGTACCGGATCCACAGGGTGAATTCTTTGTTTGTACAGATGCTTCGTTAGCAGGGCTTGGAGGTGTGTTGATACAGGATGGCAGAGTAGTGGCTTTTGAGTCTTGTAAACTCAAATATCACAAGCTTAATTACCTGACCCATGATCTTGAGCTTACAGCAGTCATGCATGCTTTGGTTAGATGGAGACATTTTCTTCTTGGATGGAGATTCACACTCAGGACTGATCATTTGAGTCTTCACCACCTCTTCACGAAGCCCAATCTCAATGCTCGTCAGTGGCGTTGGATGGAGTTGCTTTGTGAGTATGACATGGAGATCAAGCATGTGAAGGGGAAGGAGAATGTGGTAGCAGACACTCTTAGCAGATGGAGACATGTGGCTATGGCCACTATAGTGAGCACAGATTTGTGGAGCAGGATTCTTCAGTAGCTTCCTCTTGACAGCTTCTACATTGCAGTACGAGCAAAGATTGAGTCACAGAGACCCCTTGAGGGGAAGTTTGATGGTTTTTCCTTAGAGGTAGATGGTCTTCTCAGGCACAGAGGCCAGATATATGTTCCCAGAGATGGAGGCTTGAGGCAGGACATCTTGGTAGAGGCACATCATGCACCCTATTCAGCCCATCCCGGGGTGAAGAAGATGCATGCCACCTTGCGACAGTTGTACCATTGGAGAGGACTTCATCGAGATGTGGCTCAGTTTGTGTCACAGTGTTTGGAGTGCCAGAGGGTTAAGGCCAAGCATCAACATCCAGCAGGCCTTCTTTATCCTCATGCCATACCAGAATGGAAGTGGGACACCATTTCCATGGACTTCATTGTTGGGCTACCTATGTCGAGATATCACCATGACGCCATTATGGTCACGGTTGATAAATTGACAAAAGTGGCTCACTTTTCTCTGGTGAAGACCACTTATACAGCTAGAGTAGTGGCACGAGTATATTTGGATGAGATCATTAGGTTGCATGGGATTCCACGGAAGATCATTTGTGACCATGATCCTTTGTACACTTCACACTTTTGGACTACCATGTAGCATTTTCTCGAGATGAGGATCAACTTCAGCATAACATATCACCCTAAGACAGATGGATAGACTGAGTGAGTAAACCAAATTTTAGATGATATGCTCAGGATGTATGTGATGGATCAGTAGACTAAGTGGGAGGAGTACCTGTACTTAGTAGAGTTTTCCTACAACAATAGTTTTCAGAGTTCTATAGGCATGGCTCCTTTTTAGGCTTTATATGGTAGAGAGTATAGGACACCTCTTAGCTAGGATAGGTTAGAGGACAAAGTATCTCTTGGACCATCTCTTTTGCAGGACATAGAGCAGTAGGTAGTGTTGATTAGGCAGAGATTATAGGAGGCACAGGACAGGTAGAAGAAGTATGCGGATCAGCATAGGATTGACCATAGCTTTGATGTGGGCATGAAGGTGTTCCTTCGTGTCAGGCCACACAAGAGCCCTATCCATTATGGAAAAGGTTCTAAGTTAGCTCCTAGATTCATTGGTCCTTTTGAGATCTTGGAGTGTATCGGCCCTTTGGCCTACCATCTAGCATTGCCACCCAACTTGTCTCGCATACATGATGTGTTTCATGTTTCAGTTCTTAGGAGATATATTACAGATCCATCTCATGTACTGGATTAGACATCATTACAGGTGCAGGATCAGGGGTAGGTGATGGTGGATCCCATCTGTATCATAGATCGCAGGACCTTGGGCCTTCGAGGTAGAGAGATTGATCAGGTATGGCTGCAGTGGGATAGATACGATGAGACTGCAGCCACTTGGGAGGATGCCACAGTATTACGAGTGTAGTTTCCACATTTGTTCCAGTGACTTCCAGGAGGAAGTCGAGTCTAAGGGGAGGGGGATGTAGTGCCCACTTCCCTTTGACACTTTTAGATACTGATCTTGATACTGTTGATCATATTATGGACACTATTATGTTTTGTTTTAGTATGATGGTTAGATGTTAGATCATGGATTATTATTGATCTGGATTCAGTTATTATGCATGATGGTTACTAGAGACATTTTTATATGTGGATGATGATATACTGTTTGACATGGACATATTATAGATGTTGATTTGGACATGTGACATTGGATATTTTGAGTAGACCTAGTATGGAAGATTATTGATGATGATATAGTTGATTAATTAATTGAAAATGATAATGTTGAATTCTTGATGTTGTTGTGATTCATATGTTTAGATGATCTTGAGATGTTGTTTATATCATTTTGGATGTTCTGATATGGCCACGAGGCCGAAGGAGGTATTTGCATTTTGCAGGTTAAAATATCACAACAATGTCGGGGGACTGGAGACTAACCATATTGAAATTCTGGGTGAATTCAACAAGGTCACCATGACAACTGTTGTGTGTGTGTGTGTTGTATGTTGTTAGGGATTTCCATAGGGGGATTTTGATTATATGTGACAATGGGTTGTGCATTTATTAATGTGGTTTCTTTATTAATGTTGCATGTGTTTATTTTGTGATGTGTTACCTTTTTCTTTAGCATTATATGTTGTGTTAATGTTGTGGATAATCATGTGTAAAAATAAATAAATCAATATGTCATAAGAATGTAATTAATGAAGTTGTTGATCTTAAATGTAATGTTGTAAGAGTGTGTAAGAAATTTTGTAAGAAATGTGTAAGAAGGTGTAAGAGATATGTAAGAGAATGTAAGATAGATTTTGGAGTGAAAGACACTTCATCCTCTTAGGAATTCGAATTTGTCCTTAGAGGCTATATTTGGAGGCTTGTGGGACAAGTTAAACTTGTCCCACACCTCTTAAAATTATTCACCAACCATACCTATGGTTTGGAGGTTAAATTTAGGCCTTTTAAATGCATTTTGAAATGACTAATTGTAAGTTTTTATTGCACTTCTCTTACATATTTTAAATTCAGTCCTTTTGGGGTATGGGTTATTTTGGAGTGTGTAAGTAAATTTGTCATTTTTATTTATTGTGTTTAGGTGAATGATGTTGACTTCCTCTTAGGGTTGAGGAAGAATGATGTGGCATCCCACATGGATCCACATCATCCTCTTCTCTTCCCTCTCCTTTAAAATTTGAATTCCTTGCTTGTTTGTGGTTGTTGAAACTTTGTTTATTCCTCTTGGGGGAAAATTTTGCTTGTTGTTTTGGGAGCTTGTTGTGGAAGGAGTTTGGAGTCATTTTGCATGCTTGAGCATTGTTGATTTTGGACTACATTTGGCATTTTGGAAAGCTTGTGGATCTTGGAACAAATTCCACTATGGAGAGGTAGGAACTTGAGCCTTTTGAAAATGTTTCTTTCTCTTGCATGCTTGTATGAAATGGTGAATGTTGTTATGTGTGTGTTGGCTGGTTGGGTAGACTGCTTAGGATATGGTGTAGGAGAAGGCTATGGGGATTTCATATGGGGGGCATAAGGGAATGCCAATGGCATCAGTTTTATTGTGGAGGGAGTTTGGGATTGGGATCCACCTTGGAAAAGAAATAGCTTGCATTTCTTACTCTTGGGGGGGGCATAAGGGAGAAACTTTGGGGGGGCATAAGGAGGGGTTGGGAGGCATAAGGTTTATGGGATATGATATGTTATATTGGTGGTATGATTATTGGTGGATGCCCAATTTCCAAATTGGGAGGCATAAGTAGTTTCCCCATAGTTCCTTGCTCTTCTTGGCTTGCTTGATCAAGCCTAAGTTTTGTGTGAATGTTTTCAAATGTAGTTGTGAACTGTTGTTTTGTTTGGACTGTGTTTCTTATTGTATTATGCATGTGAAAGAATACTGCTTGTATGTTTTGTGGAAGCCTTGTTGCCATGAGTTGATTTTCATCTCCTATTTCATTATGGTTGGGGCTCGGGGCCAATGAGGAAGGATGGATTCTCCCTTCTCATTGGATGTCTTGGTTGGGTGGAGAGCATTGCCTTTCCCCCTTCCTTGTTGTGATCAAGATGAAAAGATGGAGAAACTAGCATGCTGTTGTTTTGGAGCAAGAGGAATACAGTTTGACAGTCCCTTCTTTTGTGCAAGTGCATTGTAACCCTTCCCACTTGAAGTGGATGAGTTGTATAAATAATTGCAATGTGAAGACATTTGTTTTGGTAATGTAATACTGAAGATTGGAATGTGAAATGTAAAGGAGATTTATTTTACTCTCTGTTTTGGAAAAGAAATGTAAAAGATGTTATATGCATTGTATTTTGTATTTTAGAAATCAAATGGAAAAGAGAAGATTGTAAAGTTGTATTGGAAATGAATAAAGGATTGCCTTAACTTTCAAAATTGTATTGTGTATTGGATTTGGATTTGCTGTTAAGATTGAAATTGTTGTTTGAAAAAGGAAGAATGCGTAGGAAGGAAGTATATTATTTTTGCATACTTGGAACTATATTAAAATTGAAATCAGGAATTGTAATTTTAACTTGGAATTGAATGGTTAATTAAATCCAGTAGATGTATTAGACTAGTTTAGAAACTATTCACACATTTAAATGATAAAATTGACATGCAGACTTAAAAGAAAAGATCACAGTTATAAACTTTACTCTGGCAATTCTATTTTTTTTATAAAAATGAGTAGTTCAAACTTACACCAAGCAATAAGATATGAAACATTGAAATTCAGGCTTAGTAAGTCCTAAGGAATTCAAATTGACCCTAACATTTAAGAAAGAACCTTCAAAACTTTATAAAATCTCAATTTGAAACTTGCACAGTCATTTTTCTGTCTATTGTTGGAAAAATACAACCTTGAATAAATTGAACAAATTTACTCTCCAAAAACACTCTAAAACCTCCCTAGACCAATCCTCCATGTCTGTTTGACATGTTGAGTGAAGGAGGAGATCTAATTTAACCAAATTGAGAAGTTGAAAATTGTCAGTTCACTAATTAAAACCCTGCAGATTGGTTTCTCAAAATTGACCTCTTAAACTTCATCAAATTCCAAAATTGATGACTCTTGTGTAAAGAGGGCATCGAGATCTTTCTGAAAAGTCCTCATTTTCCCAAATCTGAGCTTCCTATCAAAAGTTATGGCCATTTGAAGTTTTACTTCAAATTGGCATTCAAAAAATAAAACAATTAAATCTAACTTTAGAAAAAAATTTAAATTTAACTTTGGAAAAATTTCCCTAAAAATTCCATAGCCCCCGCCATCCCACAACCAATCAGGACCTGCCATGTGGCACCTCAGAGGGGCGGACCGAATTTAAACTTATCCTTTTTGAAAATTTTGCCTTGGGAAAATTTTCTCATTTTTCCCCGCAACCCTGCCGGCCCGCAGCCAATCACATGCTGACACGTGGCACGGTGGAAGGGCGGACCCTTTTTGAACTTAAAATTTTTAAGTTTTGGACTTCTGGAAAAATTTCCCAATTTTTCCGCATTCCCGCTAACCCAACCAATCACGTGCTGACACGTGGCTCGACGGATGCGCGGGAGAATTTTGGAAGTTAACTTTTAATTCTTCTTTTGGCACAATTCTCCTTTTTCCTCCGCCGGCCCGCAGCCAATCAAAGGCTGCCATGTGTCCTCACGGGGCAGTAGTGGAGGTGTGGCTTTTCCTTTTCCTTTTTCCCTTTTGAAACTCTTGGGAAAAAATTCCATTTTGGCCCTGTGGCCCGCAGCCAATGAGAAGGTGCCACGTGGCACTTTGGGGGGGGTGGCAGCAGGTAGGGCGGAACCCCTTTGTTATTTTGGTTTTTGACCTTTGGGAAAATTTCAAAAATTCTCCCTATGGCCCGCAACTCCGCCTTCCCCTCAGATTTCCTTCTTCCATGGGCATGCGGACCCACGCATCCCCTTTTCCCATTTTTCCTCCTTTCGGCGTAATTCACCAATCTTCCCCACCACTCCACCAATCCCTTACCCCCTTTTTCCGCTTGAACCTGGGCTCGACACGTGTCCACTAGGGACCCATGGAGGCACATAAGAACTTGTGACTTTGTGCCCACACAATGGGAAAATTCCCTAAGCCACTCCATGACCCACCAAGCTGTTCTAGACGTTTTCCCCATCTGTTGACACGTGTCCCCCTAGGGGAAAATTTGACCTGAGAACTCCACCCACTCATATCTTGAGTTCTACAAGGAGTTAGGAGGACTTCTTTATATCACCGGAAAGGTGAGAAAATTTCCTATCCATTAGGAATGGTTTAGGGAAATTTTGGAAGTGTTAATGTATGAGAAAAGTCTAGTTGAAACTCTATGAGCCTATTAGAGAGTGGGTATGGGGGTAAATTACTCCCTGAACCTAACTAAAACATATAACCCTAAAATTTGAACCTTGTGAACTTGATATTAGTTAATGAAGGAAAACATATGTTGTAGTACATTGGTCTGGTTCCGGAACCTGTTAGTGAAAACTGATGTCTTGTAACCTGGTTGTAGACACTTCAAATAAAAAAAAAAATTATCCCCTAATTTTTCTAGCTAACCCTAGGTTGTTTCTTGGGTCTCAAGTGGTTCTTTAAATGGGCAACATCCAATTTTTATCCTTGGCAGTTTTTTCTTTTTACCTTACAATTCTTTTAGTTATTTCTTTCATTCTTCTATGATAGCATCTTCTAATTTGATTTGGTCTTCAATTGTTTTGAGTAGTGAATGTGGTAGTAAATTTACTATATCGTCAAGAACTAATGAAAATATTTGGAGATAGTGGAGGAGGGAATAAAAAATGGTTATTTATATAATTCCTCTACTTACCTCATATTTTTGTTCCACTACTAAGATACCGCCGCAATTTAGACATTGTTTTTAGACTTTGTAGGTCGATGGTGTGAGCTTGGAATTTTCCAAAGACTCTATTGCACCAGTGAATTCAAGGTTCCTTCTTTCTATCTTCTCTTATGACTTATGAGGAGTAGAATTGTTAACTTCTATTACCTTTGTGATATATTTCTTCATGGTTTCCATTGAATCCTCACCCGAGAGGTCTATCTCCACACTTTCTTCTAGTAGAATATTTTTGGATTTATACATCCTTTGTTTCTTCTACAAGGCTATTAGAGGTTTTTGTTCCCTTTCTCATGGTAGTTTTTACTTATATACCTTTAGATCCACCTTCTCTTAAGTTTTATTCTTTGATTTTTATTTATATTTAGGTTCACTTTTTGGGGGTCTCTAGGATACTCCTAACTCTGAGGGAGCATTCATGAACTCTTCAAGGTACTTCTTTCGAAAATCAGAAAAATTTACTTCAATTATATCATCTATGTTGTTAGCATCAAATTTTTCCTATCCACTTGTAATCCCCTTATTGATTTTACTAAAGTTACTAACAATTCATATGATGTTTCATAAGGAAAGGAGGATATGTGTGCAATCCGTGGAGTGAAAGGACAAAGGAAATTATAGTTAATATCTACGATGAATACTTCTTTCTCATATTTTTCTACTACCTGCTTGGACACCCTTACATTTTTTGTAATAATTCTATGAATATTATTTTTCCATCTAATGAATTTTGTTACTTATTATACCAGAGAGAGGGTTTCCATGTGTGCAAATATCCATGTAGCTATTGGTGTAATTTTATCCCAAAGTATTCTTATTTTCTTTCCTAGTATCATGTGAGTGAAATACATTGGTAAGAACATGAATAATGACCCATAGAAAAATGTGTGCTTGCCTTCTTTAATTATCCTTGTGCTCTGATGGAATTCCAAATTTATCACTTCACATAGATTATACTCGTAGTGGAGCATCACCATCTTTAGGGATACATTCACACTTATAGCATATGTGTCATTGTCTCTATTTTTATGGTACATCTTCAAACATATGACTTTGGCAACATAAATAAGGATATCATTCCTTATTTCTCTAATCTTAACCCCTCTCTTTTTTTTTTATTCCCATTAACCTAGTCATTTGTTGCATCATTAATTTTTTATTTTTTATTTTTAGTGTAGAGTTCCCTTTTTCTCTTAACCTTGTTACTCTTTCCATCACTGTCAGAGTTATGTGGTATGGTTGATCAAAATTTAACATATCATTGTGTAGTCTACTAAGGATCACTCAAACAAAATTATCTACCATGGAAAAGTAAGGGATTATGATCCATGCATCTAACCTCATATCTTTAATAAATTATGTATTTTATTTGTAAGCTCCTCCAGTTCCATCCACGTTGACTTAAAATAATAATTTATGATTAATTTCCAACCTGGTGTGGTTGTATTCTACTAGGCTATAATGTATGTATTCATGTTTATCTCTTACAAGGGAAACCTTGAAAGGAACATGGGAAAAATATCCCTTTGGATTTGGAAGCATGGATTTGAGTGTTCTCTTTTGGAATTTTGGTTTGGGAAGCTCAGATTGAGGAAATATGATGGGAATTTCCATTTTTTCCTATTAATATTTTTTTCCCTTCTCATTGTTTAGCCCTTGCTCATTTTGACTCTCACTATTTTTCTTTAGAACTTAATCTCGCAAAGTGTAAAAACATGTCTATAAATCACTTTATATAATTTTTATTTTTTCCTACTGCATTTATTACATTTTTCATGGATATGGCCTTTTTAGTTTTATTTTCCCACATTCATCCTTCTTTTATTTCATTTTTTCTTCTAATTGTTATTCTTTCCATGGATTCTCCCCATTTTAATCTTTTGTTTCATAGATTTTGTCTTCTTCCTCAACTCTATGGATCTCTATTATATTTCTTATTGTTAGAGGTATTTATTGATTTTCTTCATTCGGTAGGGGTTTTCCTTTTCCTAGTGTTCTATAATTTTTTTCCTAACATTTCTTTGATTCACGGGTTTCCATCATTCTTCTTCGTTTTACAGAATTTTGTTTCTTCTTTTTTAACTGCAATTTTTTTACATGACTGTGTACGTAAGGGATCCCCCTTTAGTGGAAAATTTTATTTTGTGTTGATATTTAGGGGCTATATGTACTTGATGGTAACAAGAAAATCCATTAGTAAAAGAATACACTTCTCTTCCAGACACATTTTATATAAATTCCTCTGTACATGGAGTACGAAATGGGTCATATACATAAGCTTTATTTAACTCTCTATAGTATACGTAAATCCTTATATCTCTTACTTTATTATTTTCTACCACCATGGGGCTAATCCACTCCACCTCCTCGACAATTTTAATTATGTGAGAATTTAGCATTTTTGAGTATTTGATTTGACCTTTACCTTGATATTAGGGTTTAATATGTAGGGTATTTTATTTGGTGGTTTTAACCCCTCTTTAATTTTTATTTTCATTTTTCTCACTTCCTCTTTGATTCCATGAAGTTATTTAAATTCCATAGGAAATATGTCCTATAATTTCATAAGAAGTTATACTATTTTGGATACTTGTTCTTCTCCCCAAAAATATTTGATCTTTGATATTTTTTCTTCTCCCTCTCCTGCAATGTTTTCTTCCCTAAGTTTCATCAACTTATAGAATAATTTATATTCTTCTATTTTTTCTTTTACCACCTTACATCCCCCCTCTATGGTGTTATATTTCAAATTTTATGGTTTTTCCTCTATTTCTTTCTTTTATGTGATGAAGAAAAAGGTCATTCCTCTTGTTTTTTAGTGTTGCTCATTATGTCTTTGTGAATTGATAAAAATCATCTTCCATGGGTAGGAGTAGGAAATTATGAATCTTATGAAGTGCTTGTAGCATACTTAAGTCTGTGTCCCTTAAGTTGAAGGTGTGATAAAAGTCTATTACCACCCGATCCCTATTCCTTGTATATAGTTTAGATTCTTCGTGGATGTACCAAGACCTATGTAAGGGCCCTAATGTCTATAAAATAGTTGAATCCACACCATTGAGGATGTTTCTCTATATACTTTCCAATGTTGTAAGCATGATTGGGTTTTTTAGGGTTTTATTCACATTTGTATTTAGGGATAGCTGCATAGTACCCTTCACTCTCAAAATATTTTGTCTTGAGTAGTGTTTCTATTGATGTCTACTGTGTGATATTACGTTTGTGAGTTTCCCATCAATGAACAGAGTTGATTGTTAGAGTGTCATTCAGTACTTTAATTTGGGTCAATTTATTGGTGAACACCTTTACCATTTGTTCCAAGTATCTTTCTAAGTCCCAAAATTGAGAAAAATTTGGTAATCTATGGTGGTATGCTTTGTGTCTTAATCTATATACTCGCTTAACTATTTGTTCCAGTTGTTCCTTGTTTCAAGGTCTCTTATAATTTTTTACACTTTCCCTATTTTTATATTTCCTTCTTTCTAATTATAGGTCTTCCATGGGATATATGTCATCTTCCGTGGAGTAATACTCTTGTTACTCTACATGAAATTTTTCTTCCGTGGACCAATATGTTTCTTCTTTGTCTTCTGCAGAATAGTATTTATTATATTTTATTGGAAGAACAATGGAATTAGATGGGTTGAATAGGTCCTATAATTATTTTTACTTCATTTACTAAAGCATACATTCATAAATTATATTTTCCATACATCATTCATAACCATGTGTGCTTATTAAGATATGCAACATCAATCACAAGAGCATGAAACAAAGTACACAACACAAGAAAAAAATATGTAAGTGGGAAACCTACTTGGGGAATAAAATACATTGAAAAATTTATGATATTGCACACAACAAAAAAAATTAGTGAAGCACCAACTTCACAAAGAGCGCCAACCCCTAGTTTACTAGAGCACCAACCCCTGATTTAGTGAAGCACCCACTCCACAAGGAGGATATAACCCCAAAATATGATAAAGGAAAAACTCAACCACATGAATATGATTATCTCTAAAAATTTTTATTCCATAATTAATGGATATATCTAATTCACCTCATAACTCTTTCTTCAAACCCTCATTCCTCTAACTCACTCTTTATTCTTCTTTCTCAACTTGTCTTGGATCTAGACACTCTCAAACATGATATATAACCTTCATAAACCTGTAAAACATTCTATAATCCTTTAAATCATGCCTTAATACCTATGAAACACTTGTACTTGGGTCGCACTTTTCCCTCCAAGAGCAATAGTTCAAAAATAAACTAAACAAGAACTTAAATATGATTTTCTTCCTTCAAACTCACCATAGGTTGGTCGTTTACATTTATATAAACCAATTAAAATATAAATAAACCAAATATACTCATTAAAATGGTCACATATGACCCATAAATTTCGGTCATGCCCAAAACCATCCAAAATGCACTAAACATGCTCAAAAACCCCATCACTAGGATGAGTAAAATACACTAACACCAAAAACATGATTATTCAAGATCCTATATTCACCATACATGATTAATATGACATATAATAATCATAAATTTCTGCATATTTACTTTAACCAATCAAATAAATCATAAAATGGTCCCACAGGCTCATACCATTCACAAAAACAATTGTTTCCAGCACCTTATATTCACCTTTAGGCCTCAAGACCACTCAAGAACAAATCAAATATGGCATGTTACCATGATATGGAATACACAATAAATTTAAATCACATCCATGAACTTTATACATCTTGACACATCTACTAGTTCAAACCACAACAACTTTCCTCTTCACTCAAATAAGCTGCCCAAAATTCAGTTTTGCAAACTCAACTAGTTTACACACTTTATGTCACTTTAAATACCTAAAAAGGAATTCAATAGGAAAAAAATTAATCCCTTTTAAATATCCATGTGATACCAATAATTAAATCATCCATCTCACCCCTCAACCAACTCAATCTTTCAGCCTAAGAAAACATGTCTTAAAAATCAGCTTACCTTCTTCTTCACTAATTGGCTTGAAAGAGCCCAAAAATAGACTCAACAAGACACAATCCATACATAAATAAAAATATCTATGAATCATATTTCCATAACATATTATAACTCCTTCCAAATATAATTGGAAGGCCTTCAACCAAGATAATCTCTGCAAACTACTTTTTATGCCTACTTGGACTCAAGAACTAACCATTAGCCCAACATGCTCCATCACCACAAAAATCACTTCCAAGATAAAAATAATAATAAAATAAACTTATACATGATTCTTAATCACTCAAAAACCTTCAAAAATCTTGAACAACTCAAAAACATCATCTTACCTCATGTAACCACTTAGCACCCTACTAGAACAAGCAACCTTCATACTTGACCCTCAAATAATAGCACAAAACTTTTGCATAACTTATCCAATAATCACATTTGATATACCAATGGAAATATATTTGAACTATATTCAAAACATAGATTGAATCAGCTCCTAACTCCTCTTATACCTGATATAATGTTAATTTTATTGAAAGTTGTGCCAAATTGCCCCAAAAAATAGTCTTAATAAATAGGGTATAATTTGAAATTTTTCACATCAACCATGACCTGAAACTATCATGGACATCTAGAAAAACTCAAGAGTTCAAAAATTTCAATTTATTTTTTTAATTTCTTTGGACAATCTTCCCTTAAACTAAGCTTCTTCAGACATAAACCTTTTTTAGGTGGGGCCCACATACTGTCACATGCTCTAATATACCTTTATGGATATTGTTTCTTGCTCAAACATACCCCCAATTCTCAGATATCAGAAGGGCTGAGGTGTTTGAGACCACAATGGAACCATCCCCAAGTTTTGGTACATTGCGCGCTTAGGACGGATCTCTGGAAAAGGGCGGTTCCTCTACTATTTCTACTACTACTGCTACTCCTAGTGCTGGAAGGGAAAACTAAGCTAATGATACCAAGGGACTAGGGACAGAAGGATAACATGAAGAGAAACTACACTAAAAGGTGATAACACCATAAAATAGGGATGAAAATTATTTATTTTGATGGAGAATGAAAGGAAATGCATGAAAGGAGGCTGGACACGAGTAGCACAGTGAAACACGTATTTACCATATCGTTCTTCATAGAACACAACTAAATATGGAACTGCAAGGGATATGAAATAGCATAACCAACACAAAATGGCAAAAGAAAAAGTAAATAAGTAGGAATGCAAACATGTTAGGACAAAGAATAGTCACAAAATGATGCTTCTATTACTTCTAGAAATGCACAGAGCCGTTACAATGAGGAAGGAGGCCGATATCCACATGCAAGAGCCAGATCTAGAGATCTTGTAACTTTAAAATATAGAAATATGGAGTCCTTAGCAAAACACACAGGATCTAGAGTTTCTAACATAAAAAATTAGCCTTACGTCTTACATTTATAGATGAATACATAAGAAGGAAGAAGGGAAAAAGGAGGGAAAAACCTAATTTGTGAAACATAGACCACCAACAAGAAGCATTCAATGCCTACAAATCCACCAGGAGATCTATGAAATACACTTCCCCAATCCTTTTTAGAATTTTTAAGAAGAAAGGAGGGTGGATTATATCAAATTGGGTGGTAAGAGCGATCAGATCTACTCATTAATGCTCAAAAATATGTTTTCCTATTTCTCACCTACCAGATCTACCAAAATTGAATTTGAATTTCTAGCACTGTAGATGATGTTAGTAGCTTTCTAAAAAGTATAGGTGTGTGCCAATCTAAGATCTATATTAAAAGATATGTCTATTATAAGATTTCAGATTCGTCGGTGCACGCAAGACACATGGTGCACGTAGATTGGCTAAAATGATGGCCAACTATGCAAATATTTGTCATTTCTGCCACATGTCACTCATTTATTTGCTACAAGGATTCAATGCCTTGTTGGTGCACGTTGATTGGTTTCATGCAACACAATCAAGCGTTTAAGAAGATGACCTAACATAGGAGGGGTGTGAGGGAAGGGTGCATGAAGAAAATATAGGAAGGCACAAAGAGAGGTGTGTGTGGCACGCGCGATGTGCACAGGGAAATGAGGAAAATGAGTTATAGATAATGTATGGTGAAGGTGTAAATATTACGAAGTAATGGTTACAGTGCATGAGGGGGCTAGGGACTTAGCTTATTGAAGCAAGTGTGAGATGTTTTTAGGGTGAAGAATTGCTTAGGAAGAAGGTGAATGTGGAGAAGGTGGGCGCAAAGGGAAAGTGGAAGGAGAGGAATGAAAGGGGCACGTAGGGAAAATGTGACCAAGGGAATGTGCAAATTAAAATTGAATGTGCACAGCATTTAATGAGGAACAGAGAGCTAGAATGTGTATACAAGTTACCCTAATAACTAGGAGAGTTATTTGGATAACAATTTTGGTAACTTTTGGGGTCATCTTCCTGTAGATGAAGAAGATCAGTAGCCTAGATCAACCATTGGGCATGGAGTATGCTTATGAAATTATGAAACTACCCTTGTAGTCACTTGAAGATCATTTCTTGACTTTGTTTCGACTCTTGCAACTACTAAAAGAAGATCTGCATTCTGGAAGCAACAAAAGAGCAAGTGCATGAAGCACGTGAGAAGAAAAAACTATGTACAAACAAACACTGTGTGTGCAAAACTCTTAGAGGAATTGAAACTACTCTAATATATACAACATGATGCAACAAACTTAATATAAGGGTTTGAGATAGACCCCATTTACTGGGATTTATAGTTTCCCTCCATCAAGATTAGTTAACTCAAAAGAGTTACTTTCTTTGCAGGAACTGACGATGTATGGCATAGAAAAAAGGTATAAATTTTGATGATATTTTTTATCCTGTAGTAAAAATGAATTCTATTAGAATTGTCCTTAAAATAGTGGCAAAAGAAGACCTGCACTTAGAGCATCTAGATGTAAAGACTAAATTTATCTATGGTGATTTAGAGGAGGATCTATATATGCAGTAGCCAGAGGGTTATAAGGTCAAAGGTAAAGAGGATATGGTGTGAAAACTGAAGAAGAGCTTGTATGGCCTGAAACAAGATCCACGTCAATGGTATAAGAAATTTGATATCTTCATGATGGAGCAAGATTATATTATATGCCATTCTAACCATTGCATATATACAAAGAAATTTTAGGATGGAAGTTATATTATTCTGTGTCTATATGTGGATGACATGTTGATTATAGGAAAAAAAATGTAGGAAATAAAAGTACTCAAGAAGTAGCTAAGTGACTCCTTTGATATGAAGGATTTTGGGGCAGCCAAATAAGTCCTTAGTATGAGGATATCTAGGGATAGGAAGGAATGGAAGCTAACTTTACCTCAAGAAGAGTACATTAAGAAGGTCTTGGAGAGATTTAATATGTAGGATGTTAAACCGGTTGGGACTCCTTTAGCAAGCCATTTCAAGAAATCAAAGGATATGTGTCCCAATATAGAGAAGGAGAGAAACCAAATGTCCAAGTTAGGTTACTCATCAGTGGTTGGTAGTTTTATGTATGTTATGGTGTGTACTAGGCCTGATGTTGCCCATGAAATGGAAGAAGTGAGTAGATTTATGAGTGATCCAGGTAAAGATCACTGGTAAGAAGTAAATTAGATCCTTCAGTACTTGAGAGGGACCATGGGGGAATTTTTTTGCTAACCGGATCAAACACCACTTTGTGTGGCTATGTAAATTTAGATATGGCTGGAGATGTAAACAACAAGAGGATCACAAGAGGTTACATTTTCACTATACTTCAGACGGTAGTGAGCTTGATTTCAGGACTACATAAACTTATGGATTTTTCAACCACAGAGGTTGAGTGTGTTGCTATCACAGAGGAAAGAAAATAGATGATTTGGTTGCAGTAATTTATTGAGGAGTTGGTGCATACGAAAGAGGAAGGGAAGCTATATAGTGATAGTCATAGTATTATACACCTAACTAAGAACTTTTTTTCCATTCTAGGATGAATCATATATAATTAAGGTACCATTCCATTAGGACAACTTTAGAGGAAGAGAAGTTGAAGCTAGAGAAGATTCATAGCAGTCAGGAGACATGATGACTAAGTTGGTCACAAGGGAGAAACTGAAGCTATTTTCAACTTTGGTTGGTCTTTATGGATGACAATGAAGGGTTGAGAAACTTTTTGATAGGAAATCTAGTCTCTACGTGGGATATTTTTATGTTGTAGAGCTTGTTTTCATGTGTGGAAGTATTGAAGAATGTACACTAAAAGTATTGTAAACTCTCCATAGTTTTGGGCCTCGAAAAACATTCTTGATACCTCAGGAGACGTGTTCTTCACATATGAGAAGTATTTTTGACCCATAAGATTATGGCATAGTTTTTTCCTATGGTTTTGGTACCCACAGTATTGTAAAATTGCTTAATTAGTTTTCTATTGATGTACTATTGGGATTTTTATAGGGTAGACATATCATTTTAGATGTGTGTGAGTTCAAGTGCCAATTCAGGAGAGTTTGTTGAGCATAACTCCAAACATATATGGGTATTTTATTGAGAGAGAGGTGTCTTGTAATAAAATATTAGCAAGTTATTCTTGGTATACGTAGCCCAAATCGGGTGGATCATGTTAAATCTTGTCTATGTGTTTTGTTCTTTTATTTTCTACAGTTTTATTTCAGATCTGTAATATCTTTCTACATATTAGTTTCTACTATTGTGATTCTGTGTGATATTGTTCTACATATTTTATCCCTTATTTCCTTATATAAAAAACCTAAGAGAGTCCTCTACAACCTCCAATCACTAAACCAAGTCACCCAATCCATTCTGGGCCATAATGATCAATTTCTTCTCCATCACTACCTAACTAGGGTTTATGACCTCCTTATCTTCTTAACAATGGTTCATAAATCATAGAGCCCTAATATATAAACTAATGCTTAGAGATCCTTCTTATGACCCTTCCTTAACTTCCTTGAATATCTCAGCCTCCAATGTAGACTTTTCACATGCCAAAGAGCATCAAACAATCCCTTTCGAGCTTGGTTTCTCAATTTTGTGAACTTAGTAAAGGTAAAAATGCAATATCTTGCACATTCCTTCAAAATAACACCTAAAACTTCATTTAAAACTCTAAAACAACCTGATACACCTTTCCTAAAGCTCACATTTACATTTCCAATCTGAAATCTGACCTTCACACTTCATTTGGCCAACTAAGGATTAAGAAATGACCTAGATACAGACCTAGAATGGAGTCTTATCCCTATACCTGCACTCTAAGACACTTGTGAGTGTATCTATGTATCATTCTCATGTTCTCCATTATCTTAAAATTCATAACCAGCTCATACATACCTAAGAACCATCATGACATACCATCATCCTACTGACTAGGGCATGACTAGGCTTATTGACCATGCTTGCATCACCACCTCATGACTTAGTCACACTTACACACCTAAAAGGACCTTCAAAATGCATTATGAGACACTGCAACATCCATATACCTCTACAAAACATATGTAGTTCACTATACCAACTCAAGACACCATGCTACATCATCAATAGGACCAAGTAACCCCAATGACCAAGAAACACAACACATGACATAAATGAAAGACAATATTAATCAACCTTCATGTCTCTTAATCCTTTTTAAATTAATGAAACCTATTGAAATCAATGATAACATAATTTTACAAAAATCTCCCCCTTTTTCATTGATGGAAAACCCATTGATGGAAAACACATAGCTCATTCTCTCCAAGCCATCATCTCATTCTCCCCTTTTTGACATTAATGATAAAGTGTTGTACTTTTAACATATTATATTTCTTATCTTTTCATCATATTAGGCTCACATTTTGGTTGGAAACATCAACCAAACATAACAAGGTCCATTTGACCTCTACAACTTTGATTTAACATGTTGTAACACTAGAACAATATAACTCCTCCTTAGCAGATACATTCCTTATAAACATGACTCAGACCTTGATAAATAATTTATCAACACATAAATGATACCAATAGGTAAATGCACAACTACAAACTTATAGTAAGAATGAACAACGTTTTTACCTTCAATTCTTACATCACTTCTATCATTGGCATGTTCTCAAACTTGATTCAAGATCATTGCAAATTACATCCTTATCTTCATGAGTTGATAACATACATTAATGACTCACCTTGATTCCTTAACACCACTATTATGATTGATAGATACCAAATACTATTAATTTTAAGAAGAAATGTAACAAACCATTTTTATACCTTGAATAATCTCATAGGAATAATAAACTCCCCTTCAATCTAAGCACACCTTCAGACCTTCTTAATACTTTATACATTATTATATGAACTTTCCAAAATCTCATCTCCCCCTGACTTCTAGAAAACTCAATGATAGCTAGATACCAAATGTGATCTCATGCAAAACCTCTCTTACTAGATAGTCAAAACATATCTTCTTAAGAAAACTAGTTATAACTCTTTTGAATTCATGATATGAGCTCAAACATACACTTATCAAATATACTTCAACAAGTTCTTACAAAGGCCATACACTTTCTCAACCATAAGAATTGAGATTCTTCATGACTTTATTCAGAATGCCATACTCATCTATAAGAAGTCAATAACTAAAGGATACAAACCATCTCACCCTGAGACCAATCTCACTTCTCTTTAGCTCTCAAAACATCTCAAGAAACACAAGCATACTTTTTATATTTGTTTCGTCACTGAGCCAAAAAGTAAGCTATGAAACCAAACTTATCCTTTATGGGCTAAACACAATATTATTTAAAATTTCCTTTGACAAGTCATAAAAACACAAATCTATGCATTAGAATAGGCATTCAAATAACAATAACATACCTTGAAACATTGAATAAAAAAGCCACCAAGCTCCCCTTGAATCATACATTACTTCATGATAAGCACTACTCTTTAAGCCACATAAGGATAACAAAATCTTCAAATGTCTGTAACTAGGAATATTGTCCCAAAATGAAATAGTCCAAACCATTTCATTGCATTGTATTATGTCAATCTCCCCCTATCTCATGAATGATCCAATTATACTACGTATAGCTATGTACCATATCTCGGTTGTATCTTCATTAACCTATATATCTACTTGTAACATCTTAATAGGCATTACACAGTTGCATTGAGTCTCCAACATGACTTTAAATCCTTCATACACCATCTAATATCTAATGATACTCTTTCACAATAGCATAGACCTTATAGATATATAATCTTGTACATTACTTCATGATAAAAACTCCTCTTTAAGCCAGATAAGGATAACAAACTCTTCAAATGTATGCAACTAGGAATATTGTCCTAAAATGAAATAGTCCAAACCATCTCATTGCATTATATTATATCAAGATCCCCCTATCTCATAAATGATCCAATTCTATTACGTATAGCTATGTACCATATCTCAGTTATATCTTCATTAACCTCTATATCTACTTATAACATCTTAATTTACATTACACAACTACATTGAGTCTCCAACATGACTTCAACCTGGTCAAGCCTTCATACACCATCTAATATCTCATAATACTCTTTCACAATAGCATAGATCTTATAGATATATATAATATTGTACAATACTTCATGATAATTACTCCTCTTTAAGCCACATAAGGATAACAAACTCTTAAAATGTCTACAACTAGGAATATTGTCCCAAAATGAAACAATCCAAATAATCTCATTACATTGTATTATGTTAAGCTCCCCCTATCTCATGAATGATCCAATTATACTATGTATAGCTATGTACCATATCTTGGATGTATCTTCATTAACATATATATTTACTTGTAGCATCTTAACAGACATTACACAACTACTTTGAGTCTCCAACATGACTTCAACCCTATCAAGCATTCATACACCATCTAATATCTCATGATACTCTTTCACAGTAGCAAAAACCTTATAGATATATATAATCTTGTTCAACTTTTAAGACACATTTGATTCTTTAAATGAATGAATCTTTATAGACAAACCTAAATCAGACCTTAAAGCAACATATTTTTCTCAACCATGCATATACAATTCTTAGAAGTGGTCTATCAACATTGCAAGCCTTAACAGACATAACATACCTTTTCATGACTTCAACCTATTAATACTTCCCTTCTCAGCTCCTTGTAGCACAAATATTCTCACCATACTTCTTCAATTTTTCAACCTACCTGTCAAGACTTCATACATTTTCTTGATGCCTTTGATTGCACATGTAACATATTATCATCCCAATAACAAATTATATCGAATCTCCCCTTACTTTGAAGCACATGTACCATATTTACAACATGTTTATCACACTCCTTTAACTAGTATATTATCATATAGTCCTTCAAACATCTTTGATGCACCTATAAATCCAAGATAAATATATGATTAGAATGAACATTTCATACAAATGTTTTGCAATATCTCTACAACATTAAAACATACCTCAAAAAACCTACAAGTGGTCAAACAACCTTAAAAGTTTATTCAATTCTCAAATATGCATAAAAAAATCAAATCTACCTGTCATACCTATTGGGTCAACTCAAAGCTATTACACATCTCCATAGATATACTGGAAACACATCTTCATTGCATCCTCCTTACACCAACCTTCATGCATTTGGTAGCAACAAACCTTATAAGTCACCTAGTATATGAACTTCTTGTTCTAATCTTTTCCAAGAATACATTTGATCCCTCTATTAAATCTAAATGAATCTTTATCAGACAAACCATATAATCATTTACCCTTTTTAAGTATTTCCAAAACCTTTTTGAAGCATACAACTATATAATATCTTCATGGATATAAATTTACTGATCAAATACACATGCAAATTCCCTGTAACAGACATAACCATACCTTGATTCATGACTTCAACCTATTAAATGGACTTCCCTTCTCAGGTCTCCTTGTAGCCTCAAGGTATTCATCACCATACTTTCATACTCATATTTTGATACAACCTACCTGTCAAGACTATCATTACATTTTCTTGACTGCCATGAATTAGATTAGCACATGTAACATATTATCATACCTCAATAACAAATTGATATCGAATCTCCCCTTACTTAAGAAGCACATGTACCATATTTACACACCTTACTGTTTATCACACTCCTTATGGACTGATGTATGCTTATCATGATAGTCCTAATAGAGACACGTCATCTTCTGATGCACCTATAACATCGCAAGATAAGGATATATGATTAGATCTGAATCATCTTCTCATACAAATGTTATAACCATGCAGATTGATCTGATACAACATTAAAACATATTTCTTGTTTTCAAAATTGGACCTACAAGCTGGATCAAACCATACTCCTTAAAAGTTTATTCAATTCTACATGATATGCATAAAAAAATCAAATCTACCTGTCATACCTATTGGGTCAACTCAAAGCTATTACACATCTCCATAGATATACTGGAAACACATCTTCATTGCATCCTCCTTACACCAACCTTCATGCATTTGGTGTAATAAATTAAGTCACCTAGTAATGAACTTCTTGGTCTAATCAAGTCCAAAAATAATTTTCCCTCTATTATTTCTAAATATTCCTTGTCAACAAACCATATAATTATTTACCTTTTTAAGTATTTCCAAAACCTTTTTGAAGCATCACCAACTAGGATAATACATCTTCATGGATATAACACCTTACTTGATTTCAAATACACATAAAACCTTTTCCCCTGTCTAGATGAGTCAACATGACCCATTCCTTGCATTATGACCCTTCAAGAATGAAATGGATTACATTAGTATTACTCCATAACCTCTCTGAGGTATCTCAGATCATTATACTTCTACAATACTCATAGCCTTATGATACAAATTCATTGCATGAATAATAGTTAACCTTAGAAACATGACTCCATGAATTAGATTAGGAAAACAAACACATACCTCAATCATCTTGAACAAGTCCTCAACATAAGAAACATACCTATAACACACCTTACTGTTGATTCTTATGGATGATGAATGCTTATATGAATCCTAATAGAGACGCCTCATCTTCTTAGGGATCTAGAACAACGCAAAATTAGGATATTATTACATCTGCATCTTCTTCTCATCAAATTTATAACCATGAGATTGATTGATTGTCTTTAGGATATTTCTTGTTTTCTTGATTGGATTTTTAAGCTTGATGAAACCATACTCCTTATTTTCCACTACATGAGATGATAACATATACTATTTCTATTCTTCAACATTTGACTTATCCTCTTTCTCATCCTCTATATGTATAGTTGTCAAATACACGTCTTTCTTAGAACAAAGTGCTCTGTTTTCTTTATGTTTTCATACCACTTTCACAGAAAAAATCATAAAAAATAAAATATTACTCAAAAAAATATAAAATAAAATCCATCCCAAGGTAGATAGTGGCATGTAACTTCTCACTAAAAGAAAAATATATATATCAATTTTTGGTCATCCAAATTGTGGGCAAACAGACTATAATCTTATCGGCGTTTTTAAAAAAAAATACCAAGTCATTGAATTTTGAGAGTTTAATATAGCTAATATTGTCCATTTTTTACAAAAATTAGTATTTTAGAAACTAGATTCTGGATGCTATGATTCATATTAATATAATTTTGTCTAATTTTGAGTGTATGTATTGCTAACAATCCCTACAAGTTGATATTATGTTGTTATTTGCAATATGATGTCCACGGATGACCCTATATTTGTCCATCAACTTCCTGCACTTACCCTGTATTAGGTTACCTTATAGGATTATATCTTTTATTACTCTTGAAATATTCCTGCATGGTCTTCTTCTCATCTTCATGGATGTTAGGACCATCATTGACATCCTCATAGCTCTTCTTTTTGTCTATAATGAAACCAAGACCTGTCTTATCAAAATAATACTTCTTCCTACTCAAAATACCATCGAGAGCCATAGTACATTTTTCAAACTTCTCATAGGTCTTCAATTTTCTTGTTGCTAGCTCCAATTCATACTTCAAGGTCTTCATCTCATTAGTCATGCAACTAAATTTTTCCTTAGTATTTGATTACTGAATTTAGTTTGAGATTCTTTCTTCTTTAAAGCACCAACTCTACTTGTAATTCTACATCAGCATCTGTATTGACATCATCATCATAAATAATGGTATCACTAACTTCATGATCTTTCTCTAAATTTATCATTTTGTGCTTCAAGGATCACCTGAAGTTTTCAGATTGCTTCATAGGCCCTGATCTGATACAAATTATTGGAAGCACAACCACTAGGGGTGAATTAGTGTACAATAAAGCTTTCCTTCATTTAAAAAAATGTATCCATCAACCATTCAATTCAAATTAACCATTAAGCATGCATTATTAATAAACATAACCATTAGATTGTAAACTGAAGACCAGGGATGGAAGCCTGATTATTTTATTGATGATAAATCTAATCAATTTATAATATATGGGTTACAATTCTTATAGGAATTGAACAACCATGTGTAGACAAAAGAGATTTTGCAAAGATATAATAGTAATCACAATAGATTCCAAAATACATCTGAGAAGCAACATAAATTAAATACAAACAAATATATTTGTTACAACTATGTAAAAAATAAACCTTTGGGAATAATATGACAAATATTGTTTATAAAACCATATAACTACCCAACAACTAATTACCTTACTGAATAATTAATTACCTAAGGTAATATAATTCATAAATTAACCTAACATTCTCCCCCTTAATTTTGCAATGCCTCAAGGGATGAGGAGAGGAATTCTCTGAACAACTCAAACTTGTCATGTGTAAGTGAATTTGTGAAAATATTTACTCGTTGTTCAGCTATTGGACAAAACTGAAACTGTATATTATTCTTCAAGACATGCTCGTGTATGAAATGTACCTGTACCTCAATGTATTTTTTTATTTCATGAAAAAATAGATTTTGAACAAGTTTGAGAACACCTTCATTGTCAACATACAAGGTGGTTGATTTGTCCTATGGAATTCCAATTCCTTCCAGTATACGACGTAGCCATGTCACTTCACAGAAAGCTTCACTTGCAGAATGATACTCGAATTCTATGGAAGAGAGAGAAAAAAATTATTGTTTCCCCATGATATTGGTCTAGATTCCAAAAAGCACAAAAACCCTAAAGTGGATTTTATGTCATCAATGTTTCCTACATGATCTGAATCTAAATATATTGACAAGAAGAAGTTGTTCTTCTTCTTATATTCTAGACCAAGATCCATTGTTTCCTTGATATATCTCAAGATGCACCTTTCTGCCTTCTAATGAAAAACTTTGGGTTCCCGTATCAACCCTGATAGATATCTCACTACAAAGTTGATATCTAGTCTAGCGTAGGTCAGGTAAATGAGACTCCTAATCAACTTCCGATAAAGAGTGGCATTTACCGCGGGAGATGGATTTGAACAAGATAACTACAATTTGTTCTCTATAGGTGTCGAAATAGGTTTGAAATCCATCATCCTAACTTTCTTGAGTGTTTTCTTGGTATATTTCAAATGATAAACAAATATGTGATTCTCTTTCTGCCATACTTCCAATCCAAGACAATAATGCATTAGCCCAAGATCTGTCATGTCAAACGATCGGTTAAAATTTTTCTTTGTTTCATTGATCATCCTCACTAAACTACCAGTGATGACTAGATTTTTGACATATACAATGATAATCACAATCTTCCCCCTTGATTTTGAGGTAGAGATTGGGATTGTATGGATTTATGACAAATCCATGTTGTACGAGATGCTCATCAATTTTGATGTACCATGCTTGGGGTGCCTTCTTGAGGCCATAAAGAGATTTCCTAAGTTTGCATACCTTTTATTCTTAACCAGGTACAACATATCCCTTAGGTTGAGTCATTTAGAATTCTTTTGGTAAATATTTATTCAGAAAAATAATTTTTACGTCCATCTGATGAACTTTCCAACCAAACTATGCAGTTAGAGCAAAGATCATCCTAATCATTTTGATCTTAGCTATGGGAGAAAATGTCTCCTCTTAGTCAATGCCTTATTTTTGTGTGTACCTCTTTGCTACTAGTCTTACTTTATATTTTTCTATGGCCCCATCTACTTTATACTTTGTTTTGAATATACATATGCATCCAATGGGTTTCTTCACTAGTGGAAGATTGACAAGATACCTAGTGTTGTTTTTCATCACTGAGTTGTATTCAACATCTATGGAATCTTTCTAATATTTTTATTGTAGGACTTCTTGGACTCTAGACGGATCATTAGATTCTATAACTCTAATCATCAAAGAAAATTTCACTTCTTCTCTTACTTTACTGTGATTATGTGGTCAAGTGGTGGATGTATTTGGTGGAGGATCCATTCTTTCATCTCATAGCATGTTAGTATACCACTTGGACATATGCTGAACTACTTAAGTGGGTCATGGTTCTATCTAATCATTACCATCATCCCCATCATCAATTTCATCATCTATGGGAACATCAACTTTTGTTTTTACAACTGGTGAAAAATCTACATTAGGTGATTCTAAAGGAGGAGACTATTCTTCCTTCTTCTTAAAGAACTCAACATCTATTCTTGTGTATACTTTCTTGTTCTTCGGATCCATCAATTTGTAATGAAAATCCTCTTCACTATACCTAATGAAGATGATTTTTTCTTATTTCATATCTAATTTCTTTATAGTCTGCTTGGGTATGTGCATAATTTCTTTGCACCAAAATACCCTGAGGTGTGTAATAGATGGTTTCCACTTTGACCATGCTTCATATGGTGTTACTCTGTCAAGAGCAACTGTGGGCACTATATTCAAAAAATAAACTGTTGTCTTTATTGCTTCTTCCCATAATGTCTTTACTAGACTAAAATCATCGATCATGCATCACACCATTTCCATGATAGTATGATTCCTTCTCTCAACAACACCATTATGTTGTAGTGTGTGTGGAGTAGGCATTTGTTAATGAATCCAATGAGCTTGTAGGTAGTATTTTAATTCATCACTGGTGAATTCTCCCCCTCAATCTGAGCAAAGATTTCTGATGTGACAACTAGTTTCATTCTCAACAACTACTTTGAACTTCTTGAAATTTTCAAAAGCTTCACTTTTCTTGTGAAGACAAAAAATCCACATTTTTCTCAAATAGTCATCAACACAAAGCATGAAGTATTGAAATATAGAATAACTCAGTTGCATTGGACTACAAAGATTGGTATGAAATAGGTCAATCTTAGCATAAGCTCGAAAAGTACTCTTCTGAAATGAATCTCTGTGTTGTTTTCTTGCAAGGTAGTGAGGACACTTGTTTGTACCCTTCTGGGGAGATGGTAATCCTTTTACCATATTATGTCGGTGAAGTGTTTGAAGATACTTGAAAATTATGTGACCAACTCCCTGATGCCATAATTGTGCATAGGTTGAATTGTTAACCACAAGTGCTTGATCATCTCCGTGGAAAAAATCAAGCTAGAAAATGTGTCTGACATTAGAGGATTTTGTAACTATTTTTGAGCCTCGTGATTTATCTCAAATCAAACAAATTTTCTTACTGAAATGACTATCAAAGTCAATTTTAAATTTGTGATATAGGATTTGATTGAATGATAGTATATTTTTATTCAACCCAGGGACATATAATACATCTGATAATCTACAGTTATGTGAACCAAGAGGTAGAGAAATGTTCCCAATCCCCTTAACTCTATATGAAAAATCATCACCTGACGAAACATGGTTTTTTTAAGGTGTGTCCCTTATTGACGTAAAACAATCTCTATATCTTATCATTTTTTGAGTGACTCCCAAATCAACATACCAGAAATCACTAGATGACATGGAGGGTTCACTTGATCGAGTAGTGTACAAGTAGTCTTTAGTATTTGAATGTTCTTCTTACTCAGCAATATTTCCTTGCTGATAGGGTTTTCTTTTCCAGTTCCCCTTTTTCTACCCTTGATTTTAGTTAGAGTTTCCCTTGTGATATTGTTGATGTTGAGGTCCATATTTGCTTGATGAACCTTTCTTATAAGTATTATACCAACAGTATTTCACCTGATGTCCTCTTTTGTAGATAGGACATTTCTTATTTTGTTGTTTGTCCCCTTGCTGATGTTGATTTTGATATTGGGACTTTTGATAGGAATTAGGTTTTCCTTTTCCTTTCCATTTCTAATGATAAGAAATTACATGCTCCTCTTCATCATCTTTATTGTACATAGCTTCCTCTTGTTGTAGTAGGTTCACTAACTTGATGAAACTAATTATCGTACCTGACAAGTTTATTGTTGTCACAAAAATGCAGTATGAAGGAAGGAGTGATCTCAGGATAATGGGAACGAGAGTGTCATCAGTGACCTCCACTATTAGGATTAGAAGTGAAGCCCTCAACTCTGCAACTCTTCTCAAGAAAACTTCTATTTTATCATTTTGTTTAAACTTTGGTGTGTGTAAATAACTTTTTAAATTCAGTATGACATTCTTGTTTTTGGATTTGTACATCGTGCTGAAGTTATCCCACACTTCTTTGGTTGTTTTGGCATCTCAAATGTGGGGTTGTACATATTTAGACACTCCAAAAAAGATGATTAGCTTGGCCTTTTGATCCGATCTATCAAATTCTCATTGTTATGTTGTATCAGTTATTGATCTGGTCAAAGTACCATTCACAATAGGCCAAATCTCTTCAAACTCAAGTTGTGTCTTGATTTTTTTCCATGTTACATATTTGTTTCCTCTGAGTAGTTGTGAATCTGGAAGAAACAATTTGGGGGCATTGGTGCCCATTTTATAGAATCCAATGACAAGGTTAGGTTCTTATCACTCTAGGTATAAGGCCTCCCAATCTATATACCATTAGTTTGATATATTGAACCTTTCTATATATGCACCTTTTTGATATACCCATCGGTATGTGGAAGAAGATCTCACTTTCTATATACTTGGTGGTATGTGAAAGAGGCATTAATGTAAATGAAAGAATTTGATACATGGTACCAAAACAGTACTGAAAGGGGTCTATGTGATTATTGACACCAGCTCAAAGAAATATCCTCATACATGCGATTAACTTCGTTATGTACTTGGATAATTTATTAGTCCGGATTTAATTCATGCAATCATTCATAGATGGAAGGGAGGGCTTAGAGTGAGTGCACTGTGTCCTTATTACTCCCCATAAATTTAAAGGGTTGATGCCTAGATGAAATTATTACAACTATATTAGGCATTAAGTGTAGTAGTAGTCATGATGGCTTTACCTGTAAGCACTTCCCAGAGGAATTTTTTATACCGAATGATGCGAATGAGATCTAGGATCTCGTGAGTGTTTTTGAACAAAATTTCACTATTTTTTATTACAATTCTCTACCAATATTTCAGCAGTTATAATTTTTGCGGTTGACTATGGTAACCTAAAAATTAGTACAATACAGTGAAGTATACAATTGCATTCAAAAAAATTTAAAAATTGAATGATAGGCAAAAAAAAATTGTTTTTTGGAGCCCTGGTGGCCTTCGGAGCTCAAAATGACCCACGATGCCAAAAATTGCAAAAAAATTGCTGAAAATGCAATTTTTAGGTGTCCCCCTTTAGCAAATGTTGCTCAAAATAAAAAATTAAGCATAGTAGGAGACAAAAATTGACCCTTTTTTAGGGATTTCCTCGCTATTTTTAGTAGTGGTTTTGGTTGTCTCTAGCGGTTTTAGCAGTGTTTTTGTCACTAAATATGCCTCTATAGTTGGAGTTTTTTCCAAATTCACCACTAAAAGGAAAAATGGTTTGAAAAGCAAGTTGGGGGTCAGGTTCAAACCCCAAACCTACCAAACCCAAAGCCTTCCACTTATCCAACTAGGTGCTTCAAGAGCTTATGTAATGTAATGAAGCGATTTATATTTAAATAAGAAAACAATTGGCTCACCTTTTGAAAGAAGACGTGGTTCCTGCTGTGTAGTCCACATGTCTATTTATTGGAGGAGGGGTGGCCTAGGGTTTCTATGTTTGCAAGATATGAATTTTCTTATCTATTATTTCTTTGATATTGGTCGCTTCGTATTGATTTGTATTCGTTTGACTCCACCGATTTATTTTTCCAACCATTTGAGATTGTTTATGATAATGGTTGTCATTTATTTGTGCTTCATTTTTTGTGATTGTATCAACCGATTTATTATTTTTCAAGGCTCTGTGTTAGGGTATTGTATGTTGTAGGGGTCAATGGATGGTTTCTCATGGCTTGGCCGGTAGGGAGAGCTCATTCCTCTTGATTGTGACTCACCCGAATCGGGGTAGGATTCAAGCCTCACTTGGCTTAGATTAGAGGATTATTGCAACTTTTCACATTCAAAACACAAAAAAACACACCAATACAATGGATCAATGTAGAGGATTCAACACAGTTCGTGGAATGCTCCCCTAACTCAGCTCAATCAACTCAGGCAATGATGGTGAGAGCTCCTCATTGAATGAAAATTAGATCTTGGCCAACACAATCCACCAATCTATAATGTAAAAAAGTAGCTTGGCCTTTTTGAAATCAATCAACTTGCCAATTTAAGAGCTAGATTTGAATGCAATAGCTCTATTGGAAAGCTTTCGCACTTGATCAAGTACCCTGATGCAGATCTCTATTGACAACTTGGTGTAGGGGGGGGGGGGGTCGATAGACCAATGCACTTAGCTTGGTTAAGATCCTTTTTGCAGAAACCAACTTTGACATTCAAATAAATTTATCTTAGACTACTGGTACCTCTAGATGTAGAGGTAAAACCCCTAATGGGGAAATAAATAAAAAAATTAAAAATCTGATCAGATTTTTGAATCAGAATGACTCCTGCAACAAATTTTCCTTGTGCAAGGTGCACCAGTGCAAATAAAATTTGTTTTCCAAACACCTGAAATGGAAGAGGGGGTTATGTGGATGCAAGAATGTCTGGAAAGTTATTGGAGGCAACACAGGCTCTCCTGAAAAGAAAATTATTCTCCAAGACACTTCTCTTCTTACTGTAACCTCTCTTTAACCCAACTCTACTTCACAGGTTCATATTCTTGCTCTGGTACCAAATGTAAACTAAAGAATAGGGATGGAAGCTTGATTATTTTATCGATAATTAATCCAATCAATTTACAATAGATGGTCTAAAATTCTTATAGGAATTGAACAACCATGTGTAGACAAAAAAGATGTTTCATAGGTACAGCAATAATCACAATAGCTTCTAAAATACATCCAGGAAGCAACATAAATTAAATAAAAACAAATATATTTGTTACGACTATGTAACAAATAAACCTAGAGGAATAATATGACAAATATTGTTTGTAAAACCATATAACTACCCAACAACTAATTACCTTACTAAATAAGTAATTACCAAAGGTAATACAATGCATAAATTAACCTAACATAAATGATCAAATGGGAACACATGAACACCAGATATAAGTGGGAAACACTCAATGGGAAGAAAACCCACTAAAAAAAGCTTTATTGTAGAAATGAATCAAATTTAGTTTAGCACTAACCCCTATGTTTAATGAGGCCCTAACCCCTAGATTTAGAAGAGCACCAACCCTAAAATGAACACAAACCCTAAATTTAGTAGAGCACCAACCCTACATGGAGGTACCAACCCCCTAGATGACTCATCACCAACTCATCAACCTAGTTTTTTGTCACCTATGAAAATATTCACCAAAAATTGATGATGACACTTATTTAGCTCTCATTCCTACAATCTTCTTCAAATATTCCCTTCTTGCTAACTCGCTCAAGAACTTCTTCTCCAAGTTGATTAGGTATAATAACCTATCTCTCCAACATCAGCACACCCTATAAAATATCATGACACAACATCTTCCTCCTCTTTATAGTCACAAATACCTCATTTACCTCTTCAAACTTCCCTCTTACTCACACTTTCTCATACCCTCTCTCATCTCACAAAT
This sequence comes from Taxus chinensis, assembly GCA_019776745.2. Taxonomy (NCBI): domain Eukaryota; kingdom Viridiplantae; phylum Streptophyta; class Pinopsida; order Cupressales; family Taxaceae; genus Taxus; species Taxus chinensis. Next base: position 361,935,769 of record CM034152.1, on the reverse strand, counting down.
AGATCAATAAGAAAATGCTTATATACATGAATTAAGACAATAACATACCTAGTTCATCAATCGTAGGAAAAATACCCTTAAAACATCATGATAAAATCATAATAACACCATAAAAAATACCACTTAGGTTTTAAATAGCTACTCATGCACACATTTCTTCATTACAACCCAATTAGGCATAAAACACTCAAATTACCCTCTCGCCAAAATTAGTCCTCCTGAGATAACATGACCTTCACCAAACATCAAGGACTAGTTATAAATGTTTTATAAGTATTATAATAACCTGCAAAAATCTTATACACCTCTACACCATCATCTCATGCAATGACACCACCATTTGGAACAACTCTCCTCAAAGATGAAGCTCAAACTCGTACAAAATAACCTCAACCATGAAACTATGACACATGGATGGAAATATCATGACCTTAGGGTCATATCAAAGTCCATACGACACCATCACTCAAATTGAAACACCATCAAAACACCTTTGCAATTAGGACCACCAAAATTTTCAAAAGCTGCCCTAAAACCAATATTGCAAAATAGACTTCCATAGACCTCGTAAGGGATAAAAAAAAATTTGAAACCACTCCAAAAATGTATAATATCTTCCCAAATTACTCAAACTTCAATTTATTCAATTTTTCCAATGTAAAACATGAGATTAAAAATAAATTCTTAAAAAATATAAAATTTATTGTGGGGTCCACACACTATCATGAAACCTAAATACCACTTGGAAAAACCTGAGAAATTCTTATACAACATCCAATACCTAAACCAGGTCACCCAACCCATTTTAGGTCATAATGATAAATTTATTTTCCATCACTACCTAACTAGGGTTTATGAAATGTTTACCTTTTTAACCACGGTTCATAAATCATGGAGCCTTAATATCTGAACTAATGATTATATATCATATTATCCATTTTTACCCCTAAGTAAAAATGGACAACTAGAAGAGAACTAGACTTGAGAAATTAATAGAGCTTCATGCAAGAATTTGGATTATTTAAAGAAAAATCCAAGTTTTTGGAGCATTTACAATGTTTCCTGGGAATTCTGGGATCACTTGGAGCACTTTTTCCTCTTCTAGGTTTTAGAGGGTCCATAGCTTGTCCAAGGTGAGAAAACAGCCCCAGAGCCCACATTCATGAAAATTTTGAAAAAATGGGAAGGTTGGTGTTGGGAAATTCCAATGTATTCTCCCAAGCCCCTATAATTTGAAAAAAGTTTGAGAAAATCTAAAAACTTCAGAAGAAAACTTGAAAAAGAGCCAAAATGGCTAAGGAGACAAAAACAGCTTGCCAAGTTGTTGGGTGAGCTAATGTTAACTCGGCGAGTTTGTCAAGGGAATTAGAGTAATTGCAATGTGGTGAGTGGAGGTTAGCTTACTGATTCAAGCTAAGGATCAAGATGGTTGGACCAAGGTGAAGGTGCTTTTGGTGCGGCCAAAGGGCAAGTTCTCAGGTGGGGTCATGCAGTCATTTTGGATTTGTGGGTCTGAGCATCCCGACAAGCACAATGAGCTTGATTTCCTCCAACTCCCATTTTTTCCACAAAATGAAGGAAATCCATTGTAATGTGGTGCAGTCATGGTGTGTGGAACTAGTGAGTTGGGATGTCCCAGGGTGATGCAAATGAAGTTTATTTGGCAGGATGACAAGCTCAGGTGTAAAGGATGTAATGCGGCAAGAGGGGACCTTGCGGGGCTGGAAGGTTGGGATGGCCCAGCATGATGCAACTACATCGTCCACATTGAGAACAAAAGGAATGGGTTCATGTGGGTCTTAAGTTCCCCATGGGCCCGATATACCTTTACAAAAAATGGTGAGGTGTAGGGGCTATTCATCACCAAGTCAGCGGGGAGCAATGCATGTGAAGGGGGTCCGACTGAGCTAGTGGGGATGTCAGAGCGAATACACCAATTAGTGTAGGGTCCATAGTGAGGAGTAATCTCTCCCGATGTAGCAAGCTAGGCATGCAAGGTTGGTTGAGCTGAAAATAAACCCAGTGAGTAAAATAAAGAGCCATCTTGGCAAGCCAACTAACGAGTTGGCACCAAGCTGGAAAATAACCCTTTGCCAAGTTTACACAAGGTGACCCCCAAGCCCTATTTTTATGAAATTTGCATTCTATGGGCCCCTTAAATTTTAAAATTCCCTCCTAGGAACCTTAAACATTAGAAATTTTATGAAATTGGGTGATAGTGGAAAATGATTATTCCCAACTACTAAATTTATTGCACAATCCGATAAGGCAAAAAATGGACAAGAAGAAACCTACACAAAAATGGCCATAACTTTCTCACTCAACCAAATTGGAAAAAATTAGACTCGCTGGAATCATGATTCCATCCTCTACACTAATCAATCAAGAAATAATGTATTTGGTGGAGTTGTATGGGTAAAAATTCAAAAAATGATCCCAGTTCAAAATGATTAGTTCCAAGTGATTGAATTACATTAAATAGGGCATGGGCAGCCATTTTCTTCTACAACAAGTTATTGTACATCAAGGCATGGGTTTGATAGGTTCTCCATCATTGTTTTCATCCAATTAATGCAATTTATTGGTAGATAAGGGGTAATTTTGAGACTATATCTCCCCCCCCCTCTCTCTCTTTCTAACCTTCATCTATATAATGTAATCCATATCATCTTGAGAAGGGATATATTCTGGGAGCTAGGGGAAACTCTTGCAAAAAATTGTTTCTCATTTTCCCATTGAGATGAAAATCTTCACATGAGCTATACAAATGTAATGGTGCCTCTATCCTATAATTTTAATGGAATTTACAAATTCCTAAAGTAATAAAATTTTGCATTGTGGTGTTCTCTCAACCCTTTTTCATTTTTATTTTGTTTTCTTGCCTCTCCTTTGTTGTTGTTTTGTTCTATGCATATTTTCTCACATTTGCAGGTTATTTTTGTTGTGTTTCTTGGATATTTGGTGGTGAGTGCATTCTCATAACTATTTCAAATCTTTCCTGGCCTCTTTCAACTACATTTCCCTTCATCCTTCTCCCTCAGTAGAATGTTTCACACCCTTCTCTTGGTGTTATCACCATTGTTAGTGTAGGATTTATTTATTTTCATACACTTTCCCTCTCCCTAGTCCCGTGAATATCATGTATTAGGAGTATCTTTAGCATTATATTAGGAAGAGTAACTGGCCTTCTCTAGAGAATTATCTCAATTTTTAAGGTCCCACACCTTGAGATAATTCCATGTTACCTAGTTACACTTATTTCCCAGTAAATTCACATGCTATAAAATCAAAGGGTGTTGTAATTTGGTGATATCATATCCTTCTTAAGATGCTTCCTTAACTTCCCTATAAATTTCCTCCTGAGCATACAAGTGTTGATATGTGATTTCTTTGTAAAAAGGATGTGTTCCTTTGATTGAGAAGTCATGCTTGATATGTACTGTATCTTCTTTGCAGATCTTTGACTGAGTCGGAATATGATTGGACTCTTTTATTTATTTCATTTTATCTGAGTTTAATCTGATCTCGGAATGAATTATGGAGTTATCCATCTATAAGACCTAGCCTTGGATCAGTGGAATTGATCCAAGTGGTGCTTTAAGTTTATTCGTGATGAATTAAAATTACAGACCTTAAGCAGGTTGCAAGGTCTGGATGCATTGAATAAGCTAGTCCGGAGTATAACTCAGGCTGATCATGTTAAATGAATTGGTTCCCGATATCGTAATATATCTGGAAGGTCTTGATTTCAGACCAGGTAATAATTCTGTTACATATAATTCTGTAGCCTAATGGCAGTACAGGAGTGAACCCTGTTCGAGAATGTATGTTGTAGGTTCTTTTTCTGAGCATATGAAATGTTAGACCTAACTGGAATTATTAATGTTAGTAACCTAAAACTAAACTTAACCTAGGGGTTAGATTAGTGTTAATCTAACCTAGACCTAGGCTAAGAGCTAATGCTCTAAGTTAGTATCTATGTTCTAAGAGGTTAGCCTAGGTGTTATCCTAAATCCTAACCTAAGTTACTAACCTAACTATTGAGCAAGGATTAAAGGGGACCTATGGAGGGGTGCGAACCATGGGCGGCAGTTTCTATGTTATTAAATGCATGGATAAGCTTGAGAGACAGGTAATTTGGTGGAGGTTTTAAAACGGCTAACTAGAGCCGACGTGGCAGGTCGCCAAAGTTGGAAATGGTCTTTGAATTTCATTTGTCTATCGCCAACTATGGCGGTCGGTGGCAGTGGAGTTTGAGTGGGAAACTGGGAATTAATGCAATCAATGAACTCGGTAGTCGAGCTCGGATTTCACGGGAAGGCAGGCAAAATGGAAAGTTAATGGTTTGTTTAGTTTTGCATGCGCTCCGGTTTTCCTTCTGTCTATTCACTGGTTCTTCGCACCAGTCTTCTTGGTGTTGCATGGCAAGTATGAGCGTAACTAGCTCTTTCCTCTGGCAAGGAAAATATATAAGTCATGGAAATAGCAAATTTTTGTTGGTGGCTCTAACTTGGAAAAGGAAGAGAAGGATCGAGCTCTTTCAGTGGTCTGCTTCGGAATTTTGAGCAAATATCCAGGCATGTTAGGCCCTAACCTTTAAAAATCTTGCTGTCTTTCAAGTGATTTCATTAGAACAACTCTGTTCAGATGATTTTTGGAATTGGTTGGTTTCTATGGTAGTCTTGTGTGATTTTTGGCACTGTATCTTCATGCTGGTTCGGTTTTTCAATTTAACCCTTGATGGGTGTTTATTGTATTTCGAACTGTTGCTATATTTCCTTGTGTTTTGCATTCCGGCTTTAAGTTTGTGAAATATATGAAATGAATGTATGCTAGGCCTGCTCTGTGAGAACCCATGAATTGTTCTCGTGATGGGTACAGGCTACTGTGATGCTTGTTGATTTATACTCGTAGTCGATGCTTGTTGTTGACACTTGTCATCGATGCTTGTTGTTGATACTCGTCGGAAGGGATACTGCTGGACATTTGTTTGATTGTTCAGTTTAATTGAACTTTTTGTAAGCTCTGTCGTGGTTATTATTGGTGGTGGTTATTGATTCTTGTTGGGTTTCGTTTGAAATTTAAAGTTATTTGTGAATAGATAACTTGCTGTGTTACAGTATTTCATTGTAACCTTGTTGAAGTTGTTTTTCCCTTGCGTTGAGGTTATGGGATTCAACCCGTTGATAGCATGCATATATATATATATATATATATATATATATATATATATATGATTATTGTATTTGAAACACTCTGTAGAGTCCATTGAATGATTCGTGTACTATGGACCACTGTGGAAGCTATATATACTTGAATATTGGTAATTTGATTTGACAGAGTCTGGAAGGAGTAACAGGTAATGCGACTTCTGTTATTTTGTAATGAATACCTTCGTTTTACAAGGAATTGTGGTTCAGACTCAGTTGGGTACTTATTATGTTTCCACTATGTAAGCTTGAGCGAATATTGTTATACGGGCTCAGTTGGATTCCTTGTTACAAAATCGTAATTTAGCTTTTGTATAAGCCTGATTTTGAATGCTTACCATTGTTGGCACGGATGGAATCATTAACTATTATTTATCTTGTATACTGTTGTTTAGACTCAGTTGAATTCTTGATAAATAAACAGTGTAATTGCCTCAAATTAAGCCTGTTTGGTTTACTGTTGTTTTCGACACTGTTGGGTTCCTTGAGTATAGAAAGATATCTTGTATATCGGCTTCTGTAAAAGCTTAATCGTGAATACTGTTATACGGATTTAGTTTTAAATCCTTGATAGGTAATCAGTGTCACTGCTTCTGTATAAGCCTGATTATGAACATGTAATGTTTTTGGCTTTGTTGGATTTCGTTAAATAGCTTGACATCATGTCTTTCGGCTTTTTGTTTAGTAGGTCGTGAATACCATACTTTCAACTCTGGATGCGTTCAGAAGTGACTACGATATGTTATGTTTTCTTTCTGATTAAATTCCAGTTAGATGTGGCTGTGCATGTTGCGTGGATTTCGTTTAAAAATCTCTCTGCATAGACATAGGGTAATGTCATTGCTTTAATGATTTTGAGTCTCTTGTTGACTGCGATAACAGAGAAGATCTTTTGATTTCGACTTTGGATCTAAAGGCCTTACAGTGTTTAGTAAGGACTAGAATGGGCTGTAGGTTGATGTAAGGGATTGTTGGCGTGTTACGTCTTCTATGGCAGGTATATCTACTCTTGAGTATGATTGAACTTATGAGTTGTCGACTGCACCTCAACAGGTACTAGCAGTGAACATCTTCTTGTCTGTCGCTTCTTGTGGGAGGTCATACAGAGTCTGTTTGGTAGTTAGTCTCCACTGTTTGGCATGAGAGCTACTGTACTTTAGTTTGTTATATTGTAAACTTAAACGGAACAGTGGTGCTTTTGGTGGTCTGGTCTGTTTTATTCGCATGTGTTTAAGGTGAATGCCTTGCTCTTGGAAAGGCGGTACAGTCATGAGCTAGTTCTGAGGGAAATATGTATAATTCGTGTATTCCTCTTCTGTTGCAAATTGTAAGTTGATATAAATGTTTATCTAACTTCTGAAATTGTTTTTATATAATGATGGAATCATGTTTTGATATGATTTTCCTCTTCTTATGTTGAATGTAATGATCTGTATGATGTTTGTTCATCTTGGGAATTACAATGGATAGTTGTTTGGACACTTTCGTCCTTCTTGATCCCTAATATTTTGATGAAATATTTGAGACGTATCTAGGACTATTCTGTAACGAAAATTTGTATTTACACGTTATAGACATGTTGAATTACTAAAGTATAGTCTGAATTATGTTTACTTGTTTGGTGAATTGATCTCATTTAAACAGGGTGTTTAATGAAAACAATTGATGGATTGCAATTGTTTTAAGAGTTAGTGCTTATCATGCTCAGTTCATCGAACTGACCCATGTTGACTATTTTTGCAGATGGTTGCCGTAAGTGGTAAAAGCATGCAGATCTGATAGGATGATCAGATTGTTTAGATTTGATTTTAAGTAGAATTACAGTTTGATTCTCTAAATGTACTATATGGGGAAAGATGTTCTTTTTCCGTTGAGCATTGTATCAAGTATGCTGAATGCATAAAATGTATTTGATTAATTCTGAAAGGAATAGAAATAAGTATTTGCTACTTATGTGTTGTATTCTTATTTTGATAGTTGACCTTCTTCGGTTTATATACCGGAGGGGCATTGTTATCATTGTATAATTTGGAGACTTTTGTGATTGTCAATGAAAGCTTACAAGAATATGTGATTGAATTCTTATGAGTGTTTAGCAGTTCTTGTATGTTCTATCGAAGGCTAAATTGAAACTTAGATCACTGTCTTTTTGGAAGATAGGGTTAAAATATACCTAAGCAGAACGCTAAACAAGCTGAATTAAATTATTAATCCCTAGTCCTGATTATGACAGGACAACATTTAATTGGATTCTTAATCATTTATATCTTGATACTAATAAGTATGATATAAATTCAGTTATGAGAACTGATATAAACCTAATGGGGTTCAGATGGCAATCTCATGTGAAGTTTATGAGATATTGTCCAATTCCGTTGTTTTAGAATTATGTATATTCTATGAACTCCTTGATGAGACCTTGGCCTTAATAACTCCTCTGTGTAATGGGTTTTATTGAGAAAGGTCATCCTAAGATGAGGAATCCAGGGATCGGGAAAGGCTAACCTTAGGGGAACGTCTTTAATGTAATTTAAACTTAGTGTGCGTAACACTTATTAATAAGTAGATCTTTTCGAGGTAGATTTAAAGGTTGACGGCACAAGTCAACTGCGGGGTTGTACCTCCGAGAAGATTAGGATCTTCTCGAAGTTACAACAATGCAGGTGACTTATGACGACACCCTTTGCATTGATCGCTAAGATTTACATCTTGATCTCGAACGAGTTACTCAGGGACCGATTAGGAATGTGGTCACGTTATAAGGCTGCCTAGGAGATTCGGGGTATCTTGACACACTGGTTTAACTAGGGTTGAACCAGTATGTCATCGTATCCCTAGTCCTCGTGGGCATCCATATAACGTTATCACCTTACTAATCCGTTTCCGAGTGAATAAGTTGGGATAGGAGGGACTGACTGAAGTCGGTATAAGACATTCTACATAACATAAGAATGGGGTGAGGGACGTATTCCAGATTGACGAGTATGTCGTTAAGGAATACGAGACATAAGCAGTATGTTTCAAATCTTTGGCCAAAGTATCGCAAGCTGCTGATTGCATTGTCCTGAGTCACTTGGTCTAAGGGATGAGATGCCGATGAATAATGGTAATAGTTATTCAGTTAGGTTCCTTGGACAGAGCATTCTGAATCCCAGAATAGGGAAGAGAACCGCAAGAGTGGGGTGTTAAATAAAAACGCCAACTCTTATCACTCATGAATAGATCGGTAGATTACCGAGTCATGGAATGAATAGATCGGAGGTACTCCGAGTCATTACAGCTGCATATGGTTATCTGTTATTAAGAATGGTTATTTGATTTGTGAGTTCTAAATTATGTATTTAGAACCAGGAAGCATTTATCAAAAAAAAAAAAATTGACTTGTTCTAATGTGTAAAATGAGGATGTTACATCTTGGTATCAGAGCTGAAGGTTGCAGCTCTTGGGCCTATTGTGTCCATAATCTGATGAGAACCTGAATTTTCTTGTAACAGAAAATGGTTAGAACAGGGGGAAACGTTGCGAATAATGCTCCACCTGAAGGAGGGGCGGCAACAACCCAGAAACTTGATGAGATCCTTGCTGCCCTGTTGGACACAAGAGATCGCTTAGCTGTACTTGAACAGCAGGTGATGGGAAATGAGGAGGATGAAGAAGCTGGTAATAACAATCAGCCACCTCCTGAGGACAACCCTAATATGGGTGTTGATGTTAATGCTGGGAATGCACCTGTCCAACCAGAAAACAAAAAGGCCAGATTGGCAGCAGAACTCACTAATGATATAAAAAGGATAAGTCCACCTAAGTATGATGGCACCACATTAGGAGATGGAGCTGAGAACTGGCTCAGCGAAATGGAGAAGTACTTTGCAATAAGGAACTTCTCAGAGGAAACCAAAGCTATTTGGGGAGCCTATCAGCTTTCCCACGAAGCATCTTCGTGGTGGGATAGCCGTAAAGCTGAACTAAACATTGATGAGACCAATATTACTTGGGATCAATTTAAAGGCTATTTTAGGCAACGTTGGCTGCCACAACTTTTCTATGATCAGAAAATGACAGAATTTCAGAACTTAGCTCAAGGGAAGCTAACGGTAACTGAATTCTGGGAGCGGTTTACAAAACTCCTCAAGTATGTACCGCAGTATCAAACTGACGAGAAGTTCAGAATACGGAAATTCATCATGGGATTGAATCCCGTGATAGGGGGAGAGGTCGATGTTCACAGTCCAACCACTATGGAAGGAGTTGTTGAAAAGGCCATAAGGCAAGAACAGAAATTAAAGGCTATTTCTGCTCATAAAGAGGAAGTGCGGAAGAAGACTGCAAACCCTTCTTCAACCTCTCTTGCACCCAAAAAGGGACCATGGAAAAAGTTTGGAAACAAGAGTAAGTTTCCAGGAGATAACAGTAAGAAAGCAGTAGTAAATAAGCCTGCTGGAAACGTAAGGGATAATTTTGCTAAAAATTATAACAATGGGCAGAAGCCCTATGGAGGACAACGTGACAATTACAAAACTGGAGGCAATTTTGAGCCTAAAAAGGGACCTGTAGGAGGCTGCTACAATTGTGGCAAAGATCACTACGCAAATCAGTGCCCTTTGAAGAAGGATGATCGTAATCAGCAGCATAAGATACATGCTGCAGTAGCAGACAAGCAAGCTGAAAAGCAAGTGACACCTATAGAAGTTCCGGGTAAGTTATTTGGCATACCTGTCACTATTCTTTTTGATACAGGAGCTACTGAATGTTTTATTTCTAATAAACTTGCTTCTAAACTTAAAAGAAAAGCTGGAAAAATGGATAAATCTTGGACTGTACAGTATGGTAATAACTCTGTTCATACAGTGAGTATGTGTCTTTTTGGGGCAGTCCTTGACTTACCTAACTTTTCCACGGAAGTTGATCTCTATGTTACACCCTTAGGATCATATGACATTGTCATCGGTGTCAATTGGTTAGCTGACCATAAAGCAAAAGTAGACTGCTATGAAAAGAACATAAAATGTTTAGATGATCAGCTGGAATCAGCAGAGATTCAAGGTGTGAAACGGGAAATTTCAGTTAGAAAACTGTCAGCTATGCAGCTTAAAAAGGCTAAGAATAAAGGATGTACCCTTTATGCAGTAAAGATATCTGAATTTTCAGAAGAAGATGGTGATAACATGAAGCAATTTCCTCTGTTACAAAGTTTCAGGGATGTTTTTCCTGAGGAATTACCAGGGTTACCACCCAAGAGAGAATTTGACTTCACCATCGAAATCAAGCCAGGAACAGAACCTATTTCCAAAGCACCTTATCGGATGACTACCATGGAGTTAGTTGAGCTTAAGGCACAGTTGCAAGAGCTTTTGTCTAAAGGTTTGATCAGACCAAGTGTTTCACCTTGGGGTGCGCCTGTAATATTTGTGAAAAAGAAGGATGGAACACTAAGGCTGTGTATTGATTATCGGATGTTGAACAAAGCAACAATCAAGAACAGATATCCACTTCCTAGGATCGACGATCTATTTGATCAGATGCGTGGAGCAGCAGTTTATTCTAAGATAGATCCTCGATCTGGCTATCATCAGTTAAGGATTAGAGAAGAAGATATTCATAAAACAGCTTTCCGAACAAGGTACGGACATTATGAATTCACGGTTCTACCCTTTGGATTAACCAATGCACCCGCAGCCTTTATGAACTTAATGAACAATATTTTTCAAGAATATCTGGACAAGTTTGTACTTGTATTCTTGGATGATATTCTCATTTATTCTAAAAGCGTTGAGGAGCACAATGAGCATTTGAAGATAGTTTTGGGAATTCTGAGAAAAAGAAAGTTGTATGGTAAGTTATCCAAATGTTCTTTCTTTGATTCAGAAGTTCACTATTTGGGTCATGTCATAAGTAAAGAAGGAATTGCTGTAGATCCTTCAAAAATAGTGGCAATAACTGAGTGGCCTGCACCAAAGAATGTGCATGAAGTAAGAAGCTTCATGGGTCTTGCTGGTTACTATAGAAAATTTGTAAAGGATTTTTCTAAAGTAGCTGCACCAATAACTTCATTGCAAAAGAAGGATAAGAAATTCATATGGAATGACAAGTGTGAAGCGGCTTTCAAAAGTCTGAAAGACCAGTTGACTTCTGCACCTATATTAGCTGTACCAGACCCTAATGGGAATTTTACTGTTGTAACGGATGCTTCTGGGGAAGGCCTTGGAGGTGTTTTGCTACAAAATGATCAAGTCATTGCATATGAAAGTAGAAAACTCAAGTTACATGAGCTGAATTATGCCCCTCATGATTTGGAACTTGCTGCCATTGTTCATGCACTTCAAGTCTGGAGACACTACTTACTTGGGAAACCTTTTGAGTTGAAAACTGATCACTTAGGACTGAAATATATTTTCACTCAGCCTAATCTTAATGCCAGACAGAGAAGGTGGTTAGAATTTTTATCACAATATGATTTTGATATTAGCTATATCAAAGGGAAGGAGAATAGAGTAGCTGATGCTCTAAGTCGTAGGAGGCACATTTCTGCTCTTATAACATTAAGAACTCAGTTCAAGGAGGAGGTAAAGAGTGCCTCAGAATCTGATAATTACTTTCAGCAAGTAAAAGCAGCGCTTGCTGCAGAACCTAATGATGAAAGGTATAAAGGTTTTCATTTTGATAATGAAGGAATCTTGCGTTATGAAAACAGGGTATATGTACCTATGTTGAATGACTTGAGAAAGAAGTTGTTAGTTGAATTTCATAATTCACCTTTCTCTGGACACCCGGGTATCACAAAGATGCTTGCTGATCTGAAACAACAATACTTTTGGAAAGGTATGAAAAAGGATGTCATAAATTTTGTGACCCATTGTTTGGAGTGTCAGCGGGTTAAGGCAGAACATATGCACCCTGCTGGACTGTTATATCCTCATAGCATACCGCAGTACAAATGGCAAGTAATAACCATGGATTTTGTACAAGGATTACCCATGTCCAGGAATAAACATGATGTTATCCTGGTAGTTGTAGATAAACTGACTAAGGTAGCTCATTTCATCGCTGGAAATCTAAAGGATGATTCACCAGTGCTGGCCAAAAGATTCGTACACAAAATTTTCAGGTTGCATGGTGTACCAGAATTGATTATATCTGACAGGGATCCTAGAATGACGTCAAGGTTTTGGCAAACGCTTAATACAGCTCTTGGAACGAAACTAAACTTCAGTTCTGCATATCATCCGGAAACGGATGGACAAACTGAGAGGGTAAATCAAGTGTTGGAGGACATGTTGCGAATGTATTGCATGGATCAACAGTATAAATGGGAAGAGTATCTTCCATTAGTTGAGTTCGCATACAACAACACTTATCATTCATCTCTCAAAATGGCACCATTTGAAGCACTTTATGGAAGAAAGTGCAGAACTCCTGTTAGCTGGGATAGTGTTGAGGATAGAGTGGTAATTGGACCAGAGATTCTCACAGAAATGGAACAGCAAGTTAAGCTGATTCGTGAACGATTAAAGGAGGCAGCAGATAGGCAGAAGAGCTATGCTGACCTTAAGCGGGTTGATAGAAGGTTTGAGCTTGGTGAGAAGGTTTTTCTTCGTGTTAAACCCAGAAAGAGTTCTATAACTTTTGGCAAGGCTGCCAAGTTGTCACCTCGATTCGTGGGACCTTTCGAAATTGTCGAAATAATCAATCCTGTAGCTTATCGTTTAGCATTACCACCTGCTTTATCTCGCATGCATGATGTTTTCCATATTTCTTTGCTTAAGAAATACGTTTCAGATCTGTCACATGTTTTAAATTGGAATTCCTTGCAGGTCCAAGACCCAGGAATAATCGTGGTTAAACCCACACGAGTGCTGGAAACTCGCCAATTGCATTTAAGAAATCGTGAAATACAGCAATGTAAGGTCCAGTGGGACCAGTTTAACGAAGAAAGTGCAACTTGGGAAAATATGGAAGAGATGAAAATTGCTTTTCCTTCTCTTTTTCAACAGAATGAAATCTGTTGACAAAACATTCTTTTATGAACTTATTTTTTTAAGTATTTATGAAAGCCAGATGAAGGCAAACATTATTCAGGCTGAATAAAATGTGTTGTGACATTGATTTCTGGAACTATTCAAGTTGGAAAATAGTCGCATTGACTTGTGAACTAATAAATTGGTTGACCTGAAGGTTAATTGAATATGTAATCATCGGGACGATGAATCTTTTTAGGAGGGAAGCATGTAACACCCTGAACTGTTGTTACTTCCTCCTGAGCATACAAGTGTTGATATGTGATTTCTTTGTAAAAAGGATGTGTTCCTTTGATTGAGAAGTCATGCTTGATATGTACTGTATCTTCTTTGCAGATCTTTGACTGAGTCGGAATATGATTGGACTCTTTTATTTCTTTCATTTTACATCTGAGTTTAATCTGATCTCGGAATGAATTATGGAGTTATCCATCTATAAGACCTAGCCTTGGATCAGTGGAATTGATCCAAGTGGTGCTTTAAGTTTATTCGTGATGAATTAAAATTACAGACCTTAAGCAGGTTGCAAGGTCTGGATGCATTGAATAAGCTAGTCCGGAGTATAACTCAGGCTGATCATGTTAAATGAATTGGTTCCCGATATCGTAATATATCTGGAAGGTCTTGATTTCAGACCAGGTAATAATTCTGTTACATATAATTCTGTAGCCTAATGGCAGTACAGGAGTGAACCCTGTTCGAGAATGTATGTTGTAGGTTCTTTTTCTGAGCATATGAAATGTTAGACCTAACTGGAATTATTAATGTTAGTAACCTAAAACTAAACTTAACCTAGGGGTTAGATTAGTGTTAATCTAACCTAGACCTAGGCTAAGAGCTAATGCTCTAAGTTAGTATCTATGTTCTAAGAGGTTAGCCTAGGTGTTATCCTAAATCCTAACCTAAGTTACTAACCTAACTATTGAGCAAGGATTAAAGGGGACCTATGGAGGGGTGCGAACCATGGGCGGCAGTTTCTATGTTATTAAATGCGTGGATAAGCTTGAGAGACAGGTAATTTGGTGGAGGTTTTAAAACGGCTAACTAGAGCTGACGTGGCAGGTCGCCAAAGTTGGAAATGGTCTTTGAATTTCATTTGTCTATCGCCAACTATGGCGGTCGGTGGCAGTGGAGTTTGAGCGGGAAACTGGGAATTAATGCAATCAATGAACTCGGTAGTCGAGCTCGGATTTCACGGGAAGGCAGGCAAAATGGAAAGTTAATGGTTTGTTTAGTTTTGCATGCACTCCGGTTTTCCTTCTGTCTATTCACTGGTTCTTCGCACCAGTCTTCTTGGTGTTGCATGGCAAGTATGAGCGTAACTAGCTCTTTCCTCTGGCAAGGAAAATATATAAGTCATGGAAATAGCAAATTTTTGTTGGTGGCTCTAACTTGGAAAAGGAAGAGAAGGATCGAGCTCTTTCAGTGGTCTGCTTCGGAATTTTGAGCAAATATCCAGGCATGTTAGGCCCTAACCTTTAAAAATCTTGCTGTCTTTCAAGTGATTTCATTAGAACAACTCTGTTCAGATGATTTTTGGAATTGGTTGGTTTCTATGGTAGTCTTGTGTGATTTTTGGCACTGTATCTTCATGCTGGTTCGGTTTTTCAATTTAACCCTTGATGGGTGTTTATTGTATTTCGAACTGTTGCTATATTTCCTTGTGTTTTGCATTCCGGCTTTAAGTTTGCGAAATATATGAAATGAATGTATGCTAGGCCTGCTCTGTGAGAACCCATGAATTGTTCTCGTGATGGGTACAGGCTACTGTGATGCTTGTTGATTTATACTCGTAGTCGATGCTTGTTGTTGACACTTGTCGTCGATGCTTGTTGTTGATACTCGTCGGAAGGGATACTGCTGGACATTTGTTTGATTGTTCAGTTTAATTGAACTTTTTGTAAGCTCTGTCGTGGTTATTATTGGTGGTGGTTATTGATTCTTGTTGGGTTTCGTTTGAAATTTAAAGTTATTTGTGAATAGATAACTTGTTGTGTTACAGTATTTCATTGTAACCTTGTTGAAGTTGTTTTTCCCTTGCGTTGAGGTTATGGGATTCAACCCGTTGATAGCATGCATATATATATATATATATATATTATTGTATTTGAAACGACTCTGTAGAGTCCATTGAATGATTCGTGTACTATGGACCACTGTGGAAGCTATATATACTTGAATATTGGTAATTTGATTTGACAGAGTCTGGAAGGAGTAACAGGTAATGCGACTTCTGTTATTTTGTAATGAATACCTTCGTTTTACAAGGAATTGTGGTTCAGACTCAGTTGGGTACTTATTATGTTTCCACTATGTAAGCTTGAGCGAATATTGTTATACGGGCTCAGTTGGATTCCTTGTTACAAAATCGTAACTTAGCTTTTGTTTAAGCCTGATTTTGAATGCTTACCATTGTTGGCACGGATGGAATCATTAACTATTATTTATCTTGTATACTGTTGTTTAGACTCAGTTGAATTCTTGATAAATAAACAGTGTAATTGCCTCAAATTAAGCCTGTTTGGTTTACTGTTGTTTTCGACACTGTTGGGTTCCTTGAGTATAGAAAGATATCTTGTATATCGGCTTCTGTAAAAGCTTAATCGTGAATACTGTTATACGGATTTAGTTTTAAATCCTTGATAGGTAATCAGTGTCACTGCTTCTGTATAAGCCTGATTATGAACATGTAATGTTTTTGGCTTTGTTGGATTTCGTTAAATAGCTTGACATCATGTCTTTCAGGTTTTTGTTTAGTAGGTCGTGAATACCATACTTTCAACTCTGGATGCATTCAGAAGTGACTACGATATGTTATGTTTTCTTTCTGATTAAATTCCAGTTAGATGTGGCTGTGCATGTTGCGTGGATTTCGTTTAAAAATCTCTCTGCATAGACATAGGGTAATGTCATTGCTTTAATGATTTTGAGTCTCTTGTTGACTGCGATAACAGAGAAGATCTTTTGATTTCGACTTTGGATCTAAAGGCCTTACAGTGTTTAGTAAGGACTAGAATGGGCTGTAGGTTGATGTAAGGGATTGTTGGCATGTTACGTCTTCTATGGCAGGTATATCTACTCTTGAGTATGATTGAACTTATGAGTTGTCGACTGCACCTCAACAGGTACTAGCAGTGAACATCTTCTTGTCTGTCGCTTCTTGTGGGAGGTCATACAGAGTCTGTTTGGTAGTTAGTCTCCACTGTTTGGCATGAGAGCTACTGTACTTTAGTTTGTTATATTGTAAACTTAAACGGAACAGTGGTGCTTTTGGTGGTCTGGTCTGTTTTATTCGTGTGTGTTTAAGGTGAATGCCTTGCTCTTGGAAAGGCGGTACAGTCATGAGCTAGTTCTGAGGGAAATATGTATAATTCGTGTATTCCTCTTCTGTTGCAAATTGTAAGTTGATATAAATGTTTATCTAACTTCTGAAATTGTTTTTATATAATGATGGAATCATGTTTTGATATGATTTTCCTCTTCTTATGTTGAATGTAATGATCTGTATGATGTTTGTTCATCTTGGGAATTACAATGGATAGTTGTTTGGACACTTTCGTCCTTCTTGATCCCTAATATTTTGATGAAATATTTGTGACGTATCTAGGACTATTCTGTAACAAAAATTTGTATTTACACGTTATAGACATGTTGAATTACTAAAGTATAGTCTGAATTATGTTTACTTGTTTGGTGAATTGATCTCATTTAAACAGGGTGTTTAATGAAAACAATTGATGGATTGCAATTGTTTTAAGAGTTAGTGCTTATCATGCTCAGTTCATCGAACTGACCCATGTTGACTATTTTTGCAGATGGTTGCCGTAAGTGGTAAAAGCATGCAGATCTGATAGGATGATCAGATTGTTTAGATTTGATTTTAAGTAGAATTACAGTTTGATTCTCTAAATGTACTATATGGGGAAAGATGTTCTTTTTCCGTTGAGCATTGTATCAAGTATGCTGAATGCATAAAATGTATTTGATTAATTCTGAAAGGAATAGAAATAAGTATTTGCTACTTATGTGTTGTATTCTTATTTTGATAGTTGACCTTCTTCGGTTTATATACCGGAGGGGCATTGTTATCATTGTATAATTTGGAGACTTTTGTGATTGTCAATGAAAGCTTACAAGAATATGTGATTGAATTCTTATGAGTGTTTAGCAGTTCTTGTATGTTCTATCGAAGGCTAAATTGAAATTTAGATCACTGTCTTTTTGGAAGATAGGGTTAAAATATACCTAAGCAGAACGCTAAACAAGCTGAATTAAATTATTAATCCCTAGTCCTGATTATGACAGGACAACATTTAATTGGATTCTGAATCATTTATATCTTGATACTAATAAGTATGATATAAATTCAGTTATGAGAACTGATATAAACCTAATGGGGTTCAGATGGCAATCTCATGTGAAGTTTATGAGATATTGTCCAATTCCATTGTTTTAGAATTATGTATATTCTATGAACTCCTTGATGAGACCTTGGCCTTAATAACTCCTCTGTGTAATGGGTTTTATTGAGAAAGGTCATCCTAGGATGAGGAATCCAGGGATCGGGAAAGGCTAACCTTAGGGGAACGTCTTTAATGTAATTTAAACTTAGTGTGCATAACACTTATTAATAAGTAGATCTTTTCGAGGCGGATTTAAAGGTTGACGGCACAAGTCAACTACAGGGTTGTACCTCTAAGAAGATTAGGATCTTCTCGAAGTTACAACAATGCAGGTGACTTATGATGACACCCTTTGCATTGATCGCTAAGATTTACATCTTGATCTCGAACGAGTTACTCAGGGACCGATTAGGAATGTGGTCACGTTATAAGGCTTCCTAGGAGATTCAAGGTATCTTGACACACTGGTTTAACTAGGGTTGAACCAGTATGTCATCATATCCCTAGTCCT
Source organism: Taxus chinensis (assembly GCA_019776745.2). Lineage (NCBI taxonomy): Eukaryota > Viridiplantae > Streptophyta > Pinopsida > Cupressales > Taxaceae > Taxus > Taxus chinensis. The sequence goes on along the minus strand of CM034152.1, from coordinate 361,917,630 downwards.
CGTGGGCATCCATATAACATTATCACCTTACTAATCCGTTTCTGAGTGAATAAGTTGGGATAGGAGGGACTGACTGAAGTCGGTATAAGACATTATACATAACATAAGAATGGGGTGAGGGACGTATTCCAGATTGACGAGTATGCCGTTAAGGAATACAAGACATAAGCAGTATGTTTCAAATCTTTGGCCAAAGTATCACAAGCTGCTGATTGCGTTGTCCTGAGTCACCTGGTCTAAGGGATGAGATGCCGATGAATAATGGTAGCAGTTATTCAGTTAAGTTCCTTGGACAGAGCATTCTGAATCCCAGAATAGGGAAGAGAACTGCAAGAGTGATGTGTTAAATAAAAACGCTAACTCTTATTACTCATGAATAGATCGGTAGATTACTGAGTCATGGAATGAATAGATCAGAGGTACTCCGAGTCATTACAGCTGCATATGGTTATCTGTTATTAAGAATGGTTATTTGATTTGTGAGTTCTAAATTATGTATTTAGAACCAGGAAGCATTTATCAAAAAAAAATTTGACTTGTTCTAATGTGTAAAATGAGGATGTTACAACCATCTTGAAATACCATCATCTTATTGATTAGGCTTCTTGACCATGCTTACATCACCACCTCATGAATTAGTCACACTTGCACACCTACAAGGAAATTCAACATGTTTTACAAAAATATAAAAATTCCATATACCTCTACAACACCTCTACAAGTCATTATACCATCTCAAGACACCATGCTTGCTACATCATCAATAAAACCAAGTAACTGCACTAACCAAGAAATACAACACATGACATCAATAAAGGACACTACCAATCACCCTTCATGTCCCTTACTCCTTTTTAACATCAATGAAAACATGTTTTCTAGTAAGAGGTTGATTTCACTCAGAAAGAAGATGATAAAATACCATGGAAATAGAAAAGTGCATCACAGTGGTGAGACATTCGACAGTATACTAAATATGATTATATGAAGGAGATTCAAACAACAATACCTACATAATACCAATACAAACTCTTTTATTGGTAATGTTTCATGGTCATTATTTTCAATTGTGAGATATGATTTTGTTAACATATCCTAGGCTAACAGTCATATATGTATTTATATCAAAAGAGAAGTGTGTAATACAGGGATGGATGTGAATGTGGCCTTGGTTAGTTTGTGTTTATCGTGATAGATTTATATTTTTAACTAGTAAGGAACACTGCACAAGTGCAGACGGGAGGGATTCAAACTTATATCAACTAGCCATTGTTCAAATTAATTGATTGATTTTGAGCCTGTGCCTCAAGTAGAGGAAGAAAGGGATGGGAAGGGAAGGGAAGGGAAAAAATGAGTCATGGTGATAATTATGTCTTGGTGAGATATGTAACAGAAATGGAAAATGATAGGTAGAAAGTTAGTTAGAATGGAAGATAAGATAGATTATAGAATGTAATATAATATCATAGCGTACGCACCATCCTAGCTCAAAAGTAAATTTTTATTTGATGTAAGCATACAAAAAAATGGTAAAATCACATAAGAATTCATAATAATGATTTTTGTGTAATGTTGAAGGACTTACTCAAAGAGATGCAATATAACAAAGTAAACAAACAAACATAATACAATAAACTTAAACAAATAATTCTTAAGACAATTGTACCAATGTTTTTGTTATCCGACTTCAATACCCAAATGCTTGGGTTATAAGAAAAGGGTTAAAATGGTTCCCCAAGGAAGGATATGTGCAAGGGATTGGATGGAGGACATATAAGTCCTATGAAAATAAAACATTCACTGTGAAACTTCCCCAAGCAATGATATATGTTGGGAATACATATATAGTAAGAAAACAAGATTTGTTAATGAAATAATATCACAAATATGATATGCATATTGTGCGCTAGAAAGAACAAACACTGAAGTGGGATGTTTTTTGGTATAGTTTGTTATTTTTAGGATTTTCTGTGTTTTTAATGTTTAAGGTTTTCATATTTTATGAATGTTTTCTAATTTTTTATGTTTGACCAATGTTTTTGCATTTTCAAATGGTTTCTGATTTTTTTAGGGTTTTTGAAAGTTTTCCTAAGCTATCTATGGGAAAATTAAGATGTAAATATTCCCCCAATGAGAGGTAATAATATACAAGGGAAAATCCCATGCATATGTAAAATAATAGGATCGGAAAAATCAAGGAAAAAAGGAATAGGTTCAACAAGATGATGAACTTGAGCCAATGAAAAACTAGGAAGGAGTAAGCATGACCCCGGTATAAACTAGCCAAGAAACAAATGATAGATAGAAGTAAAACATTTTTTATTAAAAGGGGAAAAAGTTTCCCCAAACAAGCTAAAGAGTAATTTTAATACACATGGATGTTCTTGAACAAAGTAGAAGAATAATGTGAATTATATGGAAGGATATGAAAAAATTATCTAGAATATTAATGATGAAAAACTGACGATGTAAAGGCACAAATCACGAGACAATATAAGCACTAATGCAAGAGTCTGAAAAAGGTATCAACAACACTTGGTAACATACTAGTCTTGTTTTCTCATCAAGATCTAGTATGTGCGCATGAAAATTAATTATTTCTCAAAGTGAAGATTTAATAAGAAATAAGTGAAAACAAACTAGCCAATGTATAGGAATGATTGATTTGGATAGTTTATTAGTGAATGGAGGATGGAAAGAGATCCATACATTCCTCTAATATCATCAAGGCATCCATAGTCCTAATGGATATGTATCTAATTCTAGTCACAATATTTCTCTGGTGCCATCCCAACGTCCATAGCCCCGGTAGAGATACTAAAAATACCCCTATAGAGAGTTTTATTTCTTTGTTTTTTCTTTTGATTTTTGATTGCATTTTTTTTTTCTTTCTGACATGTATTTCTACTCTCTCAATTATCTTGATAAGGAGTTAAGAACCACTGATGTCTTGATGGAAGGATGTGGAAGTGATGATGGCATTGGCTAGTGTTAACAACTACAGCCAAAGGTATTTGTAATAATTTTATTACATATATGATAGTGATAGGATTTCTAAGAGGTCATTTGTTATTTAATTTACCAAGGTAATGAAATACCAAGGTCAAATGGATAAAATAGAGATAACATGTCACACAATGAGTGTTAATAGACTAATTAAAATAGCATTGAAGCGATGAAAATGGTGGGTGATTTGCAAAGGAATTAAAGGAAAGGAAAGAGCATCCATGCACATGAAATTGTTGGCCATTATCTCTAGTGTTGTCATTTATGTCAAATAAATTAATGGAAAAGGGTGTGTAGAGTTCATATGAGTCCTCATGAGGTGTCTTTTAGTGTCTAACATCAAGTTTGATTGGTAGTGACTGATTTTTGTGAAGTCCTATGGTACTTTGGAGCATCATCTAGTAGGCATGGTCATTGTGTGAGATATCCTAATTTCTTTGAAGGTTTTTTTGAGGTAAAAATAGGTCATTATGATGTGTAAAAGGTGTCTATGTGTCTCCATGTGGTATCCATGGTCATTTCATGAGTTTGCATGGTTAAGTCAGATCATTCTAGGTATATTCCTAGACCTAAAGCATGTGGTTTAGCATGGTGGCATGATTTTGTAATCAAGGTAGTCATTTTCAAGCATGGTAGGATAATGGTGATGGTGTATATGAAATAAAGGATGATTTTTAGGTTGTTTCTCAGCTCTATGATGATGTTTCATGGTCCTTGGGAAGTAATATTGTGAAGAAAAGCTAAGTAAGCATGGGTAATTCACCGTGAATGGAGAGTTTTTGGAATATTTGAGAATGAATGATATTTTTCATGCATATAATAGGTAGTCATGGTGTTTTAAGAAAAATTTTAGGTAAAAATTTTGAAGGAAGCTCAAGTTATGATGTTTTTAGTAAAACCAATATTTATAGAAAAAAAAACCAGATCGAATTAGTAAATTGTGATGCACACCCACTCTCACACACTATACATCAGATCCTGAAGATTTGGGGTTGATTTTCCATTAATCTAAGACCATTTTTCAAAAATAATGAGGAAGTTTCATTTTCAAACCTTTATGAAAAATCATTAAGAAGATAAGTAATTGTGAAACCCTAGAAAAACCCTTCTTGAGCAACATGGAAGAATTGAATTGTATAGCCTCTAGAATGTCTTGGTAAAAAAATTGATGCATCGGGGTTGAAGATGATTCCTCATATCTCATTTTTGTGGTGGTTTGGTGTTCTGGCTAATTTTGAGAATAGAGAAAAAACTTAGTTTATTGGGTTTTATAGTTTCGGTCCTAAGGTGGAAGTTTCATGTTGAAAAAAAAACATTTCTAGAATCCTTGGGAGTTTCTATAAGTATCCATGAAATTTTTTAGATATGTTTCTTGGATAAAATGAAGATACATGTTCTCAAAGTTACCCTATCAATTTCGGCCTTAAGGGCTACAATGCTAGTCTTGTGGTTTGAGTTGTGTTTGATAAATTTACTCGATGTTGTAGTGCTTGTTTTTTTTCATGGGTAGTTGATTAAAACCTGTATGATTATGTCTTCAATATCTTTGTTTTGATGTGGTGAATTGTTTTTCAATTGAAGACCTATTGACCTAGATATCCCTAGTTGGCATGCTCAAAAAGGTGACGAAGGAATAAGTGTGTTGGGTGAGATTCCTCCACATTAATTATGCTTCTTAGTGCTTGTACATGTTGGTATGATTCTCATTGATATGTTCTATGGATGTGGTTATCTTGGAAGTGATTGGTTTGGAAGCATTAGATCAAGTTTCTATCAAGACTGGTTCTTGAGCCCTTGGAGTTTAAATGAGAAGTTTCAGATATTGTCTTGGTTAAATGCCTTTCACTATGATTTGGAAGATAAAATGAGTTTTTATGGAAATTAAACTTGGAGACCTTTCCATTGATATATATTTTGTGTCTTTTGATATGAAACCATATTTGTTTTGAAAACCTAGTTTTGGGGTTTTGAAGCCAATTTGGAGTAGTTTACAAAGTTTGAGCTGTTTGGAGGTCTTCCACTTTGAGTTGAATGAAAAACTAAATCGTTACAAAAATTATATTTCAGATATATTTCCATTGATATATGACTTGATCCATGATGATGATTTTTTCTATGCTAAGTCATGGTCATTCTTCAAGACTAAATTTTGAGGCATTGAAAACCTAGTAGGGATTACTTTCTTCTTAGAGAGATTCATGGTGAAGATGGATGTTTCAGTGTTTCTTGTAGACTATTAAGGATGTTTAGGACCTATGTATGAATTTTGTAGATATTATGGATTTTGTATTGACAAATATGGAGTATTGAAAACCTATGGATTTATTGGAGCATTTGTTAGTGCTTGGAGAGCATGTTTTGAGCTTGTTTGTGCATCTTGGTGTTTGTTGGAGTTGTTTTGACCCCTTCTAACCTACTTGGGTTATTTGTGTGAATTTATATGATTTTTCTCTTATTTTTGAGTTTAGAATAACTAACCTACTTAGTCTAGGTTGACCCAAGAGTAGATTTGATCTAGTGTTAAGTATACAAGCTAGTGTTATAGTGAGTCATTTGTGACTAGTTGAGATAATGCGTGCATGAGTGACCTATAAATGAGTGAAGAAGAGTTTTGATGGGTTATGGACTGATATTATAATACTTATGAAGACCTGAAAAATATTGAGGATCGGTGATGCAAGGAAAATTGACCTAATTGGCCCATGAAGAAGAGAGATTGAGTGAGTTTGAAGAGAGCTTATTCAAATGAGGGTTTAGTGTGTTTAGAGTTGATCTTGGATCACCATAACCTTGTGGGATCAACATATATTTATCTATCACTCTTTTTATAAAATCTCTTACGATGAGTCATATTTAGAGGATTCCTTTGTTGTGAGTAATATTATAAAAGGTTTAGGCATTAGTGTTCCTTGTGGGGTTGGTGGCTCACTAAACAAATCTTACAGGATATGTAATATTCTTGCAAGTACTTTCTTTGGATTAATGTAATAAATGGTTTCAGTAAGTTTTCTTCCCCTTGAGGGTTTCGCACTTATATTTGGTGTCATGTGTTCTCTCTTTTGTTCTTGATCTTGTGAATGATTAATCACACACTAATAAGCTCATGTATGGTTATGGATGTTAGATGAATGGATAATTGAATGATGAATGTTAATATGTTATGGAAAATTAAATATTTTTTGTAGGACTGATTCACCCCCCCTGATCATCTATTGTGCTTCCAACAATTTTTATTAGAGATGGTCTTTGAGAAACAAGTTTACAACTTGAAGTAGATTCTCTGGTAGAAAAAGCAATGGAAAAGGTCTTCATGAATGTTGAAGGTATCCTTAAGAAAGAAGTATGTTTTTATAGATTCCTTGATTCATAGTCTATAAGATCTTGATGGCAATTTTCATGGAGATAGAGGATAGTAAAAGTGCACCAAAAGGCTATAATTTCAGGTTGAAATAACTTATGTCTAAAGCACTAAAGGACAAAGAATACTACATCAGGTATGAAGTAAAGTGAAATATTTAGATTAGTATTAATAAGATGATTCCAGAATAGGTTGAATATATATGGGAGGTTAGAGAATATTTCTAAAGCTCTTGATGGGATCTTGGAAACTTGGTCAAAGAGATAGTGAATGAAAAAATAGGCATAGGATTCAAAGGAAAACATGTGAATAATGATGAAGGTTTTTCAAGCTTTTAAAAAAACATAAAGGTGATAAAGAAGGTTGATTTAAATAATGTCTAACCCTATTAACACAACCTAAAGTTGTGAGTTATGGTTCTTCTTTCAATGGATATTGCTACTCTTGGCATGGTTTTGATCATATATATAGGGATTGCAAGAATAATCCCTCTAAAATGAATTAATAGAAAGATCATTACCACTCCTTTAAGGGTCAATGTTACCTCATGTTGTGATTATGTTCATAAGGCCAAGGATTGTAGTTGGAATCCATTAGTGTGTATGATCCTAGAAGTTGGAAGAGTATTGTGTTTTACAATTTTCACTACTTGGAGAATCTCCAAGAAGTCAACAGTAGGTGAATTCAAGCTTCTAAAAGGAAAGAGAAAAAATATTTCAAGAGGAAAATCATTCCTAAGAATGAATCTGAGATAAATCAAGTTTATTCCTATGATCAAGAAGGATTTTGATGGAATTATAAGAGGTCAAGAAAATAAAATGAAGCTTGGTCTATTGAATGCATAGCATTAAGTATAATCTATTGAAATTTTTCAAATAACAAGGTCTAATTAAAACAAGGAGGAAAACAAGATAATCAATTTCAAATCATAACAAGAAGGTATGATTACTTTGATTGAAGAACCAAGGGTTGAGGAAATTTCACATGTGAAATTGATATTCCAGTCGTCCATACATGAAAAGTTGATAAAAAGTATGTAGTTTGGGATACTTCAAGAGTTATGAAGTATGATATCTTATCTATCCATGAGTTTTGCACTCCTTGCTATTGATTGGTGTCCTTGATTTTTTAGATCTTATCCATCATGTTTTCATCTATGATAAATTATCATATGTTTCATTCTCTAAAATTTTTCCAATTCTTGATGTGAAGTTTTTGTCATGTCTCTATAAGTTGTTGTGTCAAGGTCCTTGATTTTCATCAATATAAGGTATGGTATGTGTTCATTCTTAAAGTGTTTTTTTCAAATTGAGGAAGAGTCTTGCATTTCTGTGTTCCATAAATATAAATGGAGTATGTATATTGATACTGTACTATGATGAGATTTTTTTCAAGGATTTTAGAAGGATAATTGTCAAGTTATGAGTGGATAAAGTATCTTGTGAGAATGTGAAGGGTTCTTCATTGTTATGTTGTATCATTTATAGTTTCAAGAAGGTGATGGTTGTTATTGATAAGGTGTCATGAGTTTAGGATCTTACTTGAATGAATATTATGAAACCAAGTTGTAGGTACATAATACAAAGTCTATGAATATGTGTTACAAGACAATAGTGCTATGAAGGTATCAAGAGTTCTTGCCTAAAGAAATGCTCCAAAAGAATGGAAAAAGTTAAAACATGGGTACAAGATATTGTATATACTTGAGGTCATGGCTATGTTTCAATATGTGTTGTCATATTCTGAGTAATCCTGAGTTGTGTAATCATTATAAGTTCATGTCGATGTGTCAAATTCTGATATGTTGATAATTCATGTATCATTTCTTAATCAAAGCTATCAGGGTAGTGGTATTAAGGGTTTGTGCCCTGATTTGGATGATTCAAGCCTAAATGTATCACAATGTCCTAGAAGGTGTATTTCTCCCTGAATGGGTTAAAAGGTATATTTAAATTTTTCCAAGTGTTCACATGATGTCATTATCTAAAAAACATGTATGTACATTAAATATCTTCATTAAAAGTGATTGATATAATATGAAGCATGGTGTAAAAATGGTAACATGAAGGATTGGAAGTTCTTAGCATACTATATGTGTGATATCATCGAGTTAAGGTGAATAAATTGTGATCTTACAATCTCCTATACTGAATTAAGCATTGATCAAATATTGTTGAAGTGTAAGGTGGAAGGTTGTATGAAGAATAAGTATTCATCATTACATGATTAAACATTTCTCTCAGACAATAAAAGGGTTATATCAAAATATGAGCAACTAAATACCTCTTTTGTCAAAATCCACATCTTGATTGAAGAAATTTAAAGATTTTTCATGATCATCATGAGCTAAGATATTCCATTTGAAGTTCATAATTGTGTTGTAAGGTGTATCTTTAAAATGAGGAAGCAGTATGAAAGAAATTTTCAACTCTGTGAATATCAATAGATGAAAGAGCATAGAAGTAAGTAAATGAAGACTTCTGAGATCAAAATATAAATACCAGAGGATTTGAACGTGAATAACCTAAATGAGAGTTCCTTGAATTTTTTTTACAAAACCATGAAGCTTTCTCTGGTTTCATATGTATGGGAAGATTAATTCAGAAAATGGTATGAATACATTCATAGGAGGCAGAGATAAAGTAATAAGTTTGGACAATGAGTTATGAGTTGTCTGGATGGATGAAGGACATCAAGATATGTTACAGGAGTCTTCTTGGTTTCATCTTTCTCTAAATGATGTAGTAAGTTCCTTCTATAACACCAAAAATACATGTTTTTAGGATTTAAAGATATCCCATGTTCTTAGAACCTGATCAATACTTGCTCCAGGTGTTTCAAATTATATCCCCAATTTTTAGAAAATACCTTGAGATCGTCAAGATTAAATACAATAAAATGCTTAAGATCCTTGAAAGCAAGATCCATTACCCTTTGAAAACTAGACCTAGCATTAATGAGACCCTGGAAAACATTCTACTTTAAGCAAAAATTTCCCAATGTAGCGTTGAAAGAAATTTTGTGTCAATCCTCCTTTGATACCTCAACTTGATTGTATTCAGAAAAGCCATTACGAAAATAAAACATTTTAGATCCAATGACTACTTACATGATATGGTCCATAATGGGAAGATGTTAGTTTTACTTTAATGAGGCTTGATTCAAATTGTGAAAGTCAACACAAATCCTTATCTCACCATTTTTATTTCAAATTGGGAAAAATTTAGTGACCCATGTGGAGTGGTGAATGGGAAATAGAATTCTAGCATTCAACATTTTTGGAAATTCTTCATGTTATGTCAAAATTATAGCACCCATGACTGCTTTTGATTTGTGTGTGAGGCAATCAATGTAACCTACATAACGTGGGATTATCCTGCAGTGTGGGACATTATAAGTAGGATAATCGTTTGGAGAAAGCCAAATTCTTCTACTCACCTAGTGCCAACTTCTCCAAAGTGCAGAGAGTGGAAAACTAAACTAATCCTACCCTAATTCTTTCCAAGGAGACAAGGATAGAAGAATGCATAAAATTAAATCGACTCTAAGTGAAGGTGATGCACTAAGAAAGGGTGAAACAATCTAAAGCGAGTGAAAAAACAGGGAGAAAACAAGGTAAGAGAGGGTAGGTGGGGGTACCACAGTCTAAGACAATATTTAATTCCCTGTATTCATAAAGCACAACAAATTAAAGGTCCTATAAAGAGATATAAGCATGCACAATATACCTGCAAACATAATGGAAGGTAAAAGATGTAATATAACCTGAATTAGGGAAAGGAAAGCCATAAAAAACCATTTTTATTGCTTAGAAATGTGCACAATCCATTACAATATAGGCATAAGGAAAAATCCTTTACAATAAGCCCAAATTCGAGCCCTTTAGCATAATACCTCCTTTGTCTCATAATACATCTGGAACAATTTTGAGAGAGTTCCTTTACATTACAAAAAGTCCTCTCCTCAAAATGGGGTGAATTTTACAATATATAGAGAAAAGAACCTTGGAATTTCCTCAGTAAATAACCTAATGCATTCAATTATCTGAAAAGAGGTATGGGCAGCCATAAAAATACGCTTCCCAAGGGTACTTATCTGGTAGAATAAGACATGGACATCATACTTCATTGAAACCAGTTGTTGAGCTATATTTTCACCCACCTACCTCACATAATCTAAGGCCTGATGTCAATATTCATGTGGCTGGCTGGTAACACATTTTTTTGTATTATCGGTCGGTAATAAGTCGGTCCCAAAAGTGTTTTCACTCATCGATAGTTTCCATGTTGTTTTTGGGTTAGTTTCTATTACCGGCTGGTAACACCATCCCTGTTACCGGCTGTCAATGATCATATACACCCCATGGGCTTTCAGGAAGTTGTCATCCTATTTTCTTCGGTCGGTAACACAATTGTGTTACCAACCGATAATTCCCATACATGTTACTGACCAGTAGTAATCATACATTGTTGGGCACCTTCACTATTGTCGACCGAAGATACCATTTTGTTATCGTCCGGTAATGTCCGTACATTATCGGTCGGTAACACCATCCTTGTTACCAACCAGTAACGTTTGTACGTTGTTGACCAATAATATTTTTCTATTTTCTATACCCAATGGCTCAAACCTTCACTACAACTTGTCACAAGCTACCTTGTTTGTAAACCATTTTCCATTAACTGTCAATGCCCAGACCTGTAGGTTAGTCCATTTTGTAAGGGTGCAAAAAATGGATAACAATTGGCAACTCATGAGGTGATGTGCCTGCTATATCTAAAAGACCAGTGACCTTGTGGTATCCATTGGGCATGGAGTCTTTTTGATTGCTGAAACTAGTCCAACACGTATGAATTTACCCCTCAAACCCTCTGAACAATGTTGGCACCTATCATTTCCTTCAACCATGGGCTCAAGATTAATGCTCCATCACAAGACCCTGCCTAAAACTAGAAAGTGTAAGAGCAACAAAGCTACAACTATATACAAACATGAAAATCATACATATTCCAAATGGAATATGCAGAGAGTGCACAAGAAATTATTTCAAAAGTAAAAATAAACTATCAATAAAGCAATGGGATACATGAACTTGGAGGAATTGAACTAATATAATATTTAAAAGGAAGATACTTCATTTTAGTAACAATTCTTGAGATAGATTCCATTGACTGGAATATGCAATTCTTCTCCATCCAACTTTTACAATTAGAAATCATTGTTTTCTTGCATCCTGAAATCATGTAAGGGCCACTCCATATTACATCGAACTTGGAGTGTGTTCTTGGTTTAGATCTGTCTGCATCCCAATTCAAGACCAATTCCCCTTCTTAGAAGGTTATATTTTTGGTCTTTCTGTCAAATCTCATCTTGATTTGAGCTTGGTCTTTCCCCATTACTTCCATAGCCTTGTTCCTCAGCTCCTCTAGCTCCATAAGCTCTACATACCTAAATTCCATGGCATCAGACTCAAACAACTCCAGCTACTTTATAAGCTCCAAATCTGGTAACTATAGGGATATTGGCAACCCTAGCTCCCTATCATAGACCAACCTGAAAGAAGAATAACCAGTTGACTTTTTAGGAGTTATTCTATCAGCCCACAAGGCTAATTTTAATTTAGTGTGCCATGTTCTCTAGTTCCCATCTAGATTCCTCCTTATAATTCTCAAAATATTTTTGTTTGGTGAACTCAGCCTGCCCATTACCCTGAGGGTAATAATTAGAAGATGTTCTCAAATAGATGTTATTCTTAATAGCCCAATCAAATATCCTTGCTCCAAGAAAAGCTAAGGCATTATCTGATATTATAGTGGAAGGGACACCAAACCTTGTCACGATAACTTTGTAAAAATATAGGATGTTGGCCTCATTTGCTTCTTTGAGTGCAACTTTCTCTATCCACTTGGTGAAGTAATCTGTGGCTATCATAATCTACTTGTGGCCTAATATGGAATTTGGATTGATCACTCCAATAAAGTCCAAACCCTATTGCATGAATGGTTCATTTATAGAAATGGGGTGGAGTGAAAGGGATACTAACTTCTCTCTACTTGTGAGGAAAGCACATTTCTTACATTTCTAGATCCAAGTATAGTTGTCATTAAAGAGGTTAGGCCAATAGTTCCCTGCCTTCATAATTCTAATATCCATGTCACCCTTGGGGAAAAATGGCCATCTATTTCTCCATCATGAAACTCGTGCAATACCATTTCTCTCTAATATGTTCAAATGCACCTTAGGAGGACACCATTGACATCCCTTTTGAACAAAAAACCATCAAATAATGCAAATGGAATATAATGAAACCTAAAATACCTTCTTTTAGCTTTACCCAATTCCTAAGGACATTGACCTATTTGGAGAAAGTGGATTATATCCTGCATCCAACAGTAAATAGGTAAAGCATTGGTTGTTTGTTCTTGATCATCTTGATCTAGAAGGGTGGACTCTTTATATACATGTTGACTTGAAACTAGTTGTTTACACAACCCTTTTCCCCTAACTAGTTTGGTCACCTTAATATCAATGGCATACTCCATGACCTTGGTTATCCAACCAGCCCATTTCTCATTAAGGTACTTATTTACAAGAAATTCTTTCACACCTACATGTGAAACTAGTAGATGAATTATATTATTTGACACAAGATGCCTAAATTTCTTTAAAATTCTAATAACAACAAGGACGCATTTATAAATGAATGAGTGTCTCACATCATAATCTTTAAGGCCCTGGCTGAAGAATGCAATAGGTTGATCCATCCCTTCTTTATTTAGTTGTACTAGTATGTCAGATATTGCATCTGTGCCACCAAAAGAATATAGAGTGAAGTCCTTCAAAAAAATTGGATTTATAAGGGTTGGAGCCTATGCAATGGCTTGATTTATGGCTTCAAAGATTCCTTTTCCTTCAACAGTCCATTTAAAATCCATGTTCTTCTTTAGCATCAATGTTAATGGCTTGACCAACTTAGCAAAGTTAGGAACAAACCTCATGACGAAATTGATTTTTCCCCCAAAAAATGTTGGAGAGCCTTCTTGTGACTTGGGAATTTGTAGAGAATGGATAGCTTCAACTCTTTTTGGATCAATTGTCAATCCTTTCTTCGACACGATATGGCCTAGAAACTTTCCTTTGTAAGAAAAAATATGCATTTCTTCAGATTCAAATACACTCCAAACCTCCTTCACATTTGGAATAGATGCCTAAGGTGAAAGAGGTGGCTTTCTGCATTCTTGGAAAAACACAATAATGTCATCAAGATAGACAAACACTATTTTGTTCAAAATCCCTTTGAATGCCATATCCATATCCCTCTGAAATGTTTTCTCTAGCATTTGACAACCCAAATGGACATCTTTCTTATAGGCATAAATGTACCCTATTTTTATGGTGAAGAGTCATGTTTATGATTTATTGGTCCTCCTTCACCATGATCTGATTATAGCCTGAATATTTGTCTAGGAGATGAGAACCTTTCTGAACCAGACCACTAGACCTGTAATATATGCTCCATAGAAGGGAAGTGGGTAGTGGTCTTTGAGGGATGCCCTGATTTAGATCCTGAAAGTCCCACATAAAACCTGATCTCTCCATTTCTTCTTCCTGTCTGGTACCAAATTTTCTACCCAACTCAATATGTTTGATTAGAAATATGATGCTTTCCCCTGATGAGCTTGTTTAGTTACTCCTTCATAAGAGGCTCTATATGAGGATTGACTGGCCTTATTCTTCTGCCTAACATGTTTAGCTCCTGGATCTAGTTCAATAGTGTGTTGTTCCAACTTTAGATTAAAATCCTCTCAAGTCCTCATAGCTACAAGATAAAGAAATCTCAGAAATTCTTGGCAAATCTATATGAATTCAAATTTTTCTTTATCCATCACTCACATTGCCAATTTGGAGCATGTTTACCCTCTTCCAATTGACAATCAAGCTCAGATCCTTCAACCTTTTGACTTGGATATTAGCATTCTCCTTTCTGGAACTAATCATTTGGGTTGAACATTGACTCTAAAGTCATTAAAAATTTTAGCAAATTTATATTGTCCACATCTGCGCTACTTGATCTATCGTAGTGTTGCTCTAATCTATCCTAATTTCTCAAGCTGAGAACTCAGCCTCCTACTGCAAGAAATTAATGAATTTGATGATCATTCTCAAACACATGTCAACTTGTGTTGTTATCCAGTATAGTTAGCCTCACAATTACCTTGAATATGTGGTTGTGCTTTATCTCTTTTAATACTATCAACCACATTGAATGTTTTCTCCAATTTCACTGCAAGCCTATCTTGTAGCCTCATTCTTCTTCCTCTAGTATGGCAAATGAATGTTGAATGCTTCAAGGTCTTCAATGATAACCCCATACCTTAGTTCTTGTAGCATCTTGATTCAGATCATTCTTAGTTGTATGGGATCCTTCTAACTTGGTTCATAATTAACTCACTATCCCCAAATGCACTTGTAAGTTTTTGATACCCCTCTTCTTTTCCCAATGTAATCCATGGATCAAAGCCTCATACTCAGCTGTGTTATTTGAAAAAACAAACTGAAAATGGAAAGTTGAGTAGTATTTTATACCTTGAGGTGATAGAAGCATTGCTCCTCCTCCATAACCTTTCCTACTCCTTGAACCATCAAAGAACAAGTGTCATACTCCATTTTCATCTTTTACATCAAACTTGCTGATGCTAGTGAGAGGCGGATTTCCTTCATGTGAGCAATAGATTCCTAAATTATCCTTTTCCATCTCTTTGTATGGATCAGAAGAATGCCTATTATTTTCCCATTCATTAAGATTCAAATATGGAATGCCTCTAACCTTGGTATTTTTTTCTGGAGTGCTTGGGAAATCTTCTTGATCAAAAGCTGAGTAATTGGCATTGATCAAAATTGGCACATGGGTCTCAATATGAAATTTGGAAATTAACTCCGACCTGATTGTATTCTTGGCTCCATATCTTGTTCTGAAAAGTATATGTGACTAATATGTTGATAGGTACCCTCCAATCTTAACTGTGAAGTCCCTAGAAATTTTAGGGCAAAGAGTGGAGGAAAATCAATCACTTATATATCTTTCTGAACAATAACTTTAGGGCATGCATGAAGTGTTAGATTAAAATCCTTGATGATTCCAACTATTCCAACTATTTTCCCATCTAATTGCACCACTCCTTTAGAAATAGGCTCATACTTAAGACCCATTTGATCTGCAATCTACTTCGGCATCAATGAGTTGTTTTCCATTGAGTCGATCATATAGTTGGGTGTAATATTATTCCCAATAATTAATCAAAGACACATAAAATAGTGGAGGCTTCGTATTTCTACTTATTTTACCCTCCTTTGGCTACACTGTATTACTGAGGACCTTCTCTTGATATTTGAATGACTCATTTAAGATGGGAAAGTTAGTTATGGATGGTTATAAGAGGTCCCTTTGACCCATGAATTTCAAAGATTCCCACATAGAGATGCTTACATTTTTTTCCTTCATGTGGTCGATTATTTTGAATGAAGGCGGGTTATCCGTCAGTTTCCCTCTTCTTGGAACTACCTTCTCATGTACCTGAGCTGTTGTAATAGGAACTCTAGGCTGATTTTGTGAGTCTGAGACTGGATTTGAGTTGCCAACTCCATGGGCCATAATATAAGGTTGAGTAAAACCCACATTTAATGATTTTCCTCCATCTATATTTATTTTCTAATACCTTTTGTTGGTTACTACCCCCTGAGAAGGGGACTAATTTATACCACAAGAATCTTTTGTTTTCCTGTTCACAAGTGTGCTCTCACTTGAAGTTACATCTTTTGTAGCTTCTTGCTATTGATTTTTTTCTTGGTTTGTCTCTTGAGGCACACAGATAATTTATACCATCAATTCCTAGTTGATCATACCATTGAAACATGTTTCCATATTATGGGGTTCACTACAAGGAAATCACAATTCATATTCATGTGTTATGTTATTCTAGACTGGAACCAAGGCTTGGCATGTTGAAGGTGTATTAATATTGTATGGGTGAAATGGTCTAATGGTTTGGGGTTGTCCTTGATTTTCAGTTACATATTGAATGAGAGGTCTACTAAGCTGATATGGAGGCCTATTTGGTTGTTCTTGAGGCTGATAAGGTCTAAAATTTTGGGCATGCTACCTCTTGAGGGTTACCAATTCATTCCCTAGGTTTTGCAATTGCTTCATACCCTATTAGAGTTCTATTGAGGTGCTAGAAGAAGAGGTGGAAGATTCATTGGAACTTTGATTTCTAGGAGCATGAATAGGGGATAAATTAGGTGTTTTGCTAGAATTAGGATTCCCCATTTCTGGATAAAGAGGCATATGTGGCCTAGGTGCAAGTTTACCAGCTTGAATTAGGTAATTTTCAGCTCTAATGGTTATGGCATAACCTCATGGTAAGGTTATTCCTCCCATAGATTGTATCATTATAGATATATCAAAATTTAAATATTTATTAAAATAAATAAATGCACCTTAAACAACTAGTCTTACGGAAATAAGAATCATGTCCCACATCCTTTGAAATCTAAAATTGAAGTTGGCCATCTGCTCATTTGGCACCCTCTTTATAGTTATTAGTTATTCTAGCAAAGAGATATTATGCACCTTTTCTCCAAATTTATTGTAGAGAGTTGTGCATATTGCACTCTAATTTGCAATTGACCTTTTTGTCAGACTCCTAAACCATTGCAAATATCCTCCTTTGAATGAATAAGTTAACAACCTAATAGCCACATCTTGTTCAATGATCTCATGGATAATGCAGGCATTAGCAATATCCTAAATGTGTCAGTTGGAGTAGTTTGATTATCCTGGTGAAGAAAGGTATGCTCTTAAGAGCATATGTTGGGATGGTATTTTTGGCATTAAGAACAAAAGTACTACTACCAGTAAAATTGACAAATCCCAAATTCTATTGTGTTACCATTGTAATAGGTCTGATAACTCTAGTATACTATAGGAAAATCCTACCATTTGTAAAGAGTCCTATTTGGTGGTAAAGGTGACCTTTGTACTGATATTCCTCTTCTTACTCTTCTAGATGATAATTGTAGGTACTCAAAATCTCCCTCCTCTGTTGTTCTATACCTTTTCTGAATTCTTCTCATGAACTTGAGCACTTGCACTAGTTAAACCAATTGATTTGAACAAAGGAGTCACCATATGTGTTTTTTGAGAGCCTCCAAAGGATAGAATCTCACCAAGATACACATCCAAAATTAATGAATCTTGAAATATTGACTTTGATCCCACCAGGTGTGCCAAAACTGTTATGTCGAAAAAGTAGCACCCTAGGATTTACATATTACAAAACCCTACTTTTCACCAACATGGTATTTTCTCAAGGTGTGGGATCCTCACAATTGAGATAAACCTCAAGAGAATGTTGGTTACTCTACCTATTCTAATTCAAAAACTAATCCTATAAAGGGAAATGTGACTATTCTTACACTTACCTAAAATTACAAGGCACCAGGGAAGAGAAAGACACATAAAGTGAAATTCCTAAACTAAGGGAGGCGATAGCACCAAGAACAAGGGGGTGGAGATATCCTTAGTGTGTGAAAAAGGAATAAAATGAGGTAGAAGAGGGCAAAGAGAAGTTCCATAGTTCAAAGAAACATAGTCAAGCCTCCAATTTCATGGAGCACACTGAATTTGAATCTTATAAAAGAACGCAGTATACAAAATATACTTGCAAATGTAATGAAAGGAAAAGGAGGAAATACAATTCGAGTTAGGGAAATAAGAGCCACAAAAACCAATTTATTTCTTAAAATGATGCACAATCCATTAAAATATAGCCACAAGGCAAGAATCTAATACAAATTACATAAATTCGGGGCCTTCAGCTCACAAAAGTGTTGGAACAACTTTTACAGAGTTCTCTACATTCTAGAATGTCTCTCTTCAAAATAAGCTGAAAATTACAATATATAGAAGAATATTCTTGAAATTGCCTCACCAACTAACAGGTTTCATTAAAGAGGTATGGGATGCCATAAAAATTTGGTACTTTTCATGGACAACTAGTCATGGGTGCCATATCTCATTAAAATGTTAGTTGAACCACTTTTAACTACTTCCATTAATGCTTAGTTTGTTCTTGTGTTCGGTCGGTTGCGTAATTTTCCCTGGTGTCAGATGGCTTTATAAATACAACCGGTTGTTAACATGTTTTTCCCACTACCAAAATTCCTCTTCATCATGTCACAAACACTTAATTTTTTCTACCAAGTGGTAGCACAAAATTAATTTTTGGTCAGTAACTCCTTTTTCACCTTTGTGCAACTAGTCAGTAGCACAAAAATGCTACCAACCAGTAGAATTTAAAACTACTGCCAGAACCTCCACCATTTCCTTTACCCATACTACCAACTGGTAGCATCCATTACATTGCTATCGGCCACTAGCATTTTGAGTCTTACCATCCAGTAACATCTAAGGATGTTACTGGCACCTCTGCATTGTTTTCCCTTTGCGGCCTTTCGACCCTGCTACCAGTCAGTAGCACCCAAAAATGCTACCGGTGGATTTTTTACCACCAATTTTCTTCTTCCAATCAGTTCAAACCTTTTCCACGATGAGTTGGAGACAAAATCATGCTATTCCATGTTTAATTTCAAAGTGATACACTCATCAACCACCAATGTTAAGACCTGTTAAGTTTTCCATTTTGTAGGGGTGCAAATAATGGATAATAGTTGTTGAAATATTTTAGTATGTGGAATGTTATATTCTTACATGATTTTTCAAGGACATAAGAGATGTTATGATATTTCTACATGTATTATGAATTATATGAAGGTTTGAACTCTCATGATCATATTATTATGTGATAGGGATAATATTATTAGATAAATACATCATGATAGGTTTCAGTGTATTGTGATAGAATACATTAGACCATGCTAATCTATAACAACAAGCTACATGTATGTATAGGTCTTGAATGAAGCAAACATTATCTAAGATGAATTTATATTGTTCAAAACAAGATATTTGATCATTTTTTTACAATTATGAAGTCAATGTGAAGAATGGAATCCTAGAATGGTAATGAGTTCAGGTATAGATGGAGTATGCACATGTCAAGGTACAGATTGGCTTGCATATGCTGAAATATTGGGTTGCATGTCTGAGAAGGATTATAGAAGTAGGGGGATTTTATATTAACTTTCCATCAGGTTCTCAAGGTGTAAAGAAGGATGATTTGATAGAGTTATTGGTTATATAAATTGCAGGGGAAGCGGGTCCTTTAGTTTTAAAATTTCTAGTATGATGCAAAAGATACAAAATGCACTGAAATGTTGTTTCAAGATTTTGCTAATGTTGTTGATTTATTCCCATGACATATGAGCAAGGTATGAGCCTTTACTCTTGAATAGAAAATTATAACTTGATAGTGTCTTTCCAGGGGGATTCATTAGAAGATGATTCATGAGTTGAGTTTGCTTTTGTTACACTATGAAATTTTGCAAAAGTGGAATAAAAATGTACTTTAGGGATTTTTGGTCATAAAGGTGGCTATGACAGTTTTGGAGGTAGAATTTGTAGATTTTTCATGCTAGAAACCTATATGGAGGTGTATGAAATGTATGAAGAAAAATATGGAGAGTAAACACTCAGGGAGAGTTTTTTTGAATGCTCATGATAGGGCATTGGATCATTTATTGCAACTATTGAAGACAAGAAAAAGAAAGTACAGTCCAAGGGAGAGGTAGTCAAGCAAGTAAGTCATTGTTTCCATTGTTTCTTGTCTTTTGTTTTCATTTTTCATGTTGATTCATCATGATAGAATTTTTTCGTAGATTTCAAAGGGGGAGAGTAGCACCAGAAACATGAAAAATAAGTCATGTAGGTGTTTAGTCTTGTTGGTTTCCATCAATGTTTCTAAAGGTGGTTGTCATCAATGACAAAGGGGGAGATTGTTGGCCATTACGTCTAGTTTTTTTCATTTATGTTAAATAAAATGATGTAAAATGGTTTATAGAGGTCATATGAGTCCTCATGAGGTGTATTTCAGTGTCTAACATGAAGTTTTATTGGTAGTAACTTATTTTGGTGAAGTCTTATGGTGTTATGGAGCATGGTCTAGTAGGCATGGCCATTGTGTGAGATCTCCTACGTTTTTTGAAATTTTTGTGAGCTAAATAAATGTTAGTATGATGTGTAATAGGTGTTTATGTGTCTACATGTGTTTTCCATGGTCAATTCATGAGTTGTCATGGTTATGTCTAGTCATTCTAGGCCTATTCCTATATTTAGAGCATGTAGTTTAGCATGGTGGCATGTTTTTGGAGAAAGTAATTCATGTTAAAGCATGGTAGGAGCATGGTGATGGTGTATATGACATGCATGATGAGTTTCAGGTTTTTTCTCAGCTATATAATGATGTTTCATTTTTGTTGAGAAGAAAGATTGTGAAGACAAACTAAGTAAGCAAAGGTAAGTCATTGTGCATGGAGAGTTTTAGGCATATTTAAGCATGAATGATACTTGGTAGAGTTATATGAGGTAGAAATGGTGTTTCAGGTCAATTTTTAGGTCAGGTTGATGATATGTTCTCAAGTTATGAACTTTTTTAGGAAATCTAAGTTAAGAGGAAGAAAAAACTATCTTCAATTGGAAACTTCATATGTTCACATGCTCTCACACACTTTTCATGGGAACTAGAGGCTTTGGGGGATTATTTTACATTTATCTAAGAGTGTTTAGAAAAAACAATGAGGTGATTTGATACATAGATTTTTATGAACAATCGTTAACAAGTTAAAGTGGTTTGAAACCCTATTTAAACCTTCATAGCATAGCGACTTGGGATATTTTAATTTTATGGTATCTATAAATTCTTGGGAAGAAACATTCATGCATTAAGGTTAAAGAGGATTCCTTGTATCTCATTTTGGTGTTGCTTTGGTGTTCCAGTTGTTTTGGGAAAAGAGAGAAAACCCCTAGCATTTTGGTTTTTGCAGTTTCAGGGATTAGATGAAAGATTTATGATGAAAATCAAATTGTTCTAGAATCCTTGGGATATTTTCTATGCATCCATGAAAATTTTCATATAGGTTTCTTAGATAAAATGGAAGTTACAGGTGCTCAAAGTCAGCGTACTGATTTTGGCCTTAAGGGCTAAAATGTTAGTCTTGAGGTTTAAGATGATTTTGTTAATTTTACTTGTTTTTTATGCATATGATTATCATGGATAATTCAATGACACATGTTATGATGTATTTGATCTCTTGGTTTGATATGGTGAAGTGATTTTTAGTTGAATACCTATTGGCCTGGAAATCCCTAGTTGGCTTACTCAAGAAGGTGATTGAAACAAGTGTGTGGGGTAAGATTACTCCATATGACATATGGATATTAGTGCTTGTACATGTTGGTAAAAGTTTCCTTGATATATTATAGGTTGGGGTTGATCTTGGAAATTACTTTGGAGGTGTTGGAGAAAGTTTCTCTCAAGACTTGTTCTTGAGTCCTAAAATTTTGAATGAGCAGTTTTAGAGATTGGCTTGGTTTAAGGCATTCCAATATGATTTGGAAGACAAAGTAAGTTGTTATAGAAAGTATACTCAGATACCTTTATAATTTTATATTTTTTGTGTAGGTGATGTGTTTTTGCATGAACCAGCTTTGTTTTGAAAACCTATTTTTGGGGTCTTGAAGCCAATTTGGAGTAGTTGCAAAGATCAAATGGTTTAGAGGTCTTCCACTATGAGTTGGATAAAAAATTGATTTTTTCTAGAAATTAGGTTCATATATATTTCTATTAGTCTATTAATTGATCCTTTATGATGATTTTTTCAATATCAATTAATTGATTCTTCAAGACTGAATTTATAGGAATTGAAGACCTAAAAGGTTTTTACTGATTCTTGGAGTGTTTCATGGTGGAGATGGATGTCTTGGTGCTTCTTGATATTTTTTATGATTTTAAGGACCTTTGTATGAATTTTTTATAGGTGATAGATCCTTTAAAAAAAATTAATACCTTAGATCTGTTGGAGCATTCAATAGTACTTGGAGAGTGAATTTTGAGCTTGTTTAAGAAGACTTGACCTTGATGGTGTCTTCATGACCCCTTCGGAAATACTTGGGTCATTTCAAAGGATTTATATGATTATATTCTTATTTTTTTGAGTTGGTATGACCGACCTACTTTGTCATGTCTGACTCATGGGTGTTATAAGCTAGTATTGCATATATAAGCTAGTGTAATGAGTCATTTGTGACTAGTTTAGATAATGGGTGTATGAGAGGCCTATAGAGGAGTGAAGAGGAGTGTTGCAAGATTACAGAAATATATTATAAGACATATGAATACCTAATAAATTTTTTGGATCAGCGGAGTAAGGAAAATTGACTTAATCAGCCCTTGAATAAAAGAGATGTTAATATGTGTTGTCATTGATGAAAAACCACATTAATGACAAATTAGATGATGGAGTAGGACCATATGATGTTTACTTGATGGTTTAGGTGAGTTCGCGATGATATAGGAAGATTCAGTGAGGATTTCTTGCTATAACAAGCCCATTTAGGTTCCAAGGTGATGTTGCATGGTGGTATGATATTTTTGGTTACTTGAGAAGAATTTTATCATGATGGATAGCAAGTTTGGACATTTTTTTATGCACTCACATCATTTGTAGGGTGTAGATACATGTAATTCACCATGTTTTAGGTGCTCATTTGGAGGAATTATAGATGATAGGAGGTGTGAGATTACTTTTTTCAGCTATATGAACTCATGTATGCAGGTGTATCATGGTTTACCAAGTATTTTTTGGTTGATTTTAGTAGTTTCATGATGAGTTACAATGTTATTTTAGTTTACCCTAGCTTATGCAATATAAAATCCTAAGGGGTAGCTATGAAATTATTAGTGTATGGAGAATTTTATGTATGGTGATGACATTATTATGATTGGAGAAGTTATTGTGATGTGTTATGGTTCTTTGAGAAAAAATTCAAGTTCCCATGTGGTGAAGTCTCCAAGATATGTCAGTTTTGGTGAAACAGGGTCAAAAACTAGTGCAATTTCATCTCAAATTGGATCTTCTGATGCTCACCTTGAATTTTGTGCTTTTCATGGGAAATTTTAGATTCCAAGGGATGTTTATACATTTATTCTAGAATTATTAACAAAAATAATGAGGCCATTTCATCGCCAGGTTGAACAAATGTTAAAAAGGTAAACAACTTGTTATGAGTTTGAAACCCTAGCTTCAGCTTGAAATTGGTTTGGAAGAATGGATTTATAAGTGGATTTAATTGATACCTATTTCATGGATAATTATTGAAACATGTATATTATTCCTTCATATTTCCATAAAGGTATGGTAGAGGTCATGGTGATGAGTGGGCCCCACTCTAACAGGTTAGTTTCTGAAGAAGAGTGTATGTGAGTTACATGCTAAATTAACATTGTAGAATATATGTGAGTTGATATTGATGTCCAAAGATGTTTCAAGACATGTTGATGCATGTACATGTTCAAATGAGCTCTATTCAGGTTAACTGGTCAAAGGGTAGTTTTGAGGCCATAAACAACAATGTTTAGTAAAGTGAGCGTAACTGGAGATACAAGTGGATTTTGAATGTGATTAAATTTGTGTTGGAAAGAGGACTCATAAATAATTCTATTAATTTAATTTTTCCCATGATGATGAGTTCTTCTAAGGTTTTTAGGTCAGTTTTTAGACAAGAAGGTCTTTCCCAGTACATGACAAGATAGGCTTTGCTAAAGGTTTTGAGTTGTTTGAGGCATGATATGGATTAGGTGATGCTTTATATCACATGTAATGTGAAGAGGGAATAATTTTTCATCGAATGAATATATTTATAGGTCTTTATTATCCATATAAAGGTGTAAACTAGTTGATCTTTGAAAAATACATTTTGGGTAGGTTGATTTGGTGAAGACAAACATGGTTGAGCTTTGATCAGGTGATTGTTTCAAGGCTTATAAATTTCTTATGCATGTTATACAAGTTCACTAATTTCTATTGATAGGTCACATGAAATATTTTGGATATTTTTAAGTGATATAGTGGTATAAAGAAGCTTTCAAGCTCCTGAAGGGTGTAGGAAAACAACTATTTTGAGAAGTACAATGAACATTGGGCCCATTAAATGAAATAATTTGTTTTTTTGAGATAAATTTCAACCATTTATGATTTTTAAATTTTAATTTAAACATTTTTGGTAATTTATGGGTCATTAATAAGTATGGTTTTTATGTTAGGGCTTTTTTATCTTTGTGCCCATAGGGATTTGACCATTTTTGAAGCATGAAATGTTGTTTTTAGCTATGCCAGCCTACTTGGACCACTTATGACTCTTGTATTTTGAATTTAGGATATTTTTTATGATTCATGGGTCAATCCAAAGGATGTAAAATGTTTTTGTTTGAATTTGAAATGAAGAGGAGCTTATAAAAGCATTGTTTTATGTGCTTTTCGGAGCTAGTTGTGTCTGTGCAAGAAGTGTGACCTAGGTGAGAGATTTTTTTCAGGTGTTCAAACATGGTTTGAGATCATATAAATTGAGTTACAGGATTAGGAATATCATCAAGCATGTGTGCATGAGTTTTAAGCCTTGAGAAGTGAAGAAAGAGCTAGATTGTGAAAGTTTGGAGACCTAAGGTTTGAGCAAGGGTTCACAATAGTTTGGAGCTGAATCTTTGGATAACTATCAACTATGGTATCAACATATTTTATGTGATCATATTTCATCAAAATATTTTTTGATTATTCATATTCATGCAAGTCTCTTGTTGTGTGTAATATCAACAGGGGTTTAGGGATTTTTGCTCCTTGTGGGGTTGGTGCCTCACTATAGAAATATCTTGTGATGTTTAATATTCACTTGAGTATTTTTTGTGTATAATATCATTAAAAAAATTAGTGTTTTTTCTTCCCTTTGATGTTTTCCCGCTTACATCTTGTCTTATGGTGTTACTTATCTTGGTCATGGTTTATAGAATGATTGTTGTATGTTGTTGTGCACACATTAATGAATAGATAATTGATTAATGGTTTATGTGAGTGATCTAAAATTGAATTTGAATTTTTAAATACTAATTTAACCCCTCTCTAATTCCATTAAAATTCCAACAATTAGTATTAGAGCAGTTCCTTTTGGAGAAGTGTGACAGCTTGAAAGGAGATCCTGAAGCACAAAATGGCGAGTGTTAGAGTCATAGACAAGGGACCAATATGTGATGGAAAAAATATGAATTTGGGAGACTAAGGATGATGACCTACATTATTTCACAATGTTTTTATGTTTTTAAGGTTGTGGAAGATGGTTATACTCCTCTTGGAACTCCTATTACCAATCAAGTAGACAAGGATGCATATGAACACAATTTAAGGCCTTTAATGTTATCATTTAGGGTCTTAGTGAATCTAAATTGGGAAAGGTAATGTACTGAAATTAACAAAGGAATCATGAGAGAAATTTCAAGTCCTATTTGAAGGTGAGTCAAAGGTAAGAATTACTAAACATCAAACCTTTATAAACTAGTTTGAGTCTCTTAGGATGAATGACGGAGAGTCTATTGTCGCCTATCTACTTAGAGTTGATAAAATTGTCAATAGAATGAAAGGGTAAGGAGAATATGTAAAGTAATAATTGGTTGTTTAAAATTTTCTAAGGTCACTAACTCCAAATTTTGATTCCAAATTATTTTCCATAGAAGAAGCAAAGGATTTGACTACTTTTAATATGGATGATTTGCATGGTACCTTAACTACTTATGAAATGAGAATAGGTGATCCCAAATTAGACAAGAGAGATATTTCCTTCAAATCTTATATAATGGCTAATAATAAGAAGGTGAAGGATGATTATTCTATTCTTGAAATAGAATATGAATATATCTTTGCTATCATGGCTATAAGATTGAAGTTTGGATGTAGTAAGTACAAAGGTAAGCTTCCTTATAAATTTTTTAAATGTGGTAAGATATGAATTTTTTTTGTTAATTTTCCTCATAAGCATAATAAGGAAGATCATGATGAACATGAGTATGATAGTGATAATGAAAACAAG
Organism: Taxus chinensis; assembly: GCA_019776745.2. Classification (NCBI taxonomy): domain Eukaryota; kingdom Viridiplantae; phylum Streptophyta; class Pinopsida; order Cupressales; family Taxaceae; genus Taxus; species Taxus chinensis. The sequence goes on along the minus strand of CM034152.1, from coordinate 361,891,177 downwards.
CACAAAAATTATGATAAGAGAACGAAAATATTTAAGGAGGTTAATTACAAAAGGAAGGACAAAAAGAGTTTTTATACAAAGGAAGATGATTGTTGGTTTGCTGTTAGTAGTGGTGTTTCAGATTCTGACTCTAAACCAGATCATGGTGATATAGGAAAGGAGGCATGTTTCATGACTAATGATGATATGAAGTCTTCTAGTAAAGTATATTCACTTTTAGAAGACTTTATTCCAAGTTATTGCAGCTATTATGATGAAGATGATGAGAGTGTCAAAGATGATGTTGATGACATTCAAATAGAACTAAAACATGTTGGGATAGAGAACAAGAAGTTGAGACTTTAGGTCAAAGAGTATGAAAGTCATATGCATAATTTAGAAGAATTATACAAGTTTGAATCAAGAAAGAAAAGCAAGTAAATCAAATTATTAGAAGAGAAGCTAAAGTATCTTGTCTCAATTTTGAAGGATAAAGAGAAAGGGTGCATGAGATTTGAAGAATATATAGATATTTCTAAGGGATGATTTTTTATAGGTTGGTAATAAAACTATGCATTTTCAAAGGTTTGCAGAAACTACCAAGGCTCTTGATGGTCTCTTGAGAAATCATAAATTTGCAGGTGATAGAGCTGGTTTGAGCTTCAAATATAAAGTCAAGAATAAAAAAATGAAGCAAGAGGACTTGGTTTTATTCAATATAATTGGTGAACCAAGCACTGAGGAAGAAAATAAGAAGACTATCATCAAGGACAATGTGAAATCAAATCTAATTAGGAAATGTAATGCCTCAAGGTATGAAATAAATTTCAATGGATATTATTATTCATGTAATTCATTTTTTCATAGGGAAAGAGAGTGTAAAATGTATTATAGAGATACTCATTCATGGAGAAACAATCAGAGTGAATTTTCTAAGAGTAGTGTAATACGGTTGCAATGAGAAATGCCATGTTGCTCGATTTTACTTGAATGATCCACCTAGAAATGTTGATGGTTTCAAGAGGAAGGATACAATAGTGTGTTATATCTGTAAGTAATTTGGTCACGTTGCAAGTAATTTATATCAAGGCTGTTTAACTCAAAACATTATCTTTCAAGGTCCTGGAGTGCAAACTAGTGGAGTTCAAAAACCTAGAGTGTATAACAATGATCAAAGAAGAATATGGGAGCCTAGAAGAGACCTTGGTGTCTCATCAAGATCTTGTGTTGATGGAATAAATGTTAAAACAAATATTTCAAATCTAAAGAGAGAAGAATGTGGAGTTGGTCAAGTACCTAAGGGGGCTTGGGACCTCTTCAAGACCTTCTTTAGGTCATCATGGTGTCCATATGCTCTATTATGCTTCTTATAGGTATATTAGTGAAAATTAAGCATTCAACTGAGGGGGATCTGATTTGGTTAGTATGTGTGACTCCTCCATGTGCATAAGGTATGTCTCTCAATGTCCTCATGGTGCAATTTGGTTTTTTTATTAGTATAAAATGGCAGAATCTCGGTATTGTGGTCATTGGATGTACATGTCTAATTTATTATGGTATGTGTTTGTATCATCATGGTGTCTAGTTGATCTAAGATGGTTATGTATGTTCATGAGTCTCATTTACATGTCATAATAATTATGTAAGTGGTTTTGCACTCATGAGTATGTTCTCATAGTCTTTGAGTCTATGTTTAGCAGTATTGAAGGAGTCTATGGTCTGTGAGCAACTTAGTGACTATACTGAGTATTTTTGAAATATCATGAAGTATTTATGTATTGAAGTGAAAATTATTTAGTTTGTATATGATTCCTTAAATTCTAAAAATCTATGAATGTTTCTCACAAGTTGTTGATGACTTTCAATGGTTCTAGGAAGTTTATCCTCCTTAGGTTATGTGTCTTGGTCATCATAAAGAAGTCTGTAATTATCCATTTTGTTGAGAGTAATTATGTCCTATGTCATGAGCCCCAAGCAGTGTAAAATGTTATTTAAAAGTGTTTGAATATGAACTTGTGTCACAAAGTCTGGTATTTTAGTCAATCAATTTGAAAAGGATGATCTTTGCATTGCTCTTTGAAGCAAATTTAAGGAGGTTTCAGGTATGATATTGATTATTCTAACTCCTCAATCATTGTAAAATGTTCTGGTGTGCCGTCCACTATCATATCAGACAATGCATTGGCATTTATAGGTTCCAAAATTACAGAATGGGCTGTTAAGAATGGAATCTACTTGAGCACCTCTTCAAATTATTACCTGCAGGGTAATGGACAGGCAGAGTCCACAAACAAAAATTTGCTAAGAATCATCAAGAGGACTCTGGATGAAAATCAAAGAACATGGCATACAAAGCTAAAATCAGCGTTATGGGCTGACAGAATAACACCAAAGAGGTCTACAGGGAATTCTCCCTACAAGCTGGTCTATGGGAAGGAAGCAATATTGCCCATATCATTAGAACTACCTGCATTGGAGTTCATGAGGCAGTTGGAGTTAGCTAAGTTCGAACCAATGGAGGCTAGGTATGCAGAGTTGATGGAATTGGAAGAAATTAGAGAACATGCAGTTCAGACGATCGAAAAGGATCAGGCCTTAGTAAAAAGATGGTTTGATAAGAAGGCAAGAGCAAGGACCTTCCAGGAAGGGGATCTAGTTCTAAAATGGGATGCAGATCGGGCAAGACCAGGAAAGCATTCCAAGTTTGACGCCATTTGGAGTGGCCCCTACATGGTCACGGGGTGCAAGAGTAGCAATGCCTTCCAATTATCTACATTGGACGGAGAAGAACTTTCGATTCTGGTCAACGGAATCTATCTTAAACATTGCTACTGAAAAGAAAAAATTTCTACCCTTGTAAATATTAGCTTAGATTTCAATTCCTCTAAGTGCGTTTGTACATTGTCTTGTTGTAGTTAGGTTTCAGTTTCCCTAAGTGCTTTGGCACAGGTTTCGTTGCTCTCAGGTTATTTCTACAGTTCAAAGTGCTGTCGGAGAAGGAGTTGCGGTTTCAGGCTCAGGATCAGAGATCAAGTTGGTTTCAAGTATTGCTTATGACTCCATGCCCAATGGATTTCTAAAAGGGCCACTGATCTTCTACCTAGCAGGCAGGTGATCCCGTTGAGTCACCAAATTGTTGTATATATCTTCCCCCCGGGTAGATATAGACAAGCAGGAGAATGGAGAAATCAAAGAAGCTCAAATGCCTGACATGACCAAGGTGCACAGAATGGCGCATAACAATGAGTGTCAACATGAGAATGTATGCGCCAAGGCGCAGGAAAGTGGCGCATAGAAATGGATGTCGACAATGTAAAGGATGCGCCCTTGGCGCACAGAAATGGCGCATAACAATGAGTGTCAACAGGGAAAAAGTTACGCCTTGGTGCACATAAGAGGATGTTGACACAAATGTAAATGCGCCCTTGGCGCACAGAAGAAGATGTCAACATAGAAATAGACGCGCCCTTGGTGCACAGAAAGGAATGTTGACACGGAAAAAGTTGCGCCCTTGGCGCAGGTAAAGTGGCGCACGTAAACATGTGTCGACACAAACATATTTGCACCTTTGGCACATAGAAAAGAGTGTTGACATGCATATGGATGCGCCAAGGCGCACCTTCAGGAGGCGCAACATTCTGAGCGCTGACAGGAAGCAGACCCTGACCCAGATATTCAGATGGCCATAACTTTTGACTGGAAGCTCCGATTCACACAAGGTTGGACTTTTCGGAAAGCCTACGGCGTCCTCTACCTAACTATGACTGGATATCTTTAATTGGGTGGGAACAAGTTCTTAAAAATTCAAAATACAGTTTGCCACTTTTGGGGTTTGATATGGTCCTCACCTACCACCATAATGAGATGAATTAAATACAACCTGAGGTGGTTGGGGTAGATTTGGACTTTCTCTCTCTTCTCTCTCTCATTCTTCCTATAAATTGTAAGGAGGGGCTTCTTTCTAAAGGTTGGACATTTTTGTTTTGTGCCTCCTCCCTTCTTCTCCCTGGCAGGTGGATTTGTGGAGCAAAGGACCTTCCCATTTGAAATTGTAATGCAACCTTGCCTCTTGGCAATTTGCAGTGTTGTATCACCCTTTGGAGCAAATTAATGCATATCTGTGGATGTTTCTCAACCCTCTACGTGTTTATTTGCGTCCTTCCAATCTTCACTGTGAATCTGGCTATCTGTGCATATATTTTGCATTACATTTTATTGGTTTGTGTTTATTGGCAAAACATATGTTCATTCCTCGGTGCATCACCTCCGTAGCTTAGGTTTATTTTTCATGCATTTCTCTCTCCCTGTCTCCTTGGTAGTTAGATTAGGTTTTTGGGGTAAAACCTCTGCGTTTTATTGGTGCATCTGAACAGAGGAATAGGAGCCGGCCTTCATTCGGAGAGCTTTTCCGATTTCGCAAGGTCCCACACTTGGGAAAAGCTCCATGTTGTGCAATCGCACTGAGATTCTCAACCCATCGAGTTGCAGAGTCCCAGGGGTGCTGTGATTCGACACCAACATGTTCTTAGAGAGTTTGAAGGGCAAAATATAGTTTGTATGATAAATTTTGAAGTCACATGAGCATTTTGTATATTTTGGTTACTTATTTGCCCTAGATTGTGTTTTCACAGTGTTTTTTAGCAGTATAGATGGAAATCGGGGTTTGAAGGTTCAAATGATGGAGTCTAGGAATAAAAAATTGAACATATCATATATACATGGAGAGATACATTATTTAAGAGGTTTGAAGCCATAGGTATGTCTAAATTCATGGGAATTCTTGACAGTATAATAGGATTGACAGTGTGGATGAAGAAGGCCTAACTGCTAAAGAGAAAAGTGCAAACTGGGTAAGATGACTTCATGATCTTGGTACAAGGATTAAGATAGAGATAATATGGCTAAATGGGTATCCTTATCTAAATTTTTATCCTCACAAGGGTATGTGTATCAAAATTTATATGTTTTTCTCACTAATTGAAGGACTTATAGGATACAAGTGTTTTTTTAATGGTGTAAGGAAGGAAAAGTGATATTCCTTTTATTATCATAATTTTTTATGCCATAAATGTTATTGTGAAGTCCATTAAGAGGCTCTAGATGATGAATAAGGGAAAAGTATAGTGTGTTTAGATCTTATGTGATCGTTGGTGCTTCAATAATGGGTCTGTGTATGCTTAATCTATCACATGTTTGTACATCTCCATTTTGTATGCTTTGAGTCTTCCAAATTGGTGTGCCTGAGTGTAATTGAGATAAATATTTTGATCATGATAAGATAAGTTATCTTTCTCAAATGGGGTGATCATAAGTGGAAATTAGTATGTGGTACTTCATGACAATGTTTATGAAATAATGATGAAAGCTATAGAGGTATGAATCTTCTTGAGGCCATTTCATGTTCTTATAGAACCCAGGTGTGTCCTTTATCAGATTTCATGGTACATAAGGATCATTTATGCCACAGTGATATTTCATGTTTTATTTTCCTTGAGTACATTAAGGAGCTTAATAATATGTGTCCTTGTAAAATTAATGGAACAAAAAGCTCAAGGTTTGTGTAGAGCCAAGGTATTTATAGATCAAGTAAATAAGATATGTTCAAGATTATAATAAATAAGATCATCAAGAATCCATGGTATGTGTTATCTCAGTCAAGGACATGAATATTTTAAAGTGTTTAAAATATTATGTTGTGAAATTCCATCTATAGGTGTCATAAGGTATGCTCTTCATGATGAATTTACAAGCTTATAGAATCATGATGATTTCTATCAAGCTATGTGTTATGGATCATGGGTCAAATTTGGTCTAAGTTATTGAAGTAATCATGTAAGAAGAAAGGAAAAACTCTAAATATGTCAAGTTATATTGAAGTTTCTTAAGAGCTTATATGACAGTGGCAGAGTACAAAATGAGCTCCTACAAGTACAGAAGGTAGAGTATGAAATTATCTACATGTATGATATTTTTGCATATTACTATTGTTTCATAGCCTTAGAACCATGTTTGTGCATTGGTAAAGAATTCACTAGGCTTTGGAAGTAAAATTGAAGATGATCCCGGAGCTGATAGGTTTGAGGGAGTTCTCTTGTTTCTGCTTGTGTAAAATAACATGTTACAGGTGAAAGATAAAGTCTAGGGATATTCTCATGCATAGTTGTGCATTGACTTAGTTTTTGAAATGGTAAGATGAACTCATTTTAGTTCTTGTGGCATTTCTAATTTGAATAAATTTAGGGTGATAGTCATCTTGACCCCTTGAAAAGGTTACTTGATATTTTGTCTCAGAATTAGTGTATATTGTCCTATAGTATTTCTGAGGTTGTCTTCTTAGGAGAAAGGTATGTAGTGAACATTCATAATGAGGGGAGTATCTATGTGTGCCTCTTCAAGGCACTCTAAGTGCATTTATGTGCCTGAAAGTCACTTTTATGACTTGTTGAATCTTGGCTTGGTGATCAGTTGATTGTTTGAGGATGTTAGTGTCATTGTGATGAATAAAATTGCTCCTACATGTGGATGAAGTGTATATATACCTACTAAAGACATGAGGAACAAGTAATATTAATTTAAGATGGCAATATGAAGACCTAAAAGTAGTTTAAGGTATGTATAGTATGTACACACAATGAATTGGAAAATTTATGTTTCTTGTATGCATGATCTCCATCAATTATGATTGTTAAGGATTGAATAAATAGTTTAGGGCAGAGTAAAAGTGATCGAGATCATTTTATACCAAGAATCCAAGGTTAGTAGCTCAATTTTTTTTCTTGATCACTAGATATAGTGGTCTTGAGTCTAAGGGTAGTGTTATTTTGATGAGGCAAAGCATGTATGACATGTTGTAGTGTGACAAATTTGGTTGAAAATGCACTGATAATTTTGTTTAGGGACATTAGTCCTAGTATGGTATGGAGAACAAGAAAGTACATTGTAAAGCTATTCTTATGCCTAGACAAGATGGTGTATCCTCAAAAATCAACATATTATGGATTGGTATGATCATTTATGAAAATTTTGGCATGTTCATGGTGATTTTCTTCAGATGTTAGGTTGCTACAATGGTGTCTTGAAGGCTAAAATAGGGTTGAGGAGAAAAATATCTATTTTTGCATGCCTAAAAGGTGAAAAATGATGTTGTATTAATGTTTTCTTGATGCATTTAGATGATGTAGATTCTTGGCCTACGGGAGCATGGTGATTGAATGCTTGTAAAGAATGAAAAATCGGGTTGTGAGTGTAAATTTCAATGTCTTGAGCTTCTTTGAGATCTTTGGTTGATGTTTCTAACCAAATAATGATGTTATGAAGCTAAGGAAGGTGAATATTATTCTACTACATATATTCCTTTGTCATTAATGTAAAATGGGGGAGAAGTTCAGGTTGTTTTCCATTAATGAAAAAGTGGGAGATTGTTGGCATGTGGTCCTATAGGTGTTATAATTTATGCAAAACCACATTAATGAAAAATTAGATGATGGATTAGGGTAAGATGATGTTGTGGATGATGTTGAAATAATGGTTCAGGTGAGTTCATGATGATAGAGGGAGATCTAGTGTTGAGAAGATAGAATATGACACTAATGAGAGGGCACATAGAAGATTCATGCATAGGAACAAAGCACATTTGAAGGCACAGAAGGATAGGAAAGGAAATGTGCACCAAGACAAGCTAATTTAGGGACTTAGCTCTTTTCATGGTTATCAGCTATTTTAGGAGATAGCGTATAGAGCACACAACAGGATGGAGACTTACGCAACAGGTAAATGTTATTTTGGGGATGAGTGTCTACTAAGCATCATGCATGATTTTGGAATAATAATAGGATTACTACTGCTAGTTAACTGTAGGAGATCTATTATTAGCACATTTGCATGTGTGCATATTATTGTAAAGGTGCATGGCTATTTTCAGCATGTGACCTATTTTAAGAAGTGCATAAGTAGTGAAGGGCAAGTACCCATTCCTATAAATATGTATTAATTTGTGTAGTTAGAGGGAGATACTGTGATTGATTTATTGTAGAGTTATGTTGTCAGATCTATTATGCACATAAACTTATGGTAATGTTATATGATGTAAGAAGCTGATGTATTTAGTGTGTTTAATATAATGGAGTGTATTGGCTGGATAAAGGTATTAAACATGATTGTAACTGGTTCTTGTATGGTTCATTTCATTATGATTATTGTTTGATTTATGATTATTTAAGATGTAGTTATGGAATATGCTATGTGGAACATCTATGGTTAGTTCGTGTTTTGGATGTATGTTTTATCTTCAACACGTTGACATACTACACAAGTAAAATCTAAAGAGGGTCTTGGTACCTTTGCACGTTTTGAGTGAGCGCTCATCTCAGGCTGAGTGATGTGTCAACAAACCTAGGTTTTTTGTGGTAGATTCTAGGCTGCATCATTGGTTCCATTGTCAAGACCTCATTTTCAGTTGTTTTCAGGATGGTTCATGATGAAGACATACTAGTTGACCCTAGAAAGTGTTGAGGAGTGGATAAAATATCTAGAAGAAAAGTACGCATGGAGGTTCAACACTGGATCTGAGTTTGACGTACGCGCATGGGTGGAAAAGAATATTTATGATTTTTTGTACAAGAGATTCTTTGCTATTTTCCTGGTAGAACTATACAAGTGGTTGGTTACTTATGTGCTTAAATGGAGTTGGAGGTATCGTACACTTTTAGGCCCTGTATGATGCTGATCTGATTTGGACACGTGTTGTGGATACTTGGTTTTGTGCTGTTTTGAACAACTATATTCTAGAGTACTCAATTTCCACTTATTCTTTCCTGGATGTAAATGAGTTCTATTTTTTGCGTTATCTGAGGGGAACTTACTTGCAAGGAATTCCATTAGAGATCAACATATTGATGGTGACCCTAAACATGGAAGAAAAATAGATGGCTAGCTAAACCCAACCACGCGTGGGGGAAGGAGAATGTTTGGTGAAAGATGGAAAACCTAGTTGAATAAAGGTAAAGAGAATAAAGGTGGATTAAGTACAATGAGGCACATGAAAGGGAGATGGAAAAGCAACAGGATATTGTAGAGTGGATGGCATTGAAGAGAGAGATGGATCATGAAGGATTTAGAGCTCACATAGAAGGCATTGGAGCCAGAGCATCTGGAACTCTCCCATTTAGGTAAGGATGGTAGGGAAACCTCCTCATCCTCACATGGGAGCATGCTAATAAAGACAACATGGGTCGGGGGCGTGCATCTAAATATACCTGGAAACCTAGCCCTTGTCCTTGGTTTTCCATTATCTAGTACATATAATAGTCATCAAGCTAATTTGGGTAGTAGGGAAGTAGGAGTAAGCCAAAATATTAGTACATCTATGATAGGGAAAATGTCTTTGTTGTTTTTTAGAGGTACCTTTTCAGGGGCATCATCATCACAAAACTCGAGCGTGTAGAATTTTTGACTCACTTTTGCGAGTAATACCACCACGTAGACTATAAGAGTTCAGTTCAAGACTATTGTTGGGACATAAGGAAGTACATCTTCTGGTTCACTTTTGGCTACAAGTGGAGGATCAAGTGGTATAGGTGGTTCTGATTTTTGTGGATCTGGTGGTTCTAGAGGTAGAGGTAACATAAGAGGTTCTAGATCAGGTGGGAAGGGACCACACCAACCCTAGAATATTTACATGGAGATGTATCTCTGTCTTCTAGAGTATAGGGGCATAGAATATGTTGTTGAACATGTGCACATGTGTGAGATACTATGGCATGTAAAAGGGACCATAGCTTCTAAGTTCAAGAAAAGTCAATTTGTAACTACATTACAAGGATGCACACACAATTGGTATAGGAAGTTTGACCCAGATCAAACTTGCGTAGATTATGCAGCATTAAAAGATGCCTTCCTTAAAGAGTTCTATATCCCTGAATTTAAGCAGAAGAGTATAAGCACACTCAAGGATATTAAGCAGGGAACTACTGAGAGTGTCTGGGAGTAGGATGCATGTTTCAAAACACTTTTTTCTAATATTTCTTATGATATTCATGCAATCCAACATGCACAATGATTCGTTGGAGGACTAATCACACCCTTTAGAAGGGTGTTGTCACATAAGACATACACTAATCTGTGTTAATCACTTGAAGAATATTTTCCTGCTAAAGCAATTAGAAGTATAGACATTGGAGTCATCCCATTCCTAGAAGCATAGATTGCAGCTATGGAAAAACAGTTGGAGAAACTATTAAAAAATTCAGCACATGAGACATGCAGTGGGATTTAGTGTACAGACAGTGAAGTGGAAGGGCACACCAAGGATAGTTGTCCCCATAGTTCAGTGTGTTCATTATTGCTAGACTATGAGATATGTCAATTGAACCATGATGACAAATGTTGCCCATTATTACAACGTGTGATAAGGAATAATGTATCTTGTTATTGTAAAAAAATTCGTTCCACGACTCACGATACAAAAGACTATAGGTATATTGGTCAGATTCATGATGCTATAGATATATGTGTGTGAAAAACAAGAGTATCAGATAACTCTAAGGGTAAAGGTGAGCACCAGGATTGGGATCACAATCAAGTGCATTATGATCGGAACGAGGGGTGCTATAAAGGAGGACATGGAAGAGGTTGAGGATAGCATGGTGGATTCAGGGGTCAAGGCTATGGTGATGGATGAGGTGAGTTTCCTTGTGGAATTTTATTTACATGTGGATATCCTAACCACTACAGACATGAATTTCCTTAGAATATTACTTTCTCTTTTTGTGGGAAGAGTCATAGCTATGAGGAATTTTTGGATATATATGAGCATCTTAACAAGCAACATAAATAGGAAAACAAGGGCCCAAAAATGGTTAGGATATAACATGTTGTAGAAAATCATTGGATACCAAAGTTGGCACTGGAACTTGAAGGATTACCTATGAAGATTAAGTTACATGCGCTGAAGTTGCACGTGCCAAAGAAGTGTTACATCGTAATCCTATAATCACTAAGGAGTAATTTTTTCATGTAAGGTATCTAGATCCTGCACACTAGAAGGATGTTTATCAGGAGACCGTAGAGGTACTAAAAAACCTTTAGGGGGAAATATAGTGTTTAAAGGAGAAATCACGAAAGATGGAATAGAAGAAGGCATCAGAGATGGTCCAATCAGATATTGATGACTTGAAGGAGGTATGCAAAATGTTGCGCTAGGAAAATATCATTCCACTAGTAGGGGTTTGTCTAAAGGGAAACTCTATGTGCTTGAATATTGAGAATGGACATCAGATCCTACATGTAAATCTTCCCCTTCATAGCTTAGATTATGACAAGGAGATCACTCTGAATGATTTTGTGGATGTATGGCTCTTGAGTAATATATTGATTGACACAAGCATGGAGGTAAATGTGCTTACTTTAGATGCATGGGTACATATGGGGAGACCTCTATTGCATCCATCTTCTAATGTATTGTTTATGGCTAATTCAACTAAGGCCACTCCTATCAGAGTTTTAAAAGATGCATCCATTACAATATAAGGGGTAAAGTTCACTCAGGAATTTGACATTTTAGCACTTGTAGAAGTAGACATTTTCCCATCTCTTCTTGGCCACCATTGGTGCTATGAAAATAATGTTGATCTATAGTTCAACAAGGGATATATAATTTTTTAGAACATGAAGGAAAGAGTTATTATCCCTTTAACAGATGGTAAATCTATGTCTTATGTTGAGCCTTTGAGTGAATAAGATATGAATAGGATTTTTTTACATGCCATTCGGGACCCAAAAGTACTCGAGCCATCTAAGGAAGGAATTCCTCAGTGGTAAGATAAACAATATATTACTGATACCATAAGTATATCTTGTGACAATTAGGCTCATGGAACTTATGAGATGGTTGGGCATGAAGTAACAAGTGCATTTGCATAGAGAAATAAACCTCGTTGCATTAGGAGGATAGGTAACAACTTTGTACCTTAGTACACTGGAGAAGGAGACCCTACCATATTACTATGTTCCATGGAGGAAAAGTGGACAGACTAATTTGAAAGAAGAAAAATCTTAGCATATACCCTATGCAGGACGAAAATGCACTGGTGGGTGGTTAACAGGGATAATCTTTTAGAATGGAATGAAATTAGGATTGCTCTAATAACTTGGTTTTCTAGGAGCAATGCACCTACTCAAATATGGACATATCATGGTAATCAACCTATTCAGCACCACGTTCAACAGTGTAGAGGCTCTAGATAGAGGGTTAGGAAGCTTTCCCACTTTTTCTATGAGTGTAAAAAATTTATTCCACTTTACAAGGTTGTGCATGCGCTTGGTATGTATATGCGGAGCTACATAAAGAGACTAGAAATTGGTAGGATTTGATTGTAGGAATGGTCCAAACTTTTGAATACTTCTCTACTAAACCTCTAGTTGAAGAGGCATTAAGGGTTATAAAGTGCTTAACTATATAAGATAGTGCAAAGGTGGAAGAACTCATTCAGGATTTATTTTGTGAGACAAACTTAGGAGCACACTTTAATAAAGAAGAAGATACAAATGCCACGCTACTTAATCATGCTTTCTTTGAGAAAGAAAAAGGAAATATGGTCTACATAGTGGATGATGAGGAAATAGAATATCTGGATATAGATCATTCAGTGGGTATGCGTGAGGTGTTAGATAGTGCGGATAAAAATGTGTGCACCTATCATGAACCCATGAAGAAAAAAAGGTGAATATCGGTATGGATGTTGAACCTAAGGAGGCAATAATTGGGGATTATTGGTCCAACTCTGAAGTGGCAAAAATCATTGAGTTACTACGTGATTTTTAGGACTTATTTCCTAGGGGATACCATGAATTAAAAGGAGTGCATGATTCATTAGGATAGATGAAGATTAAGCTTAAGGAAGGTGTGCACCCAGTCATAAAAATACCCTACAGAATGAACCCTAACCTACATGTAAAAGTTAAGGAATAAATTGACAAGATGTTAAAATATGGCATCATCAAGCCCCTAGAAGAATAAAAGTGGGTTAGCCCCATGGTTATCAGTATAAATAAAGATGGTTGGATTAGGATTGTGTGGATTATAGAGAATTGAATGATGTATGTGTGATTGATCCCTTTCCTACACCTTTTAGAGAGGAGATATTATAAGGCATTGCATGGTGTGAAATATATTCTTTTATAGATGGATTCTCTTGGTATCATCAGGTTAGGATTACACAGGAGGATCAAGAGAAAATAATTTTCACCACTAAATGGGGAATTTTTGCATATATTGTGATGCCCTTTGGTCTGAAAAATGTTCTTGTTGCATTTTCACACATAGTTGTTCAAGCATTCTAGGATTTAATTCACATTTTCTTACAGGTTTGCTTGGATGATTTGATGGTGTATGGACTTATTAAGAATCACTATGAAAATTTTTGCTTAATGTTCGAAAGGTGTAGACAATTAAGTATCTCTCTAAACATCAATAAGTGAATGTTTACTACACCTTTTGGAACTTTTTTAGGGCACATCATCTGCAAGGAATGGTTGTTAGTGGATTCAACTAAGGTTTTGGTTATTGTAGGGTTGGAAGAGCCTACCATTTAGAGTGAGGTGCGTGGATTCTTGGGTCACACTGGGTATTATAGAAAATTTATCAAATGATATGCTAATATTTTTACACCCTTGGAAGAGTTACTTAAGGGAAAAGGGACATATCTACTGGGGAGAACCATAGGAACGTGCATTTGAGGCATTAAAGGAAAGACTTACTACAGTGCATATTCTTCATGTTTTTCCTCATGGAACTAACCATTTCATGTACATGTGGATGCCTCTAGTCATGGCCATTGGTGCGGATGTTCAGCTCATGCCTAGAGAAGGTATTATAGATCATCCTATCTATTTTACTAGTAGATAAGTTGAATTCTATACAGAGTAAAATTATACAACTACTAAGTGTGAAGCCATGTCAATGATCTATGCACTGGCATAAATTCAGAAAAATACCTGCTAGCAACACCATTTGTGTTTTACACTGATCACATGGCATTGAAATACTTTGTAAACAAGCCCTCTTTATACAGGGTTGCATATGTCGATGAGTGTTCTTATTCCAAGAATTTGTTTTCACAGTTATGATAAAACCAAGTAAAATTAATTCTATGGCCTAGACCAGTTATCAAGAATTCAGTTAGGGGAGGTCATGCAGACAATTAAATATACAATGTTGGATGCATAGTTGTACAAGTTACATTGCATGCCTTTAGAATTGGAGGATATTTCTTTATTTTTATGCATGAGTATGGCACCAGAAGGAATGAAATCCTTAGAGAAAAAAGAAATTACAATTCATGTGGCACCATATATGTTGATTAGTGGTGACCTATACAAGTTAGGCTGAGATGAATTATTGCGTCGGTGTGTACTAGAGCATGAGCACATGGATATCATGGAAGAGGGTCATGGTGGTATTGTAGGTGGGAACTATGTAGGTGATTCCACTATGCATAAGATTCTAATCACTGGATTATGGTGGGAGACCCTCTACAAAGATTTTAAAGCATATTGTAAGGCGTGCTGATCACTGTCAATGCATTGGTAAACCTGGGAAAAGAGATGAAGTCCCCTTAAGACATATTCCTAGTGCAGATCCATTTGAGAAATGGGCTATACAATTTGTGGGTCCTATTTTACTAGCCACGTGTAGAACTAGATCATGTTAAATCAAAACTTGCACATAGATTATCTTACAAGGTGGGAATAACCAACACCTACCAAGGATTATACAGTAGCTACAGTCAGCCAAGTTCTTATGGGAAAATGTTCTTATAAGGTATGGATTCCCACTAAGCTTGACAAGTGATAGGGTGTACACATTTTTTGAATGAGACAATCAGGATACTACTGGATGAATTTATGATTGCATGCACCATAAGACTACACCCTATCATCCTTAGGAAAATGGGACGGCTGAGGCTTTAAAAAATATTTTGAGCTAGACACTAACCAAAATTTTTGATGTTGGAAGGAAATATTGGGATGATAAAGTTTCTACCATGATTTGGGCATATAGAACAACATACAAGATGTTGAACAAGGCCACACCCTTTCAGTTTGTGTTTGGAGCAGAAGCAGTTCTTCCTATGGAATTCATGTTACCTTCTTTGCATATTACGTGCGCTGGAGATCTAGCCGATGAGAAAGCCTTGGAAGAAAGAATTGATAAATTGATATATTTGGATGAGAGGTGTGCCATAGAATGTTGGAGTCAGAAGAAGGAAAAGGCCCAAAAAGAAGGCATGACATGACAAGCACATTAGGGATAAAAAGCTTGAGATGGGATAGATGGTGCTTCATTATGATTCTCAGTTTATGTGTCGTCCAGGAAATCTTAAAGTGCATTGGTTGGGACTGTATGTTATTACTGATATACTTGAATCAAGTACTTTTTATTTAGAGACGCTTAATGGAATATGGTTACCTAGTTACTTCAATAGGAGTAGGCTGAAGCCCTACTATAAATAAGTCTTCTTGGTGTTTGTAATAAGGCAGTGTTTCCATTTAGAAAAGGTTTTCATTTATGTATTTCCTTAATGTATTTCCTTCTTTGTCGTTATGCTTTGTTAATTTACTTTGGTGTTTTGTGTAATAAGCACATTTTCACGGTTGAAGATAATTACTATTTGAAGTATTTTTATTTTCAGAGGATTGCACATAACATTGGTGTGGGGTGGTTATTCACAAATGGTTATGCATGAGAAAAAAATTATTATAGGTGTTAGTTAAGTATGGAAAGGAGCTGTTAGAAAGGATATTTCTCTAAAAAGATGACCATAGAAGAAGATAAATGAGGGAACAGTATAGCATGAGGTAAGTAACGGCCATGGAGACTACTAGGGGAAGGCGCAGTGGTAGGGTACTCATGCGCATGGAATCACGTTGAAGATATGTATGTACCTAGAAGGTAGGAAGGTGCAGCTAGAAGGTTATAGCTTACACACGAAGACATACCATGTGGAGATATTGTGAAAATAGTCAATTAATGAGAGGATTGTTGGTAGGTGAAGAAGTAATAAATGCACTAAATTTTTGAAAATCTATATAAGGATGTGACGCGGGTTCATTTTTACATTTTTACCTTTAGGATCACAATGTATTTGAATGAGCTAAGTGTGATCAAGCCAAGTGAATCGTTGTTGAGGTGTGCGAGAGTTGTGAAACTAGACATAGAGAGAAGACTACTGCATGGAAGAGGTTTGCATCCCCATTGGTGAAAGGTTTAAGTGAAGTGGAAAGTGATGAGAAGGAGATAGGGCACATGGTTTCAAGCTAGGGCATGCAGATTGAGGGTTTCCTTGTTACTCATTACAGACAAAAGGCAAGATTTTTATGATGGCAACCAAAGAAAGCACCTGTAACAAGAAAAAAAGGAAAGAAGAAGGTAGAAGTTGAAGTTAAAATTGCTCCCGAGAGTAATTTTTCAGAGATGCAGTACCTGGAAGGAGTGATAGTTAGACAAGAGTGGGATTCCCACATTTGCAGATGCAAAATAAGTTACTACAACCATCGAACCTGTGATAACAAGGGATAGTCTGGATGCGTTGCTAAATAACAAGACCAATATGTGCACGGTGGAGGATATGCCAGTGTATGATGATGCTGCAGAGAAATTACTGAAGCAGGTAGGAGTTTACTCAGTTGTATGAGCTCCCATATTTTGGCAAGTATGAACCCTTATACAAATGGAAGATGATCAGAGTCCATGAGGAATTATTTTATTTCATCAGATGAAGGGTTAGGATCATAACAGCCCTGGTTTCGACACTAACAGGATTGAAGAGCACAAGGGTAGACCTTGTTAGTGATCTAACTGATAAAGCAGCCGTCATAGAAATAAGAAAGGATTTTGGTTATAGTAAGGGTCCGTGTGGAATGGACATTGAAAAACTGAATAATTTTCCTGTGGTGCAGGAAGCCGCGCATCTGCTAACATAGTTGAATGACTAAGAGATATGGTCGCAGGGAAACACCATGTGGCTTCACATTGCTAAATAAAATATCTCAAGGAGCAGTATATAACTTAGTAGGCTATATTTCAGAACACCATTTTTAAGGAAGCGCACATAGGAGAAAAGATAATTTTTGGTGATATCCTACTTTTTCTTGTGTTTTTAGAAATTGGAGTGCTTGATGGGCCAAAGAATGAGATTTAGGAGTACCCCGTGGAAAATAATTCCCTTGCAAGAAAAAATACTTATGTGAAGGATCAATGAGTAGGATGTTTAAGCAGAGGGAAGAGATGTGGTATGACTAACTTTCCATGGAATTTGAGGAGGATGGCACATTCCCAATAAGTCTAACTTCAATGGTAGGCTAAGGCAGTACAGTTCCTGGTGTACTAACACTTCTGCATCATGTGGTTTGCTATGAGGGATGGGGCATGGAGCCCATGGTGTAAACTACCCTATGCATTCATAGCGCACTACTACCAAACCTCAATTCCCAAATTTACTGATGTGCACGTCATCTAAAATTCAACACAGAAAAGGTATATTGTGACTACCACACCCTCAGGAAGACATATGTGTATCCAAGTCAAACTGCCTACATTAAGAGGCTCATCTCAGACATCATAAGTATGAAGCTAGTAAGCTTGGATATTAGGGACATTGGAGTCACGCTCATATACATTCATCTTAAGCCTAAGATGTAGAATAAAAAATATGTGGAGAATGAGTTTGTGCTCCGAGGGACACCTAAGGGAAAAAATACATAGTGGAGAATGTGCTAGCTCTCAAATCCTACAACGACTATAGAAGTAGATGAGTGAGGAAGAAGAACATGAAGTTAGTGGTGGCTTATATCATAGAGGCAAGAGGCAACCCAAAGATAGAGTGGAGAAAGAGTGGAGATAGAGTGCATGGATACTCTACCTCAGGTGCAAGAAGGAGATGAAGACTTGGATGTGGAAGCAGTCCATAAAGAGTGTCACTTTAAGATGGTATTTAGAAGAACAAGAACCCAAGGCATGAGAACTACACATCCTTATATGAATATCACCACAAATCTCCCCTAAGAAAGAGGTAATTGAGAAGAAGAGTAGAAAGATAAAGTTGAATGAGGATGCGGAGGAGTCTACAGAGAGCATGCCTTGGAACCCCATTGTAGCCAAAAGATATGGAGGAGCCTAGAGATGAGGACATGAAGGATGAAGAGGAAGATGTGAAGGAGGTAGAAGAATCAGAGCACGAGCAACCTCACACACATGATACTACTCAAGACGTCGAAGGGCCAACTCTAAACCTTGGCACTCAATTTTCTAAGGGGACAAGAACAAGGAGAACAAGTGGAGAATACATTTTTTGCGAAGTATGGGCTATGCTGAGGACACAAGAAAAATCATTTGCACCTATTTTTAAAGCATAGTGGACCTAAAGGAGTTATATGGGTGGGATTTGATGGATCTATACATGGCCACTATGCGAGCAAGGAAATAGTTTTCCTGGTCCATGCAGACTCACATGGATGAGCCAGATTTTGATGTATGTGAGGAGTCTTGTGTGTCAAGAAGAGTGAAGAAGGAACCTTAGAGAAGGCACATGACTATAAATCCCACTCTCATGTGTGATGAGAAGGTGATCAATGCCTTAGTTAAGGTATCTATAGACGTGGCATGGAGGAATATTTATAAGGATGCTACTATTAGAGCGCTAATTGAAGATAATAAGGAAAAAATTACAGAAATAGCACATCTAAAAGGAGAGAAGGATCTAGAGAATAAAAAAAATGAGGCCTTCATGAGCATAGAATAAGAAATTGGTGACTAATTTCCTGAAAGCAAAACTGCATTTGGAGTTCTAAGGTACCTGAGAAGTTTCCTTTAGCTATGCATTATCTGCAGCACATTAGTTGATTTGGTGCTTAAGGATGGACCAATTCAAATGCCAATGCCAAAGGATCTTGAACAAGAGGTAGAGAGAGCCAAGGTCTTCTATGGTTACAAATATTTCATCTTACGAGGCATTACTCCAAACTTTACAAGATGATATAAAGAAAGTAGATCAATATTTGAGCATATGTGCAGCTCCAGAAGCCATGATCAGGATCAAGACTATAATAGAAGATAATGAAGTTCTGAAGGAAATGAAGGATGATACTTTAGGGTGCGTAGAAATACTAACATTAGTAAAGAAAAACCTGTGAAGCCCTTGCAACAACATAAAACTTGCCTAAGGAGAGGCTAGATGATATTGGAAAGCTCATAGTGCAAAATATGTATCTTCTAGAGGGAAGGATGTCTGTTATGGCCAACGTTGTCCTAGTACTGTAGAATGAAATGGGAGAGATAACCCAGGATGAGTTGGAATCCATTTCCATAGATGTTCCAAAGAAGACAAGAAATGCGTTGGATGACTAGAAAACATTGGAGACTGAGATTAAAATAGAATATCCAGAGTTTATCCTCCCAGTTGAAGAAGAGGGTGTTACAAAATAGAAGTCTATTCTTTGTATAATAATTCTTTACATTCTTTCCATTCTTATTCTTTATTCTTTGGGAACATCAGGGGGAACCCCATTGTTGGGACAACAATGTAGTTTAGTGTGGGGTAATGTTGAGTAGACAGAGTATGACACTAAGGAGAGGGCACATAGAATATTCACATGCAAGAACAAGGCACATTTGAAGGCACGGTAGGATACAAAATGAAACACATACTAGGACGACCTGATTTAGGACTTAGCCATTTTTCATAGTTATGCGATATTTTTGGAGATAACATGTGGAGCATACAATGGGATGGAAACTTGCATGACACAAAAATTCTATTTTGAGGATGAGTTTCTACTAAGCACCATGCATGAGTTTGGGATAATAATAGGATTGCTATTGCCAATTAACTGTAGGAGATCTATTATTAGTGCACTTACATGTGTGCATATTATTGTAAATTTGTAAGGCTATTTTGATCATGTGACCTATTTTGGGAAGTGCATAAGCGGTTAAGGTAAATTCCCCACCGCTATAAGTATGTATTAGTCTGGAGAGAGACACACCAGAAACAATGCGTATGAGTTATTCTAGAGTTATGTTGTTAGATCTGTTACACATATAAACTTATGGTAATGTTATATGATGTAAGAAGCTTATGTATTTATTGGCTAGATAAAGGTGTTAAACATGACTGTAACTAGTTCTTGCGTGGTTGATTTCATTATGATTATCATTTAATTCATGATTCTTTAAGATCTAGATTTGGAATATGCTCTGTGGAATTTTTATGGTTAGTTAGTGTTTTGGATGTATGTTTTATCTTCAACACATTAACATCCTACACAAGAAACTCAAAATATGGGCCTGGTACCTTTGCACGCTATGGGTGAGCACTCAACTCAAGCTGAGGGATGTGCTAGTATGTTTGGGTTGTTTGTGGTAGATTCTAGGTTGCATAATCTAGTGAGTATTTCTTGCTCTAGCAAGCCCATTCAAGTGCCTCGGTGATGATGCATGGTGGTATGAGCTTCTTGGTTTCTTGAGAAGCATGTTGACATGATGGATAGAATATTTATAGAGTTTTTAAGAACTCACATCAGTTGCACGGTGTAGATATAGGTGAATCACCATGTTTCAGGTGCTCATTTGAAGCAAATATGGATGTTAAGAGGTGTGAGATTCAGTTTTAGAGCTATATGAACTCATTAATGCATGTATTCAAGTGTATTATGGTCTACCGGGTATTTTTTGGTCATTTTTAGTAGTTGCATGATGAGTTACAATGTTATTTTAGTTGACCCTAGCTTCTATAGTAGAAAACCCTAAGGGGTATCTATACAAGTCCTAGTTTATTTATATTTTGAGGTATATTTATGACATTATGATGATTAGAGTAAAGTGATGTGTTATGGTTCTTTGAGAAAACTTTCAGGTTCCCATGACGTGGATTTTTCAAGATATATTAGTTTTGGTGAAACAGGGTCAAGAATTAGTGTATTTCTAGTTCGAGTTGGATCTTCGGATGCTCACCCTAAATTGTGTGTTTTTCATGGGACATTTTGGATTTCATGGATTGTTCTAAATTTATTCTATAATGTTTCACAAAAATAATTAGGTCATTTCATCATCAAGTTTTTATGAATGAATGTTAAGAAGGTAAACAACTTTTTATGAGTTTGAAACCCTAGCTTGAAAGTGGTATGGAATAATGGCTTCCTTAATGGCTATAATTTCTTCCTAGTGCATGGATGATTATTATAACATGTATAGGACTAATTTTTATTTCCATAAAGGTATGGTATAGGTCATGGTGATGAGTGGGCTCAACTCAAACAAGTCATTTTTTGAAGAAGAGTGTTTTGGGACAAGGTTGTCCAAAGGAGTTACATTATAAATTTATATTATGGAATTTATGTGAGTTTATCTTGATTTAAAAATATTTTTTATGAAATTTTGATGTAGTTACATGGTAAAATGAGTTCCATTCAAGTTGATTGGTCAACAGGTGGTTTTGAGGCCATAAAAAAGTAGTGTTCAGTAAAGTGAGCATAACTGGAGCTACATGTGGATTTTGAAGGTGATTTACGTTGTTTTTGAAATACGATTAAGAAATATTTATATTTATATTTATATAAGTTTTTTCCCATGATTATTATTTTTGCTAAGTTTTATAGGTCAATGTTTGGATAGGAAGGTCTTTTCCAGTGCAGGATAGGATAGGATTTAATGAAGGTTTATAGTTATTTGAGGCATGAGATGGATTAGGTGATGATTTTTATCACCTGTAATGTGAATAGGGATGAATTATGCATATAATTAATCCATTTATATGTCTTTATTGTTCCTATATAGGAGTAAACTATCTTATCTTTGAAAACAGATTTTTGGGCACATTTATTTGGTGAAGACAAAAGTGGTTGAGGTTTGAGTAGGTGATTTTTTTAAGGCTTATAACTTTATTATAAGTGATATAAATGTTCTTCCATTTCCATTTAGTGGTCACATGAAATATTTTTCATGTTTTGAAGTGATATAGTGGCATAAAGAAGTTTTCAGGCTCCTAAAGGGTGTAGGAAATAATTGTTTTGAGAAGTACAAAGAACATTGGGCCCATTAAATGAAATAGTTGGACTGCTTGAGATAAATTGTTACCATTTATGATGTTTAAATTTCAATTTAAATATTCTTGTTGATTTATGGGTCATTAATAAGTATGGTTTTGATGTTAGGATATTTATATCTTTGTGCCCATAGGGATTTGACCATTTTTGGAGCATGAAATGTTGTTTTTATCTAAGCCGACCTAATTCGGTCACTTGTGACTATTTTATTTTTAATTTGGGATGTTTTATGATGCATGGGTTGAGCTAAAGGAGGTGATTTTTTTTTTAAATTTGAAATGAAGAGGAGCTTATAAAAAGCATTGTTTTGGGTGCTTTTTGGAGCTAGTTATGTGTGTGCAAGAAGTGTGACCTAGGTGAGCTATTATTTGTATATGTTGAATAATGATTTGAGATAAAATAAATTATTTGAAAGGTTTATTAATATCATCAAGCATGTGTGGATGATTTTGAAGCCTTTAGAACTGAAGAAAGAGTTAGATTGTGCAAGTTTGGAGACCTAGGGTTTGAGCAAGCGTTTGGAAGAGTTTGGAGCTGAATCTTTAGATGAATATCATTTGTGTTATCATAATATATTAAGTGGTCATACTTCATCAAAATATTGTGTGATGATTTATATTCATATAAGTCTCTTGTTGTGTGTAATATCAACATGGGTTTAGGGGTTGGTTCTCCTATTGGGGTTGGTGCCTCACTAAAGAAATATCTTGTGATGTGTAATATTCACTTGAGTATTTTTTGTGTATAATATAAGAAAAAAATTTAGTGGGTTTTCTTCCCTTTGAGTTTTTACCACTTACATCTTGTGTTATGGTGTTACTTATCTTACTCATGGTTTATAGAATGAATGTTGTATGTTGTTGTGCACATATTAATGAATGGATAATTGATTAATGGTTTATGTGAGTGTTCAAAAATTGAATTTAAATGTGTAAGGACTGACTCACCCACCCTCATTCCATTTTTCTTCCAACAATATATTGAGCGAGTTTAGAGAGAGCTTGTTTGGATGAGGGTTTGATGTGTTTAGAGATGAAATTAGACCACAATTAGTTGTGTGAGAAACATATTTTATGTGATCATTAATATAAAAAATTTCTCATGATGAGTCATGTTCATAGGATTCCTTTGTTTTGAATATTATCATCAAAGGTTTAGGGGTTCGTGCTCCTTGTAAGGTTAGTTCCTCACTAAACAAATCTTACAAGATGTGTGATATTATTGCAAGTAGTTGTTTTGAATACTATAAGTAATCGTTTCAGTGGGTTTTCTTCCCCTTGAGGGTTTCCCACTTATATTTGGTTTCATGTGTTTTCTCTTTTCATTCTTGCACTTTTGATTGTTTAATACATAACTAATAAGTTCATATGGTTCATGAATGACTAGATGAATGGTTTGAATGATGAATATATGTTATGGCAAATGAAATGAAATTTTGGTAGGACTAGTTCACCCCCCTCTTTGTCCATTGTTCTTCTAACAGAAATTCCTGATTGCGATGTCTAATCTTTGTTTTGGTATTTTTTTTGTAATGTTTGAATTGTTTTTGTTTTTATTTATTTTTGTTGAAATTTGTTTGATATTTTAGATTTTGGATGGTTTTTTGAATGGAAAACCATGAAGAGATGACTTTCATGAATGTCAATGGATACAATATAAATAGATTAAATGTGGATAGATAGGAGGAAAAATATCCATTGTAGGGTTGGAATAATAGGATATGATTAATTAGAAGTTTGGGATCAATAATATCACTCCATGTGATAGGATCCACCAATAATGTTTATGATTTCTTTGATGAGAGAGATTAGGAGTTTTTTATTATCAAGAGTGATATCATCTCCAATCTCGATGATTTTTGTGAGATGATAATTGATAAGTGAATGAGACTTATCTTACGACATGGATTTTGAATGTAGGAGCTTGAGTTCCTTGTTCATATATATATGTACTTTACGCCCTACCTGACATTATCATTGGTGTGTATTTTTTATTCAAATTTGTGAATTGTATTTGTGAGTTTTGGATTTGTTGGGAGATTTGCATCTCTTTGAATTTTTTATCTTAGCTTGGTGAATAAAATGTGTGTTCTTCTTATAAACTAATCTGTGATTTTTTTGGTCCTGAGAAATGGGAGAATAAATTGGATGTTTAGGATTAATAATAGGATTTTTATGGATGATGGTGGGATTAAAAAATTAGTTGATAGCGGGATGATATGGTGGATGAAGTGGATAAGGTCCAAATATTGAAGGGAATGTGTTATAAGGAGGTGGCCCAAGAATTGGTGGTAATGAGCTACTCGAAGGTATCCCATGAATAAAAGATGATAAGATACTAGGAGGTGTCCCAAGGATAGAAGATAATGTGCTACTAGGATGTGGCCTAATGAAAAAAGATGAAGGGGTACTAGAATAATATATCCCATGGATAGATTATGATTGAGACAATGTGATATGTAAGGAATCATTGGGTGATGAGAAGATAGGAGGGGGATCAAGGAAATACCCTGTTGTTTCACCATGTAATAGGAAATGTGATGATGGGCGGATAAAAGGAGATTCTTGTCGGAAAATTTTAGTTTTTTCCACTACTTTTTTACCATAGGACTCAAGATATTCCCTGAAATACACATATGCATCAAGGTTAATGTTGAATACATTCGTGTGATATCCTAGAGGAATGTCATCACATAGCCTCAAGAATTCTCCAATTGCTTCTTCATGTTGAAAGAAATCGATCAGTATGGGTCATTTTTAGTCGATGATAAAGGGTTGATTTCAAGGAATAATTCTAACAAGTGGTGAAGTGTTAGAATATATTTGATGATGGAGATGATGGTATTGGGAGGTTTTGACCTTGTTGTTTCCAAAAATGAACTTTATAGTTCTTTGAAATGATATCTTGACACATCATTGCTTGTTAAATTTTTGATGTAGATAAAAATATTGGTCTTTATAATATTGGTGAGGGTAGAAAGTATGATTGAAAGGGCTTAATAGCCGAAGAGATATTGGATTTGGATTTGTATAAGAATATTAATCAAGAGACGAAGGAGATTTGGAGTGGGTTGTCTTGAGAGTTAAATTAGATGTGAATTTAGGAAAGGTTGGTATTGGTTTGTTTAGAAGACTGTATATTGCATATAAAAGAAGGGTATTTTATGGAAACATAGTGGATTGTGATGTGGGGGTTGAATTGTATGTTTGATTAGAGGAATCTGGATTCATATGGATATTTAATAAAGGAAGATGTTGGTAAGGTGACTGATTATTCCATAGAAGAAAGTTGATTGGATGAGGCTTAGGAGTCTTAGGAAAATTAGAAGAATAGAATTGATTAGGAGATGAAGTTCGGGAAGTGGAAGACAATATGGGTTCTATATC
This sequence comes from Taxus chinensis, assembly GCA_019776745.2. Taxonomy (NCBI): domain Eukaryota; kingdom Viridiplantae; phylum Streptophyta; class Pinopsida; order Cupressales; family Taxaceae; genus Taxus; species Taxus chinensis. Next base: position 361,865,714 of record CM034152.1, on the reverse strand, counting down.
GTCAATAGCATGAGGAACCACCTGATATCTAGTTATGGTTAGCATCGTGTGATTTGAATGCTTAGACATAGATTGTTTGATTAAAACCTTTCATATTGAAAGATGTTTTGTGTCAATTCAAGTAGTGTAACAACAAACAACTAGGAATTTTTTAAATATATAGATGCTCGTGTAGTTTTCCAAAGGGAATATAAGGAAGAAAAGAAACATAATTACATAATTTTGACAATAAAGCAAGGTTTGGAAAAAAATTGCAAGTGTGAATGTCAAAATGGTTTATGAAAATTTAGCAGAGTAGTGGATTCAAAGGAATATTTTCCTTGGTGTGTATGTCACAAATTTTTTTTAAGGAAACTAGGAAAATTTTGGGCAGCGTAACAACACAATTTCAATAATTAAGTCAAGTTTAAGAAAATAATTGTTAAGAGTCAAAAAATGGTTAATACAATTTTCGAAACACTTTGGATAGTTTTCTTGTATAAAAGGGGAGCCAAATTTTGTGAATGGGGTTTGTTTTGTGATAAAAAGTATGTGGAGAAACTTTGGAAAAGTTTAATCTTGTTCTAAAACAAGGTGGAAACTAAGGAAAAGTTTTACTTTGTAAGGGTTTTATATGTACAAATGATATTGGATAAGGATAAAGTTGGCCCCAATGCCAAATAGCTTAATAAGGATTTTAGACTCAACACTCATCAATATTTTTCTAAACTAGTATGTGTACTAGAATAAATCTTGGATACAGACTATGCCCCACAATCTATACAAATGGGGTGGCCACAATGAACAATATTTGGTATTCCTCACGGGTTTTACTACTCAAGTGGGTATTTTGGGAACTTCTCATTTCATTGGCTAGTTTTCTCAATGTGCTAACGACTTTAGGGTTTATGTGGTACTCCTCGACAAATTGTTTCTGGGTTTTGGCTGATGCACTTCCCACAGTTAAATTGGGCAGGTTTTTACCCTTATTTGAACTTGCAAATACAATGTTATTTGTTCATTTTTATCTTAGTTATCAAAGTGTGATTTATTTTAAGCACATTTCGTTGGCCAAGTTAACCTACACACAAATTATTAGTAATTTGTTGTGTTTTTTCTTTCACAAGCATAAATGGTCTTACACTCAAATGATTAGCAGTTTTCCATACAATCACAATGTTAGAATAATACCAAGGATTGCAACCATTTCTGATTCTCAATATGTCTCGAAAGTGCTAGAGAAGATAATATGTGGCATTGATCATATCATACCAAAATGATATTTTTCAACCTAGACATCAAGTGTTAGCACCATTTTCAAAAAAATTATAACTGAAATGTTAGAAAAAATCCATGATCATAATTTTTTATGATTATGAAGGTCACTGAAAAGTTTAAAAGAATAAAATATGTTGTTTTGATCAAATTAATATTTTTAACTAAAGAATTGAAATGACAAGACTAATTTAAACAAATAACATGCAGATTAGAATTAGAAACATGCATAAAACAAGAGGAAATTGAAAATCAAGACTATTGTTTTTGGAAATTTTGAGAAAAGCTGGTAGAAATTATACATAGTACATCATTGCATACAATAGGATGTCATTGTGTGAACATGAATGCTAGCATGGCTATAAATATGTTAATAAAGATAGAGAGATTCTATCACATGGAAGATAAAAATAATGTGATGTTAGTGTTGTAAAGGAAAGTTTGTTCTCAAGCAGGATGAAGGCCGATATTGGGAGCCACCAGCAACTTTAAATGATGGAGGGCTTAGGACCTTAGATGCAGATGTGGATCTATAGGCACAAAGAAGAAAGATGCATGATATAAAGAAGACTAGATCTGAAAAACTGAAAACATATAATATTAGATTACAATATGCGGGGGTTTCTTAGATAGTGCCTGGTTCCAAGAGGATTTCAACCCCCATGTCAGGATGTCAACCCCTGTGTAATACATAGATAATGAATAAATAATGAATGGAATATAAAATGAAAAATAACTAAAATGACAAGAGGACTTAGCTTGTGCTCTGCTATGGAGATCAATCGGGCATCAAGATGGCAAGATAATGAACCATGGAAAATATTTCTTCCTCAAACTGGAAGAAATTAATTAAGCTCTTTCTTCTCCTTCTCTAGGCCTAGGTCTCTCCAGGTCTTCTTGAAAAATATACTCCCCCTTTTCAGGTCTAGGTCTATCAGGTCCTTGAAAAAAGGGGGAAATACCCATATTTATAGCTTGGATGTGAGGTTAGATTGGGGTTAACAAGTAAATCGGGGTTGGGTAGAGTAACCCGAGTTAAGAGATATGATGTGATCACGTGGGGACCATGGCTTAAATTATTAGATGGAGTGGGGAGCATGATTGACATGGTAGGTGAGATGATAGATTCCATTTAGAAAGGGGTGTTGGATGGGTATATTAATACCCATGGATTCAATAATTTATGAGAGATGGGGGATTATACCAAAATTTAATTAAAAAATGGGTTTATATGGAACCCATTTAATAATTAATTAAACCAGTTGAGAAAATAGATGGGATTTCATTTAATTTAAGAAAAATAAAAGTGAGAATGGAAATTGTGTGAATGTAAGATGACGGAGGGGGTGCTATACCAAACATAGGTGTGTACATTTGCAACTTTTTTGTTGAGTGGTTTACAATAGCAAGCCATGAGACAAAAACAAAAATTGGGTTAGCTGAGATATTGTGTTTGAAGATGGATGAAGACATGACCAAAATAAAGATGCCCTAGGGAAAAAAGGATAGTAATAAAAAAAAGTATGGCAGTGACTTCAATATCACATCGGTTAGAGGAAAATTGTAGATCTCAATGGAGATAGACATGACAGTGTTCTACAGACTAGTGAGTGGGTGAAGATCACTGTAATAAGAATGTAAACTGTAGATGACCAATGGGTCATCGGAAAACATCAAAATATGTGCAACTAAATGTGAAAGATGTTTGTAATGCTTTTGTCTATGAAGAATCGTTGTAAAAGAATAATGTGTCCTTAAAAGGGATGTGGATGAAGATAATGATGCCCCATACATAGGGCACAAGAGAAGGAATCAATGTGAGTTTTATGTGTTGACAAGTATAAGGATGAAAAGGTGACCCAACATAAGATATAGATGGATGTTGAAATAAGATATCCTAGGGGGAATATTCATAAATGTGGATAAAATGAGAAAATAGGATAGAAAGGTGAGATAAAAGTTTCCTAAAAGGGGTGATAAATATAATGAAAATCATGTTTCATAGGAAAGATGCATATGTGTTAGAAAATTAGAAGGTAAAAGTAGTCCTACATGTCTCGATAAGTAGGACAATTAAGTCAAGATACTTTTGTGAAAAAACAAAAGGAGAGAAAATATTGCGTGGAAGAGAACAAGATCATATAGGTGATGGTTGTTATGGTATGTTCAAAGAAAAAAATGTTAAAGGAAGATGGGAAGAAATTCTTAGAAATGCATATGATGGTGTCATTGCAAGAGGACTGATGAAGATACGAGATGTGACAGGGTCTCAAAAAGAAAAGAGGCCAATGCTGCAGAGAGAAGAATGAGAATGGTAATGAAAGGGATAAATGGCGATACATAAATAGGAGAAACATTGGCATTGACCGTGAATTCTAGATGTGAGGGATGTTGATAAAGATAAAAGGGAATAGACAAGAGGATTGATTGCTTATGATAAGAGAAAGAAAGATTGAATATGAAGGTGATAGGGGTATGGAATAGAGGGATGGAGACAAAGGAGGAGAAAAGAAGGAATAAAAGGGGAGGAAGAAGGTAATAAAGAAAGATTATAGAGAAAGGGGGAAATGAAAAAGGAGAAAACATGAAGAGAAGACAAGAAAAGACTCGATAATAGAGGATGAAATTATGAAAAAGAGATAGAGTTATTCAAGATGAAAGGTGTGAAAGAGGATGAAGAAAACGAAAACAAAAAGGTAATGGAAAACGAAAGAGATGATAGAGCGAATTAAAATTGAAACAAACTGATCATAGTGAGGAAATCCAAGGCAAAGAATATGGAAGTGACCGCATGGAAATTCATGTGGATGATGAGATGATAAAAGACATGGGAAAATGCTGAAGAGTTAGGTTATTGATGGGGAAGTAAGGAGGAAGTGCAAGGTAAAATTAGGAGTAGGATGATAAAGAGGAAGTGAAATAAGACAAGGAAAATAAAGGAGAAACAATGGAGAAAATTATGCAGAAGGAAGGGAACCAAGAACAGAATATATTTGATAAAGAGTGAGAAGTACACAAGGATTGTAAAGAGAAGCTTGAGGGGAGGAATGACATCGATTGGAAAAGAAGCAAAGATGCATGAGATGAGGATATGCTGATGAATAGAAAATAGAGAGAGGGTGCATGAATGAAGACAATGAAGAAATTGGGAAGGAAGAATGGAAGATGGAGAGGTGGTGAGGAAAAATAAAGGAAGGGATAGGAGAGGCAATGCCAGTGAATGGATGTTAGGAGAAATCCACCAATAATTATTAGTAGGAAAGGATGGGACAATAGATTAGATGAGGCAGAAAGTAAAAGAAGAATGGGAGGAGGAATTCCAATGAAGGGATGTTCGGATAAGTCCCCTGATAATGATTAGATAACACAGAGGAAGGAATGAATATAGAATGGAGGAGGTAAAATAAAAGGATTCGGGCTATGCAGAATGGGGATGAGTGATTTTTAGGAGAATTCCACTGATAATTTCTAGTTTGGAAATAGAAAATGATGATGAAATAATGTTAGGGGAATATCAATGAAAATTACGGGTAAGTATGGGGATAGATATGTGGGAGAACTCTAGAATATGGAGTGGAAAGAGTAAAGAAAAGAGGGATAATGATGTGTAGGAAGATGAAGATGAGGAGAGGATGTAATGGATGAGAATGAATGAGAGAATAATGAAGAAACAAGACACAAAATGATTGAAGAAGCAACATCTAAGTAAGATTACCCAATGATGGATGATGGAGATGAAAAAGGGACCAGTATGAAGTGGTGTTTACAAGAATGGGAGAGGAGGTGAGAGGATGTGATGATGGGGAATGACCAAAAGATGTAGATGGAGATAATGTGGGGGAGTGGGTGAGTGAAGGATGACTGATCACGCTTAATAGGGAATCTTAAGTAAGATCACCAAACCGGTAGTGATGATACGAAAGGAGAAAGACAACATTATATTGGATATAGGTGTGGAAGGGTTGGTTGGAGTGGAAAATTACAACGAGAGGTGGGAGACAGAAGATGAGGAATATATGATGGGAGATGAAAGGATCAGATGGCAAACCATTCTTAAGAGGAACTCTTAAGTAATATTCCGCTACGATGGGGATGGTTAAGTAGGATCGCCAAACCGAAAAAGAAGAAGAATGATGAAAATATTAAGCAACATATATAAAAATGGAACAAGACATGAAAGGAGATGATATCAAAGTGATAACAAGGAAACAAAGGAGTGTGACATGAGTGGATGGAGGAACATATGCAATGTAGATAGATATTTTAAGGTAAATCCTTAATTGGGATGCCTGCATTGTGGGAGTGATGATGTAAGAGTGTTAAGAAGAAAAGGAGGAGCGGAAAGACATTTGTGGTAGTGATTGTCATCTATTGAAAGAGGAAATGGTGGAGAATATTCTTTAGTAGAAGAATCCAAGGAAGAAGATTGACCTTAACTAAGATTTTCTACCTCTATGGATGGTTAAGTAAGATTGTGAAACTGAAAGCGGAAGAGTGAAAGGGAAACTCAAGAGGAAAGACAAGTAAGATTTCTAACGTGGTGAAAGGGGACAAAAAGGTGAGAAGGATGATATGGAGACAAATGGTGATGAGTGGAAATGGGGAGAGAAGATCAATGGATCAAAGACATTGTTGAACATGTTGAGATATAAGGATATGCAGGATAACAAAATTTCCTTGAGAAGGATCCTCAAGTAGGATTCACAAACTACAACAGCGATCAAGTAGATTTCACAAACTGAAAAGTATATTTGCAAGCGCATTCATGGAGATGATGGATAGATATAAAATTCATAGTGTGAAATTTGATGTGATTTTTATAAAAGATGATCTGGATGAGATGAATGGAACATATTTATAGCAAGGGTGTATAGGGAAACTATGTTTTGAACTGGATTGGAGATAAACAAGAAAAGGTTACCACTCAAGGCATTGCACTTGCTACTAATAATAGGTGTCAACACATAACCAATGATAGTTTGTTAGACCAAAAGATCATGAGGGAAATATGGATGAAATATGCTCGTAATCATAATTTTGACATGAAAAATGGATTGAGATGTAACTTATATGCTGGAAGAGGGATCTCCAAAGGTGGTGTTCCTTAAGTCTATGCCCCAACTTTGGGAAAGGAAAAGAAAAATAGAAGAAAGCTGATCAATGCATGAAGCTTTCGGAAAATGTTGATAAAAGAAGGTTAATCAATGTGGAAAACCTTCCGGATGTCAAAATAATAGAGTAGCCATCCCTTGAGGGTATGGTCTAATTTATACATAATATGGATGGAAAGAATAATATGATAGCCATCCTTCAAGGGATCAGTCTATTTCTTTTGATTTTGCTTGGATTTTGATTTGTATATTTTTCTATTTCTTTTGCTTTTTTTTCTTTTTTGCATGAACAGTTGTCCTTTGAGGAATCAATCTTTTTTTTTGATAACTTTGATTTTGTCCTTTTACATACAGTGAATTTGAGCTTCACATGGGGGATACCTCGGGAATAGTCTAAGTAAACCACTTAATAATGGGATAAGGAATGTACAAGAGACACACCTGGACCCTTCGCCTGGCTGCAATAGGAGAACGGGAAGGTAATGGATGTAATGGTTACGGGATCACATCAAAGTAGTGAAGGAAAACCGCATAAGTTAGATTATTATAGTGATAAATGGAAGGGGATAAAGATGGTAGAACAATCTAAGGATGCAACTAATTTCTCATTGGTAGATATGCTAACAGTAGATTGGTCGCAAGTGCAATGCATTAAGAGATTTTGTCTCTGGTTTACCACCACGAGAGAGAAGACAGTGTAGTTGCAACAAGATGAGATGATAGCCAAGTAGGAAGATAACAACTAACATATGACTACAATGGTGGATTTAGATGAAAATAAATGGTGCCCCAAGAAAGGACAAAAATGATATAAGGACAATAATGGCCTCAAAGGAGAGCTTGACGAAATAAATGATGTCCCAAAAAGAGACACATCATATAGCCACGAATGGTGTACTTGATGAAATAGATGGTGCCCCAGAAGAGACATAAATATAGCCACAATAGGTGGACTTAGAGTAAAAGGGTCCCTCAATAGAAGAGACAAACACGGCCTCAAAGGAGGGCTTCAATGAAAAAGATGATACTCCCCAAAAGGAGCACAAACATAAAAGAACAAATATGGCCATCAAAGGAGGACTTAGAATGAGATGAGGATCTGGGATATAATTAATTTAGATTAGATGGATGTGAAAAAAGTAAACAAAACAAAATCAAAGAGCAGAAGTATCCCCTAGTAACAAAGGGAGTTGTACAGATGAGATGCTTAAGGGTGAGGGAAGGTTGTTCCCCTAATGAGTTAAATGTGAAGGAGGTAAAGGATGTCAAAAGAGCTTAGATGAGATTGTTTTAGTTTTGGATGGGGTAAACGATTGGAGACCACAAGTATGCTTAGTAAGATAAGCGACATTGATGAACAATGGAGGAAATTCCTTAGAAGGAATGACGTGGGCATGGGTGGATATTAAGGGATGATGTGGATGGAGGGATTATGGGGGATCTGACAGATGGGATATGGATTGGATTCAAGGTAGATGGAGAAGGAACTTTCCCCTGAATGAGGAAATCATCTTTCTCAATAAGGTTGTGGATGATTTACTGAAATGCCTTACAATGTTTGATGTCATGTCCCTGGGGTACGATGATAAGCACAACGTGCAATTAGGATTGAACCATGATAACTTGGGACCATAGGGATTAAAGGCTTTAATAGGAGGAAGTTTGATGGCAGATGTTCGAGTTAAATGTTGAAATATATCTGTGTAATGACCCTATTAAAGTGTCATGGGGAAGGTAACTCTTATGGATTTTGATAGGATGTCTCAACTTGGAGTTAGGAGAAAACGTAGATGTATATTGGATGTGATGAATTTCGTGTTTTGGAGGAAAAATCAAATTTGTTTGGAGGATTGATATTGTTTGGATGTGGATTGATTATTGCAAGATGTCATAGATGGAGAAACTGATCCTGACATAGAATGTTGTGGCATTAGATTATTGAGAAGAGGGAAAACCTGAATGTTTCCGAGGATGTGCGCAGGGGACTATTGGGGATGTTTTTCCCCGAGCCTTAGACTTTGACTGAGAAGATTTACCTCTAGCAACGATGATAATAATTTCAACCAGAGGATCTAATAGCGGTGGTGTGGTTATTAATGGAGAAAACTATTCTAAAACAAGATGAAGATGTTAATGAAGAGATAGGTGTTTGTATGATGTGATTAATGATATCTATATGAGACATGGATTGTTTCGATTTTTGGCATGGGAAGAGTTGATTTTTTATAGGGAGAAGGTAAAAAAAAATTTATTTAATTTAGGTAGAGGTGTTGGTACAGTAGGTGATTCAAGGGGCATATTTGATAGGGTTGCAGATCGAGAGGATTGGGTTGGCGTGATAGACAGGATTAGGTAAAGAGTATTGGGGTAGACTGGGTGATGTGGCCATGGGAGAAGGTATAGGTCAAGGTTTTAGGGTAGGGATAGGTGGACTTGTTGGATATGATATATGTAGGGGTAGCTGGGATAGATAGGGATGTAGGCATATTTGGAATATGCAGAGATGAGATTGATGTGATGACCGATGGAGTAGACATCATTGGTAATGTAGCAACTACAGGAGCATTTTTAGGTGTAGAAGTAGATGGGACCGGTTGTTTCATAAATTTTTCGAGGAGTAAGAATGATATGTTGGCTAATGGGGTTGATATAGAAGGTAGGGTTATAAGAGTGCATGTAGTAGAGTTAAGTTTAGTTGGGATGGTTGTGAGAAATGTAGGTGTAGTAACAAGTGTATTTGATGAAGATGTCGGTGAATGAATAGGTGTTAGAGACATAGGGTTATGTGTGGATATGAGTGGAGCCGAAATAAGTGCTAAGGATGAATCTAATGTAGTAGATTGGGGTGTACTTGAAGTCGGCAAAAATGGATGATATAGTTGAAATTTGATGTAGACATGATAAGGACAAAAGAAGGTGTAGGTTCGGGAAAATTTGTGAAAGTTGATGTAGGTGTAACAGGTTTTGACATAAGGGATGGGAAAAATGTCCACTGTGGGAACATGCAAATTTGGTGATAAGATGGGATCTTGATTGATAGTGTTCAACCATGCAAGCGTTTGATAGATGAGATGTAAAGGGGGTGGCTGTGATTTGTTGGTGGTTGACTAGTTTGTGCAGTGGAGGTATCATTTTGGATATCCCTTTGATTTACAGAGTTGTTGGACACGATATTTGAAGGAACGACATCTCTCAATGTCATGAACCTTTGACTCGATGATATTTACAAATAGTGGGCCTCGTGATACCAAATTGGCTTGGCTTGTGAGTTGTCCATGGGTCGTATGGGAGGCAGTTGGATGGAGTTTACACTCATCAAACTTATCAAATACAGAACTGTATGATTCTCCTAAAGGAGTGTAGTTGGCTGTTGATTGAAGGAGATCGTTGTTGAGACCATGTGCTTGGTGTAGATGGAGATGAGGGTTCAATGACCATAGTGTTGGCCATAGCCTTGAACTCGTCATTATGTGTAAATGGTTTGGTGGATTCACAATTTAGATTTAGTTGAACTTAGTTTAAGATGACCATGCTTAATGGCATGGGTTTCAAGCTTGCGAGCCATTGTGAAAGCTTCATCAAAGGTTCAGAATGATTGGATCTGCAAAGTGGATGATATGTGTTTTGCACACACGAACGTGAGAATAAATCGATGAGTTCAGTTTACGGGATAGTGAAGGATATTTGGTTTATAATAGCATGCCACCCTGCGATGAAGTCGGCGATGGGCTCATTTTCATACTGTCAAATGGTATAGATCAGCGATAGTGGTCTTGCATGTGATATTGATAGAAAAATGTTCTAAGAACAACTATGCATGTTGGGTGAAAGAGAATATGGAATGTCATGGGAGATACTGTTATACCGGTCCAGCCCGGGACCAGACAAGAGACATAGGGAAAGTGCGAAGAAGTAAATCATGATCATGCATGCGATAAGACAACATGCATGTTTAAATGTGAGGAGATGTTATTGGGGATCTTCTTTATTATTGAACTTATTAAATGCAAGAAGTTTCCAATGAGGGGGATAAGGTTTGATTGGAACCGATGGATGAATCGGTTTCATTACAGATTTTTTCATAGGATAAGGTGTTCTTGGGTGGTATAGGTAAGGGTTTCTGAACTGGCTAACTGATTCATTAAGGCGTGAATTGGATTAGTCGAGGTATTGTAAGGTTGAGATTGGATCTGGCTAGTGTGGTTTGAAAGGTAGTTTGATAAGGCAAATAATGTGTTTTTGAGTGTGTGCGGTATGTTTGGTGAAGCATTTGATAAAGTGGTTGATAAGTTTGTGGATAGGATGTTTACAGGAATGGTTTGATAAGATAGTTGATTAATTTTTGGATATGTAGGGTTTTGGGGAGTATGTGTCATGGGTTGAGATTACTACATAGTGTTGACAGGTTGTGAAATAGCTGCATGAGGCTAGTTGTTGAATTTAGATAGGTTGCATGTCGTAAAAGATAAATGGGGATATGTGTGTTAAGAATTGGAGACGGCTGGACATGCCTATTAATGGAATTGTCAAAATTGGATGTGGGTGGAATGTGATCCACCAATTTTGGGTATTGGGAGGATTGATAGATTGTAGGAGATTTCTGGGAGTAAGAAGTCATATATGGGGTTAGGAGGAGATTTGAGTGTATCTAGAGGAGCAGGAAATGGTGATGGGATCAGATTTAGTATGACTGGCTTGACGAGGGATATAAGGGTTGGTATCAAGGTGGGGAGAATTTTGTATGACATGGTTCTCATGAGGTGAGACCATGGAGACTAGAGGTTAGGCTGACCGATGACGTGGTTTTGAGTTTAGAATCTTGTTGAGTAAGAGTCGTCAAAGAGAAGTAACGTTATCATGGGATAAAGCAAGATTGTTTGTTTGTCTTGATTTGGGAGACAACGACAATAGGTGTGAAGTAAAGAAACATCTGTTTACACATGTTGTTGACAAATAAATCAAGTAGAATATTTTTTATCATCATGTTTAATTTAGAGGATGTGAATAGTAAAATGAAAAGTAGGTAATGAAGGTTCCTAAAGGATTCTAAAGCTGGTTTCAGGTAGTTATGGATTGGGATATGTCTGAGACGGTTTCTTATTGGGTGTTTAAGTCCTAATTAGTTAACTAGGTGAGAGGAACATTTTGATGTGTTAATTATGTTTGTGCAGTCTCAGGTAGTATGTGATAAGTGAAATGCAAATATTTAAATTAGTTTACTTAAGCTATGTGATCAAAGTAGGATATAGAAGGTTTGTTTTAGACCAAAATGAAATGTGACGTTCGATGTATAAAAACACTCAGGAAAGGGAAAGTTTGATGCAGAAAAGAGAAAATAGAGAAAAATGAGAAATACCTGGAGAATCACGTTTCCTGTTTATTTAAATGTACGTCTGATAGTGATCTATTTAGAAGCGCACGAGTTAGTGATCCAAGAAACGTCCGGGGTACCCTGAAATGGCACCGTTTAGAATTATGCAAATGAGGCCAGTGAATAATGTTTCTTTGACGGTGTGATTTAATGGCTGCAAGCGTTGTGATATCTGACGGCGTTGTTGGATGAAATGTGACATTTTTTGGACATGGGTTCACCTGGTATAAGATAGAAATAAATATTCTAATTAGTTGATATGGTTAAGAAATCCCTACGCACAGATATAAATGATTTTATCAAAATTAGTTTGACGTTCGTCATGTACTTATAATGAAGCAAGATAATGAATAACTAATCAACTAGATTATAAACTAAAGTTATGAGATCGATGTTCATATACAATGAAATATTAAATAAGCTACGAGGAGCTATTAATTAAACTATATAACGACAAACTATACAATGTGGTAATGGATCCGACATGATAAACTATAGTTTGAACTATAATATGACTATAAACAAAATAAAGAAACTGGTAAAAATAATCTTGTTAAAGGATAAACTATTGATTGGAAATCAAACTATGAATTAAATAAATCATTAATAACACAAATGGTGAATATCAAGATGTACGTTGTGCTAATTTGTTTAGCGAACTATCCGTAATAATAATAATATATAATCTAATAGCAAGAAACTATGAAATGGATCTAATTTGTTTGAAATAATAAGTTTGTTTGTAGATTTGAATTAAGATTCGAAACTTGATTTTTGAGATGAGGAATGCATATAAAGTGGAGGGTCAATTGGACATCCCATGTGGGGTGGTGGTGATTATAGATTGGTTGACCAACAAGTGCGGGTCTAGGACGGATAAAGAATTGGTAAGATGAATCATTAAATTACAAAGTCAGGACAAATGGAAAAAGTGATCTCAACTTGGATACTTGCGAGTGGAGGGGCATGAAGTCGGGGACCAGAGAGTCAGGGGAGAGGTGAGGATCTGCACCACCGCAAGCACCAGATGGATGAGAACTCATTCAGACGATGATGGAAGAGTTGGGTTTGGCAAAAGGCACTGTGGGTGTAGCTCGGATTTAAGGGGAGATGGGAAGTGTGATGGATCGGAAAGAGCAAATCAGGAATCAGGAGATATGTGAGAGTTGCGTGAACAACATGGAGTCAGTTGAGATAGAGAATCTAGGAGGATCAATGTAGAAGGGAGATAATGTTAGGATAAAATTTATTATCCTATTATTTAATTATGCATAGGATTAATTATTTAATTAATTTTAAATAGTTATATTGTTATATGGTTAATCAACCATATTTGTCAGTATGCATATTGTTATATTGTTTTCAACAATATATTTGTTTCTTATTTAATTGTTGCTTCCCGGGTGATTTGGAAGCTTGTTTATTCTGGTTTGTGGTTGCACCTGTGCAACTCATTTTCCCAGATGTATTTGGCTGTGCAATATCTATAAATATTGCAGCCCATCCTCTGTAATTTTTTACTGATTGAGATCAATAAAATCTACACAGGCTTCCGTCCCTGTTTCTCAATCAACATTTGGTACCAGAGCGAAATTCTGGCCCTGTGAAGGTGTGGAAGAGAGAGCAGCAGAGATAGAGGAGATTGCAGACATGTTTGCAGCATTTGAGAGCCTATGTAGCCTCGTGCAAACTCCCAGCCCCATCCCTACCTCCCCCACATCCACCTGTTCCTTCCAAGTACTTGGAAGGCAAATTTTTTTTGCACTGGTGCACTCAGCACCAGGAAAAATTAGCTACAGGTATTGGAAATAATACTAATTTTCTTTTTCCCACAAAGTTTTTTTCTCTACATTATTTGGTCTCTACTGTATTTGGAAGTAGCTTTGCTTGTTTTGGAGATCTGTGCACCTGCAGTGAACAAACAAGCAAAAACAAAAGTGAATCAAGTTGAGCAAAGAATAAAAAAAAGAAGGAAAAGCCATTTGATGCCTCCATCGACCTGCACAAAGACCTGCAGGGTTAGTTTGTGCAAATAACAAAAAAATACAGCGGCCAAAAGGAAATACAGCAAAGGAAAACGCGGCCAAAGGAAACCGCGGCCTGTACAACCAAAGAACAGCAAAAAAAAAATGTTTTTTGGAGCTAAACCGCGCCCTTCTCCTCTCGCCCGCGCCATTTGCTACCCCAGCACCTGCACAAAGGAGAAAAAAACATTTTTGTGAGCACATTCATCAAAAAACGCGGCTAGGCAGGAAGATACGTGGCCAAGGAAGGAAAAAAAACGTTGTACAAGCAAAAAACAGTGAAAAAGATGCGCCCCAACTCAACAACGTGACCTGCATTATAGATTGAGCAAGAATCGAAGAAAGAATCAAAGAAAGGAAGATAAGAAACAGCGGCCAAGGAAAAAACGTGTCCAAGGAGAAAAAAACGCGCCCAAACACAAAAAAAAACGCGGCCTGCACTTGCATTTCAGTGCGTGGGAAGCTGAAAAACGTGGCCATAGGAGAATACAAAGGCATGGAGGTGAAAATAAAGCTTCAAATCTGGTTTTTGGGCAATTACAACCCTAAAAATGCCTCTTCACCAGCATGCGCCACGTGGCATTCATTTTCCAAGAGGTAAGTCAATTTACTTGACAATAAATACGAAATTCTTCCTTTCATAGTCCAAGCGCCCCAAGTGGCCACGTTGGTTAGTGCATGTGCCTTAGAAGTGAGAGGTTTGAGGATCAAATCCCACCAAAAACATTCAAAAACTCTCCTTTTGCATTTGGCAGATTTTTTGGCGGAACTGCTAAATTTAGCAGGCTTTTTTGAATTTAGTTACGACTAACTAAATTTAGCGGAGAAATCTCTAACTTAGGGTAAAAAAAAATTTCTCCTATCTAGTCTGTTTTCTCATTCCAGACATTTTTTGCAAAAGGAGACCCACCTAAAAATTGCATTTTTAGCTATTTTTTTGTAATTTTTAGCATTTAGGGCTCAGGAGGTCACCAGGACCCCGAAACTGTAATTTTTTACCTGTCATTCAAATTATATTGTATATTGTACTAATTTGCAGGTTGCCATAGTCAACTGCAAAACTTTGTAACTGCTCAGAAAATGGCAGAATTGTAATTAAAAATAGTAAATTTGGTTCTGTAACACTCACGAGATCCTAGATCTCATTCGCAACGTTCGGTATATACAGTGCCTCTGGGAAGCGCTTACGGGTAAAGCCGTCGCGACTACTACTGCACTTAACGCCTAATATAGCTACAACAACGTCGTCTGGGCATCGTCCCTATAAATCGATGGGGAGTAATAAGGTCACAGTGCACACACTATGAACCATCCCATCCGTCTGTGAATGATTGCAAGACATAAATCCGGACTGAGAAATTATCTGAGTATATAGCGAAGTTACGCACGCGTATGAGGATATTTCTTTGAGCCGGTGTCAATAATCACACAGACCCCATCAGTACTGTCTTGGTACCACGTATCAAATTCTTTCATGTACGTTAACACCTCTTTCACGTACCGTCGGGTATATAGAAAGGGCGAGCTTCTTCCACGTACCGACGGGTATATCGGAAGGGCGCGTATATAGAAAGGTTCGGTATATCGGACTGACGGTATATAGATTGGGAGACCTTATACCTGGAGTGATAAGAGCCAAACCCTATCAGTGATCTCTACAAAATGGGCACCAATGCCCCCAAATTTTTTCTTCCAGATTCACAATTGCTCAGAGGAAGCAACTATGCTGCTTGGAAGACAAAAATCAAAACACAACTTGAGTTTGAAGAAATCTGGCCTGTTGTGACTGGTACTCTAACCAGATCACCAACAGATGCAACACAACAATGACAATTTGATAGAGCAGATCAGAAAGCAAAGCTCATCATTTTGTTTGGAGTGTCTGATGATGTGGAAGCCCACATTCGAGATGCCACATCAGAAAAAGAAGCGTGGGATAAGCTGAGCACAATATATGAGGCCAAGAACAAGAATGTCATACTCAATTTGCAGAGTCAGTTACATACATTGAAATTCAAACAGAATGAGAAAATTGAAGCCTTCCTAAGAAGAGTTGCAGAGTTGAGGGCTTCACTTCTAGCCCTAGGAGAAGAGGTCAAAGATGAGTCTCTCGTTCCCATTGTTCTGAGAGCTCTCCCTTCTTCTTACCGAATTTTTGTCACAACTCTAAACTTGTCAGATACGACAATTAGTTTTGACAAGTTAGTAAACCTACTGCAACAAGAGGAAGCAATGTACAACAAGGATGATGAAGAGGAGCAGGCATTGTCTTCACATCAAAAATGGAAAGGAAAAGGTAAAGGTAAACCTAAATCCTATCAGAAGTCCCCACATCAAAATCAGTATCATGGGGACAATCAACAGAAGAAGCGATGTCCCATTTGCAAAAGAGGACATGAATTGCAAGAATGTTGGTTCAACACATATAAGAAAGGTTCATCAAGCAATTCTGGACCACAACAACAAAAAACTTACAAGGGACATTCAAACAAATATCACGGGCAGAAAAAGGGGAACTGGAAAAGAAGACCCCACCAGCAAGGTAATATTGCTGAGCAACAAGATCAGTCAGACAATGAAGACTTCTTGTTCACTGCTCGATCAAGTGAACCATCCACATCATCTAGTGACGTCTGGTATGTTGATTCGGGAGCCACTCGACACATGACCAGCCACAGAGACTGGTTTATTTCAATGAGGGACACACCGTCAAAAAACTATGTTTCGTTGGGAGATGATTCTTCATATACAGTTTAGGGGACTGGGAACATTTCTCTACCCCTTGGTTCACGCAAATACAAACTATCAGATGTTCTATATGTCCCTGGGTTGACAAAGAACCTTCTTTCGGTCAGTCAACTCCTAGATCACAACCTGAAAATTGACTTTGATAGCCAATCTGGCAAGAAAATGTGTTTGATTCGAGATAAATCCAGAGGCTCGAAAATAATTACAAAAGCCTCAAATGTGGGACGAATGTTTCAACTTGATTTCATTCACAAAAATGATCAAGCACTCGTGGCTAAAAACTCCACCTTAGCTCAGTTGTGGCATCAGAGATTTGGTCATGTAAGTTTCAAATATCTCGACACACTTCGCTGGTGTAATATGGTACATGGGCTACCATCTCTTCAGAAGGATACAGACAAGTGTCCTCACTGCTTAGTAGGGAAACAACACAGAGTTTCATTCCAAACAAGTACTTTTCGAGCTCATGGTAAACTTGACCTGGTTCATACCGATCTGTGTGGTCCGATGCAGCCAAGTCATTCAGGGTTCCAGTACTTCATGCTCTGTGTTGACGACTATTCATGCAAAATGTGGATTTTCTGTCTTTGCAAGAAAAGTGAATCCTTTGAAACGTTCAAAAAGTTCAAAGTGGCAGTTGAGAAAGAAACTGGTCGTCACATCAGAACTCTCCACTCAGATCGAGGGGGGGAATTCACCAATGATGAGTTCAGAGACTATCTACAAACTCACGGGATTCGTCGACAAATGCCTCCTCCACACACACCACAGCAAAATGGTGTTGTCGAGAGAAGAAATCATACTATCATGGAAATGGTGCGATGCATGATCGATGATTCCGAACTTGCAAAGACATTTTGGGCAGAAGCAGCAAAAACAACAGTGTATTTGTTAAACAGAGTGCCACAACTGCTCTTGATGGAATTACACCACAAGAAGCATGGTAAAAAAGGAAACCATCCATTGCACACCTCAGAGTATTCGGGTGCAAAGCCAGCATGCACATACCCAAACAGAACAAAAAGAAATTGGACATGAAGTCACAAAATCTCATCTTCATTGGATATAGTGAAGAGACTCTTAGGTACAGATTGATGGATTCTAAGACCAGAAAAGTCTACACAAGCAGAGATGTTGAGTTTTTCAAGAAGAAGGAAGCACAGACACCTCCTCCAGACTCGCAAGATGTAGATTTTTCACCAGTTGTAAAAACTGAAGCTAATGTTCCCTCAGAAGATGAAAGTGATGATGGGGATGATGGTGTTGATCAGATATAACCACAACCCATGGGAACAGCTCAACGTATGCCTAAATGGTGTACAAGCACATTACGAGATGCAAGACTGGATGCTCCACCGGATACATCCACCCCTGGACCACGGACTCGTAGTAAAGCAAGAGAAGAAGTTAACTTTTCTTTGATGAGTAGAGTTATTGAAACAGACGAGCCATCTACAGTCCAGGAAGCCCTACAGTCAAAAGCTTGGAAAGATGCCATGGATTCTGAATATCAATCAGTGATGAAGAATAACACTTGGCAGCTTGTCGATCTACCACCAGGGAAGAAACCCATTGGTTGCAGATGGATATTCAAAACTAAGTACAAAACAGATGGGACAGTGGACAAGTGCAAAGCAAGACTTGTAGCAAAGGGGTACGCACAGAAAGAAGGCATTGACTATGAGGAGACATTTGCTCCCACAGCTAAGATCAAAATGATCAGGATGATCTTTGCTCTAGCTGCTCAGTTTGGTTGGAAAGTCCATTAGATGGACGTAAAAAGTTCCTTCCTGAATGGAGATTTACAAGAAGAAGTCTACATGACTCAACCTGAGGGATATGTTGTACCTGGTCAAGAAGAAAAGGTATGCAGACTCAGGAAATCTCTCTATGGCCTCAAACAGGCACCCCGGGCATGGTACATCAAGATTGATGAGCATCTCGTACAACATGGATTCGTCAGAAATCCATACGATCCCAATCTCTACCTCAAAAAGCAAGGGGGGAGATGGTGATTGTTGTAGTTTATGTCGATGATCTAGTCATCACTGGCAGTTCAGTGAAGATGATTGATGAAACAAAGAAAGATCTTAAGCGATCATTCGACATGACAGATCTCGGGCTTATACACTACTGTCTTGGACTGGAAGTATGGCAGAAAGAGAATCACATCTTTGTTTCTCAGATGAAATATACCAAGACAACGCTCGAGAAGTTTAGGATGATGGATTGCACACCAATTGCTACAACTATGGAGAACAGATTACAATTATCTCGTTCAGATCCATCTCCTGAGGTAAGTGCCACTCTCTATCAGAAGCTGATTGGGAGTCTCATTTACTTGACCTAAACTAGACCAGATATCAACTTTACAGTGAGCTATCTATCCAGGTTCATGCAAGAACCCAAAATTTGTCATTGGAAAGCAGCAAAGCGCATTTTGAGATATCTCAAAGGATCAGTAGATCTTGGTCTAGAATACAAGAAGAACGAAAACTTCTTCTTGACTGGATATTCGGATTCAGATCATGCAGGTAACATTGATGATAGAAAATCCACTTCTGGATTTTTATTCTTTATGGGATCTGGACCAATATCATGGGGAAGTAAGAAACAACACTTTGTTTCTCACTCTTCCACAGAAGCCGAGTATCGTTCTGCAGGAGAAGTTGTCTGTGAAGCGATTTGGCTACGTCGCATACTGGAAGGACTTGGAATACCACAGGACAAACCGACCACCATGTATGTTGACAATGAAGGTGTTCTCAAACTTGTTCGCAATCTAGTTTTTCACGAGAGAACAAAGCACATTGAAGTTCAAGTTCATTTCATACGTGAACATGTGTTGAAGCACAACATCCAGCTTCAGTTTTTTCCAATGGCTGAACAACGAGCAGATATTTTCACAAAGTCACTTGCACGTGACAAGTTCGAGTTGTTCAGAGCATTTCTCTCCTCATCTCTTCAGACAATGCACAATTAAGGGGGGGAATGTTAGGATAAAATTTATTATCCTATTATTTAATTATGCATAGGTTAATTATTTACTTAATTTTAAATAGTTATATTGTTATATGGTTAGTCAACCATATTTGTCAGTATGCATATTGTTATATTGTTTTCAACAATATATTTTTTTCTTATTTAATTGTTGCTTCCCAGGTGATTTGGAAGCTTGTTTATTCTGGTTTGTGGTTGCACCTGTGCAACTCATTTTCTCGGATGTATTTGGCTGTGCAATATCTATAAATATTGCAGCCCATCCTCTGTAATTCTTTACTGATTGAGATCAATAAAATCTACACAGGCTTCCGTCCCTGTTTCTCAATCAACAGATAAGTGGGAGAATAGCTCGGGAAGAGTCTGGGAATGGGTAGAGGAGATGGGAATGGAGAAGGGAGTGATGTGGATGCTTGAGATTGGTGAGAGAAGGATTTACATGGGAGACGGGTGGATAGGGGACAAGAGAGATGGGTGTGGTGAAGTTTATGTGTGTGGAGATGAGCTGGAGGGTTTGCAGGAGTCGGAGGTTGAGCCTGTGGGTGGATAGATGGGAAGGAAGGGAGAATAGAGTGGATAAGGGAGAGATGACTCAGTTGAATGGTGTGGTAGTTTGGTGTGGGATTAATCCAAATGAAGGTGGAGTGAGGTGGATGTGGGGCGTAGCGAGTTCGAGGTGGGTAGAGAGTAGGACAAGATGTGAGGTGGCCAAGTGGCAGATGGGAAGAGTTAAGTGTAGATTGGGGAGCTCAGGTAAGGGAGAGGTGGCGAGGTGAGTGGGAAGGAGGGACGTGAGGTCGGAAGGCAGATAGGGAGCTCGGTTAGGGAGAAATGGGGTGATAGATAGGGGAGGGGTTATTTAGGATAGTTATTTTTTAATAATTTTTTTTATATTTCTTTTATTATTATATATTTTAAGTATAAATTACATTTATTTATATATTATTAATAATTAATTGTTTTATTACAACAATAATAAAAATATCGACCGATTATAAAACACCAAATAAAAATACATTCTAAAGAACAAAACCATGTATTTTGTGATGGAGAAAGACGATAAAGTGTAAGTAACATGTGAAAAAAACAAAGATAATACTCAATCCCATGAACAGGAGAGTTGGAAAAACAAAAGATACAAAATATAAGATGTGAAGACAACTAAAAGAAAAAGGTTAATTTCTGGACTTATATCCCATGCAAGTAAATGCCAACAAAAAACAAGCAGAGCACGTACCACTTGGTGATTTCGATGAGTGACCATACTGACCTGAAATTGAAAAATACTAAGATGTTTCAAATAAACAAGTTAGGAAAGATGAATAAAATAACAAAAAAAACAACCAGATCTAGGATCTGGTCCCACCGGGTGTGCCAAAAATGTTATATAGGAAACTTCACTCTTGAGTAGGGTGAAGTCCAATACTAGGAGACACTAACAACTTTTAATGATGGAGGGCTTAGGATCTCAGATGTAGATGGGGATCTACGGGTACAAAGAAGATATATGCATGATATAAAGAAGATATATATGTAAAATTGAAACAAATAAGATTAGATCATAATATGTGGGGGTTTCCTGGACAATGTCGGTTCCAATAGGATTTTAACTCCCTTGGAGGAATTCAAGCCCCATGTCAGAAAAGATAATAATAAATCATGAACAATATTAATGGAATATAAAATGACGATAGGACTTAACTTGTGCTATGTTATGGAAATGAACAGGGCATCGAGATGGTAAGACGACAGACTATGACAAATATTTCTCCCTCAAACTGGTAGAATTTAGTTAAGCTCTCTCTTCTCCTTCTCTGGGCCTAGGTCTCTTCAGGTATTCTTAAAAAAATTACCCCCCCCTTTTCAGGTCTAGGTTTCAGGTTTTTGAAATATGGGAGAAAACCCATATTTATATCTTATATGTGAGGTTAGATTGGGGTTAAAAAATAAATGGGGTTGAGTAAAGTAACCCAAGTTAAGAGGTATGATGTGATCACATGGGTACCACGGATTGAATTATTAGATGGAGTGGAGAGCATGATTGACATGGTAGGTCAGATGATAGATTCCATTTAGAAAGGATTGTCGGATGGGTATATTAATACCCATGGATTAATAATTTGTGAGAGATGGGGGATAATGCCAAAATTCAATTATTAAATGGGTTTATATGGAGCCCATTTAATAATTAATTAAACAAGGTGAGAAAATAGATGGGATTTCATTTAATTTAAGAAAAAGAGAAGTGGGAATGGAAATTGTGTGAATGTGAGATGACGGAGAGGGTGTTATACCAAAAATAGGTGTCTATAGTTAGTACATGGATATGAATGGTAACATTGACAGAAGAACACTAGCATGTGGATATGAATGCTATTGCAAACATAAAGATGATATTATGAGAAACCAAAAATATAATGCAACATTAGTGCATGCACATGTACGCAAATGTAGGGAATCAGATGCTAGCATGGATAGATAGATGTTAACACATGGAATATAAAAAATAATGTGACATTAGCATATGGATATAAATGGTAGCACATTTATAAGGAAGCTAGCATGTGGATATGAATGTTATCATAGATATAAATACGCTATCAAGTGCAACCAAAAATATAATGTAATGATAGCCCGTGCATAGGTACTCAGATGCGGGGAATGAGATGCTAGCACAGACAAGTAGATCCTATCATGTGGAATCTAAAAATTAATGTGACGCTAGCACATGGATATGAATATTGGTGTTGATAGAATTACACTATCATGTGCACAGGCACATATACACAAATATTTATATGCTAGCACATATATAAAGGCATTAGTGCATGGAGCTTGTACCCGCACATAAACAACATTAAAAACATCCAAAAATTTCCAAAAGCTCACATTTTTCTCATCAAGATCCAATTTTAACAGTAATCCACCTCCTTTATCCCTTTAAAGAAGACTCAACACTACCAAACACTAACATGCATTCTTAAAAACTCAACAATTTCAACAAATTGAAATAGTTAGCATGTAAAATGGTGAATAATGAAAAATTTTAAACTAGAAATGAATGTGCATAAGACAAATAAGTGTCCCACTAGGCATACCATATGTATGCATATTTGAATTAATATTAAGCTAATTGAAATAATTATGTAGAGATAAATTTAAAATATCAAGCATATATCTAACTTTCTAGACATTTCAAACAAGGATTTATCATTGTCTCTACATAGGAGGATTTACTATAAGCCTACAATGGCTAGAACTTGTTATAAGTTGCTCAATATTAGTCTAATCCAAAAAATATCTCTCAAAATTTCCTTGTCATGAATTTTCCCATATTCACTCTATATATACACCTCATTCTACTACTAATAATCCCTTCGAATGAATCAAAAAGGAAGAAACTATCACTTTGTTCAATCTCACCGATTTGGTCAACCTTTAGCTTGTCTAGTAGTTAGCTCTAGGATGAAATTCTTAGTATTTTAGCTTCTTAACTCCTCTAAGACCTTTCTCCCTATACATACACTCACAACATGGCTAGATCCTATGAATAAATGCATTCACAACCTCAAACCTCCACATTACTCTTCCTTCCACAAAATTGTCCCTGTAAGCCTCTTGACACAGGATTGTTGCACCAACCATGCATTCATAGTTATTGAGATACCCAAAAAGCTCTATCAACTCCATTAGTTCCCCTTCAACACCTCTAATATGCTTACAGAAACTCAGGGTCCAACTCTTAGTGTACCTCCTTATACTTCATTTTTTGCAAATTGGCTTCTAACCCTAGCTATGTCTTCCTAAAGCAATTGTTAAGCTTATCTTGATTTTGAGAAGGTTTCAATGCACAATAGGGGGATTTTTAAACACCCATTAAACTATTTAACATTTACTAGAATTTTCATTGACTTAATCCAAGTTAAAAATACAATTCCTTTGTTAATCACCCCTTCTTCTATCCCTTAATTGTGTTTTGAGCACTCCTTTCAAGATTATCACAAAAATAAGTATTTTGAACCATGAGTTTCTAAAAATTATTTCATAATATCTTTATAGAGGGACTTGGCACTGTATCTTGAACTTTTTACACCAAATCGAGTTTATTTGACCTCCTACGGAACATGCCCTAACTCATACACTTACAAACCCTCTTTAGGAGCTCGAGAAGGTATTCTTTGAATAACTTTTTCTAATAGTTAAATCAAATCATGAAATATACACACAAGTTTTAGGTTGATGTTGTGCAATGTTTAGTCTTTCCATTATGATTTCTTGGGAACGTGTATACACTCACAGTTCTGTGTTGTAGCAACACACAGTTCACATCTCTCTAAATCTTCTTGTTTCACAAACAAGTCATAAATTTTCAATGAAGTTTCCTTCTATGATCTAATGCATTATTCACCACAATATTTGAGCAATAATTTATATTTATCACCTTCATGGGAAAAACATAATGATCTCTAAGCATGTACAATTACAACTAAAATAGTATCATTCACAATTACAGTCACTAAGGGATTTAACCATGCAATCAACCATCATGTTATATATTTATTCAAATCATGAAAATTAATCTCCATATAGGTGTCAACAACTAATTAATCTTATCAAGATACACATGTAAAATTGGTACAATCATGACCATACAAGTTAGTTATTTTCATGCAATCAGAATAGGGGAATTGAATCTTTCATATCCACTAGAACCAAACACAACCAATGATTCATGAACACTCTACAGATGGTTTATACATGCAAGAGGGAGATGATTCATCAACCATACTTCAAAACTCATAAAAATATCCATAAGATAGAGTTACATGCCCATACCAACTTCATATTCATATTTCTCAAGCTTCATAGAAAGATTCTATTTTTCCTTGCTCCTTCTCTTTCATTGTACATGGAATCAGTTAAAATTTAATAAATCCTTATAAAAATCAATATCTCACACTTGCATGTACCTATTATTGCATTATAACTTCCCTTACAACTCATTATGACTGAATTTCTAGAATTTACTTCCTCTAGTGACTCTTTAAATTCCCACAATGAGGCTTCTAATTTCCCTTACACATTATTCCAAGAATCTTAATGATGCACACCCACAAAATAACTCCCTACACACATATTATCACCTCATTATACACTTCCTAGCCTTTTTAAATTCTTAACACACTCAAAACACCTTTACAATTCCATATGTCTCATTACCAACATTTAAATTTTCAAATATCCCCTTTGGAGGGAAAACACAAAAGAGGAACAATTTGAAAGTACCACCTTCATTTTTTTCTTGGAATGCTTCACATGGACCAAAGGAACTCCAAAGGCTCACTCACAACACATACTGACTCTAAGAATATTTAATCTTGCACTTGGATGTTTCTTCAAGGATGTTTCTACATCATACTCCCAAGGTGGAGAAAAGTCATGCATACCCTTTGTTCTCTTACTGATGTCTTCATCTTCAGAGCTTGTCTTTTATCTCCTCTTCTTACTTTCACTGTCTTTGCATTCTTCATAATAACTAGGGCCCCATGTAATAAACTCTATTTTTTATTTTCCTTTACTCTCTTCCATTTCTCTTTGTTCTTCACCTTCGCTCTCATCATTTTCAAGTTGGCATGTTTTAGACCCACGCACACAAAGATCAGAATAGTAAAAACACATTCTTATTTATGTTTTATGATGCTTTCCATCATGCTATAATTCATATATAACTTATATTCATCCCTTTTTATGTCAAAATGTTCCTCTTATTGCTCATTTAATTTCCCATTCTCAACCTTAGTTATCTCAATTTGTATTAACTATTTCTTTTCTTGATCTCTGTTATCATTTTCATCATTACATTTCCATGAAATTACCTCTATCTTAGTTGTACCTAAAATTTTCACCTTACCATCCACCTCATCCAACCAACTTTGTGAAATAGCATCAATATCATGCATAAAATCTTCATTACATTCTTTCTCACCAACTTCAAATGCACAATCAACATCACTCTCTACAATTTCAAGGAATTCACTCACTCAATTATCAATTTCAATCAACAAGGAATAAATTGTACTCACCTTACATTCTTATTTTTCTAAGCTTACTTCTGAAATTTGATTACTTTCCTTGAGTGTTTCTCCCTTTACCTACCCACTATTTGTCTCTTTCTTCTTCCATACCATATTCACTTCCTTTTACTTTTCTTTTACCTTCAAGAAGTGAAATTTCTCTCTATTATGTTTCTCTTGTACATTTTTTCTTGTTATCACTTTATTTTTCTTGTCTTCCATGTCCTCTATTGCTGGTGATTTCTTCCACCATACAGGCATGATATACCCATGACTTGGAACTAGTTTCAAGGCTTCCTCTGTCCTCTTTTCTTCATTATTTTCTTGTCTTCTCATCTTCTCTTCCTCATTCTTGATCCTTCTTAACCTCTGATATCTCTTGAAAATCTACATTACATGTCATTTAACCGTATTTTTCATCACAAACGTAGACACATACCTACCTTTCATCTCATGTTTCATCAAGTCTCCAAGATTCTCTATGTTTTCTCAAAAATTATTCATCTTTGATTCTATTCACTACTCATGTTTCATCTACTTCTCTTTCTTTGCTTCTTCTCTCTTCTTCTTCTTTATCTCTCCTTATTCTCTCTTATGGCTAAGCAGCTTCCACAACTCTACTATTTCTTCCTCTTGATCCATCTCTCTCATAAAAAAGTATTTTTCACCTTACCTCTTCTCTTCCATACCTCACCTTGGCCTCGCCATGTCTTTCAGTTTCTTCAATATGTCTTTTCAACTTCACACTTCTCTTTATTTCACTTCACTTGTCACTTCATTCACCACACACTATTAGCCACAAAAGCATATATTCACTCTTCAATAAGAAAATTAAAAAAAAAATCCAATCTTGGATACTACATAATGCAGAGAGAAATTTAAAATATCAAGCATATATCTGACTTTCAAGAGATTTCAAATAAGGACTTATCATTGTCTCTGTATAGGAGCATCTACTATAAGTCTACAATGTCTAGAACTTGTTATAAGCTGCTCAATCTTAGTATAATATCACAAAATGATCTCAAAATTTCCTTACCAATAATTTTCCCATATTTAATATTCATATACACCTCATTCAACTGCTACTAATCCCTTCAAATGACTCAAAAAGGAAAAAACTATCACTTTGTTCAATTTTACCAATTTGGTCAACCTTTAGCTTGTCTAGCTCCTGGCTCTAGGATGAACTTATTAATCTTTCAGATTCTTAAATCCTCCAATACCTTTCTCCTACATGGTTAGATCTAATTAATAAATGCATTCACAACTTCAAATATCTACATTACTCTTCCTTCCACAAAACAATCCATATAAGCCTCTTGACATAAGGTTGTTACACCAACCATGAATTTAGAGTTATAGGGATGCCAAGTAAGGTTTATAAGATCCACTAATTCCCCTTAGACACCTCTAATATGATTTCAAAAGCTTAGGGTCCAAATCTTAGTGTACCTCCTTATACTCCATTTTGTGCAAATTGCCTTCTGACCCTCGCTAGGTCTTCCTAAAGAAATTGTCAATATTATCTTGATTTGCATAAGGTTTCAATACAGAATAAGGGTATTTTTGAGAACCCATTAAAATATTTAACATTTACTATAATTTTCATTTACTTATTCCAAGGAAAAAATAGAGTTCCTTTATTAATCACCCCTTTCTTCTAGCCCTTAACTGTGTTTTGAGCACTCCTTTCTAGACTATCACAAAAATAAGGAGTTTGAACCATGAGTTTCCAAAAATTATTTTGTAATATCTTTCTAGAGGTAATTTTCATTGTATCTTGAATTTTTTAAGCCAAATGTAGTTGATTTGACTTCCTAAAAAATAAGCCTTAACTTAGACACTTACAAACCCTCCTTAGGATCCCGAGAAGGTATTCTTTGAATAAATTTTTATAATAATTGAATCAAATAAAGAAATTTACACAAGGTATGGGTTGATGTTATGAAAGGTTTAATCTTACCATTAGGATTTCTTAGGCACATGTATACCTCCTTTCATAAAACTACTCATTGTCTTGGGTTGTAGCAACACACAGTTCACAACTCTCTAAACCTTCTTGCTTCAAAAAATACTCACAACTTTTCAATGAAGTTTATTTATAATATCTAATGCATGCTTCACCACAATATTTGACCAATAATTTATAATTATCACCTTCATGGGAAAAACACAATGTTCTCTAAGCATGTACATTTATAACGAAAACATTCTCATTCACAGTTATAATCACGAAGGGATTCATTCATGAAATCAACCATCATGTTATCTATCTATTCAAACCCTTAAAATTAATCTCCATACATGTGAACAACCAATTAATTTTCTCAAGATACACATGCAAAATTGACATAGTCATTGTTATCCAATTTTTCCCCTAGGGAAAAACTAGACAATGAGGGCTTATTGTTCTCCAGAACTAGAAAAGGGTGTTCATATATTTTAGGCCATTTCAAGGAAATTTTGAGCTTTGGTGACATTTACACTATCCTATGGAGGTTTAGGATCATCTTGGACTATCTTCTCCTTTCCAGGTTTTTTGAAGGCTTAAGGTTTGTTCGGCATAAGAAAATTGTTTGTGGCAAGTCCACATATATCCAATATGGGAAAAACATGGGTAAAAGTAGCATACAAAATTTAAGGTGTCTTATCATACCTTCATGATCCACTTGTTTATAGAGAAGTTCAAAATTTTTGAAAGGGTCATTGCGAGACTTAAGAAATTTTTTTGACAACATAGGTCACAAAGGAAAATTGCATTGAGCTAAAAGTAGCTCGCTGAGCAGCTTAACAAGCTATTCGGTGAAATCACATAAGTGTATTGGTGTGACCTATTGATTCTGCATTTAAAGGGCTGGGTCTTTTGATGCCTCAATGAGCTAGTCGGATGTAACTTGAAAGGTCAAGATCATAGATAATCAAATTTGGGTTTGTTCATAAAATATTCGACCCTTCAAGCTAGGACAAAAATTTGAGTCAAGGGAAATGTGAAGTAATGCACGTGTTCGATCTTGGAGATAAAAATTTGAAGCAGCTCACCAGGCGTATAAACCATAGGTTGAGTTTGAGTTGGTACAAAGTGGGAAAGGTGATATGAGTTCACACTCTGAGCATATATCATCAGGAAAGCCACTAGGATGACTCGGTAAGGGAAGAATGAGTCGGGCTGACATGTTGACAATCTCATAGTTAAGTGACTCATGGAGTTATAGGTATCATAATGTGTCTTGGTGAGGCATACAAGTATGTGACCGATTTATGAGCCCAAACAAAGTTGTATCAAGTAAAAACTCACCAAAAAGTTGTGGATGTTGAATTATCTCAGCCATGACATGATTGGCAAACATGTAATGAAGGACTGGATCATGCAGAGAATATGTGGAAGGGTCAAGATCTTAGTTATCTTTTTCAAAGTTATTCTAGGCTAATGGCTCAGAGAACTCAGTATTGGACTCACCAAGGTCTATGTTGGATGAAATCCATGGCTCAGGGGATCAATGGTGAGATCATTTCAAATTGAGTTACAGGCATTGAGTTCAGGAGTTTGTGACTCAAAAATCACAAGGTGAGTTTGGCAGCTCAACTTGGCGAGAAATTCACTTGAGGGATGAGGTTGGCAAGATCAAGAAAGAGCAAGGGTGAGGCCGAGTTGACTCTGATTTGGGAACGTTGTAAGCCAATGCAGAATTTTTTACATGAAAGAGGAGCTCGATGCATAGCTTGAACATTGACAGGTGAGTTTAGGATGAGATGGATTGGATAGCCCAGGGAAAGGTGAGTCACACGGGAGCTCAAATATCGAAGGTCAAGAATCTCACCATAATCGAGTTGTGAAGTTGCAAGATGAGCTTAGAGAAGATAATTTTAGTGGGCTGAGCCAATATGCGAAGATAAATTCAAATCCAGTCGGTGCTATGAAAGAAATTAGTGAGCTCTTTGAGTTTGAAATGTAAGACTCTAAGCATATATCACCAGGTTGGGTCAACATCTATCCATGGTGGGAATCATAATGTAGAAAGTCAGAGCTGAGGAGGTAGGATGTTAGGTTGGAGATAAGTGGACTAGAATTTTGGTTCATGAAAGAGTAAGCTCAGCCGAAGCTTGGCATGTTAAGCTTGAAAGTGGCTCAGCAGGTCGAGGGGGAGCTCACAGTGCAACTCGGTGTTCTGGTGGGTTAGCATCAAAGAGAGCTCATCCTTGGTCCAAGTCGAGCTGATGATTCACAAAGTGGATGAGTTGAATCGGTTCTACCTATGTGAGGGTGATATAAGTTGTCATGAGTCTGAGCCTAATCCATTGGATGGAACTCAAGAAAAGATCATGAAGGTTACACAGTTGAGTGGGAAAGCTCGGGCTCATACAAAGTGATTTGGACTCAGTGATTTAGTAGAAGGTAGCAAGGTGAAGAACAAGCCATGCAACAAAACAATAGGTAGCTCATCATTTCATAATATAAGTAAGATATCTTAGCATGTGTGCATATTACACCGAGTTGAGACCGAACATGTGACAGAACATACGGGGTCGGGTCAAGCGTACAAGTGTAAATGGGTTGAGCCAAGTCATTTCAATGGGAGATTGGGAGATTTTTGGTTCACCTTCCAAATGAATGGATGACATGTTTCTTAAAATCCACACTCCAAGAATTTCCATGGGAATTTTGGGGATCCTCGACGAGGGGGAATTTGAGGAAATTGGGCCAAGGAAACTCAGGATCCCTTTCCCAAGAGAGTTCAGACCTACCGAGGAAGTGTGACGAGGACATAGCAAATGGAGAGCTTAGTTCAGTGGAGAATTCAATACAACAAGAATGTGGTGGCCCAACCAATTCAAGTCATGCGATGATATTGATGAGCCCCATTTTTTCATGATAAACCTTATGTAATTATGTTTAAGCCATGTCAAAACCCATTCTACTTTTGATATTATTATACATGATGAACAAATACATACTCTATATTTACTATGTTTACGGGAAATTATTGTTTGTACTTATGATGTTTCACCTTGTTAATTTTTGTGCATAAAAGGATTGAATATGATGTGGATAAATATAATTTATGTGTCCAAAAAATTGTATAAATTAAATTGTTATATGGAGTGCAAGACTTGATATATAGAATTTAATATATATAATTGCACAAACATCAGTCCATCTCTACTATTAAATTTACTTTTATTTCATCATACTTTATATTTACTATGTTTATACAATTTAATTTATATTTACTTTAATTTACTTTAAATTTACATAGTAAATATATTAAATTATATAAACATATTTAATTTCCCAAAAACATAGTAAATATAAAGTATGTATTGGTATATTAAATTGTTTATAAAATTGTACAAGACTCTATTTTGTGTGATAGTGCAATATGTTAGTTTGTGTGCTGGCACAGGAATCTCATCCTCGTTGATCAAAAGTCCATCTCATCAAAACCTGATCCCCCAAAGGTCGAGTGACATAAGCATGCATGCAGATAACTTACATTCTATAATTCCACCTGACAACTCATTTGCTACTCAAAATCATTTCCATTTATCAACCAACATTCAAGCCACAAGAAGAGAGAAGAAATAATGACTGAAGACTCATAGCCACTTCAGTTTATTCAATCAGTTATGATTTGTAGAATCTTCTAGGGGTGATTGACTCCTTCAAGGAGTCAATCACAGATCCCCTCTTCAGTTATTATAAACACTTCAAGCTAAAAAACCTATGAATTGTTCCCGTCATTAATGTATTACCAAGAATCAAGGGAATTTTTTAGTTTAAATAGATAGTTAGATTTAGAATTAGTCATTCAGAATAACTATGTCCCATGGACAGACCAGGACTCTTATTGGATATAAAAGAGAGAATGTAATTAGAGTGGGGAATTCCATATTTTTCCATTAGTAACAACATATTTTGAATTTAATAAAGATCAAATTTAGGAGTAAGTTTATTTGTCTAGAAGCTCGGTACAGACCTAATCGAAGGGCAGGAAAAAGGGCCACTCCTACCTAATGAGAAGGCTATTCATAATTACTTACTTTATTTGTTCTTTAACAATTATTGTTACTAGTTTACTATTTCTTTTCGAATGCAATTATTTTTATTTTTATTAGTTTATAATTGAATTCCAGTAAACATAGTAAAATATTTCTTTAATATTTATGTTTTAAGTTAAACGTAGTTTCTTCTTTCAAATCCAGTAATTTAATTTCACGCATTTCATTTGTAATCATGACCAGTTCAAAGAATTCTTAGATTTAAGATATAAACCCATGATGAGATTGTGTTCCTAATGTTCCCCTTCATTGCAAATAGTCATTGGACACCACCCTATATTGAAAAATTAAATTGATTAAAGTATGATCCCAATGACACTCATTAGATATGAGCACCAATCGTGCAAGGCAGTTAGCAAGATAATAGGTAACTTGGCGACAAGGTTGGTAGAACGTGGTGAGAAAGTGGTTAACACAATGTTGGTCATAGATTTCATGATACATTTTAAATTTTGAGGTCCATACGAGGGTAGATAAAAAGCTCGGGGTGGTGATTTTTAATGAAGAGACCATGGTAAATGTCAATGCCTAAGATGTTCGATTAATGTAAATGTGGTGGAGCGGTCTTCAATGATCCGTCATGATAATATGTGCAAAAGTATAAGCTGATCATTGCAAGTGTGAGGCATACTTAGCTAAGAGGGTGTTTCTTGGAGAAAACCACCCACTATGCTAAGACAGGAGTAATAAGGGGGCCAACCAATAAGGTATAGATACATGGATAACTAAGCAGTTGAGGTGTGTCAATGTGGACCCAATGTGTTTAAGGTGAAGCAACTAACCGAATGACTCGGTAGGGAATGAATGAGTTGTTGCAACATTAAAATGAAGAGCTCGCCAACCAGCTCACCGAGATGGATGGCGGGAAAGTTGGTCAATTTACATTAAAACCCCCTCCAAAGCACAAACCTAACCTTCTGGGTTTCATCAAAATGTCAAGATACCTTGAATATTACTAAAAATATTATTTTTATTAAAATAGAAGATAAATCCTAATTTTCGATTTATGAGGGAATAATGGGTGAATATTTTTCAAATATAATAAATGATGTAATTAAGCATGTAGGCCATCATGTGCTATATTCATGCCCAAAATTTAGGATTTCTCCTCCCTTCTCTCACAACTTGGATTTTCTATAAATGTAACTGAGAAAATCATTTTAAAGGGCTAGACATTTTCCAATTCCTCTATTTTCTCAAGCTAGGTTGTGGATTTTAGGAACTTTCAATCCTTTCTTCCAAATATTGTAATGTCAACCATTGTCTCTTTTGACTATAATGATGCACTGTCTTTGTGATTGAAGTAATATAAATTGTGTTCTATGAAAAATTATTTGTCCTTTCATCATTTTTGCTACTTCGGTTTTCCTTTATCATGTGTGTAGGTATACTGTGTAATTTCAAGTTTCCATTACAAATTTTAAGAGTTTTGTGCTTATTTGGGAGTGAATTGTTGTATGCAGTTGGGTTGTGGTGCTTGTTCATCCTTCTCATTTTCATCCTTCTTCACTAGAAGACATAAAAATTGTCTAACAAAACCCTTTCTTGGTGCATCACCACTTCCTATTGTAGGTTTTATTTTTTACAAATCTCTCTCCCTAATCCCTGTGAAATGTTAGTATAGGTCTAGTTAGTTTTTTTTAATGCATTACGAGTAGTATATTCCCTAGTTTAGGAAGAGGAAGACAACCTTCTCCAGAGGTTCACCTCAAGCGGCAAGTCCCACTGCCTACGAGGTGATCCCATGTTACCCAATCACACTGAATTTCCTATCCATCACATGGCCATTTAGAGGGTGTAGTGATTTATTGATAACAATTTTTGGCATGCCTGGTGGGAGAGTAGGTGAAAGCTCTACATTTCATAGGTATCCCATTGTAATATCTTTTCCACCTTGCTACCAACATTGAAAATTTTTGGCATGCTTGGTGGGACCACAAGAGTCATATATTTCACAATTGTTTGTATTGTGTTCACTTCATTTCATTAATTTGTTGTGCTCTTAGTTAAATTTAAGCCTTAGAAGGTATACTCAAGCATAACTGGTGACTCCATTGGTCTAATTAACCCATTCTCTAAGTGCATAATTTCCTTGTTCACCCATTTCCATTTTTTTTCTTCCATATCTTTCCATTTTTCTCCCATTCATGAATTTGTGCAATCATGGCTTCATTCCCACAGTGGAATTCCCACTTGCAACAACAGAAATTTTCTCCATTTTCAGGCTATATTAGTCCACCTCTAGAAAAATTCTATGATGAATATCAGTTTGAGCATGCATGTCCACATGAGAAAGATGTAGAGTAGTTGGTTCATCCACTAAACTGTAGGGATAATGAATAACAATTACATGCATATTGACTATCCTACACCTAAAGAATACCACTTACAAAAGAAGGTTCAAGATTTAGAGTATAACATGGTACAAATAAGGATTAAGGAAATGATAAAGGCAGCCCAAATTCATTTTAGAATTCCCTACCCCTAGATTGCCCCTATACCAAGTGAGTTTATTCCTCAAAAAAGCTTCAATTCATAATCAAAATGATGACTCATGTTAGATAATGGATCAAGAAGAGAGAATTTTATGAATGTATTATTAGTCAATCCTATCAATGGGAGGTCCCTACATTACCACCTTACAACCCTTTTCCCAAGTCTCCATCTATGTAATTTCAACTTGAGCCACATAGTCCTAACCTTCTAGTTATAACTCCTACAGTGGATTTCACTTCTTCATCTCCTATCTTCCCATTGCACCATGAATCTTCTACCCCTATTTCTTCTAAAGTTCCTTCTATTCTAAAAAGGCCATCAAGACAAGAAGTTTCACCTCTTATACCGCCTAAATAAATGGAGGAATAATTTGAGACCCAACCCATCCCTCCTATAGCATTTCAAAATCATTTTTTGGAGGACCAAAAATTTGATAGTAGTGAAGAAGAGGAGGATATGATTAAGGATACTAGAAAAGAAGAGCTTGCAAAGAATATGAATGAATGGGTTGTAGGTGTCAACATCAAGAAAATTCCACTCATGATTAAACCTTTGGTTGGAGTTGAGTTTCAAGAACATGTTACATATTGAGTTGAGGTAAAGAAAGATTTGTCTTCAAATCTACAAGTAAAAGAGCATGTGCAAGTAAAAGAAGAGAAGCTATCAGATGTGAAAAATGTTACAAGTGAATGTGGTGATTCTAACTTCCATGCATGTCGAGAACTTGTAGAACTTTTGGAGAGTTGCATTATTTCACCAAGGTCATCACCACATATTGCAGCTAGTCATGAAAAGCTTCAAATTGTGAACAAAGACCATGCAAGTTCATAGGTATCTTATGCAATTTTAGAGGTTTCAAATCCTTTCCCCTCTCCATATTTACAAAAATATGATTTCCTATATGAATTCAATTATAATTTCATGCTTGAGACTGAGGAAAAACAAGCCGAACAAAATTCCAATTTGGAGAGCACCATGGTATAGAAACTTGAATCCTTTGCAAAGTCGAAGAATGAAGAGGCAAGATATTTGTCAGATGTGGAGGAATTGAATATTCCATATGATTCATTAAATGAAGGAAGAGAGGAGAACTCAGGAGAAATTGAGTCAGATTCAGAAATAGTGTACAAAAATGACATCATTGAAATTTGCTTTCTCTTAATTGGGGATTCTAACTTAGTTGATGAACCAGTGATGAAGGAAGGTTTTATGTTAAATGAGGAGATTAATATTACAGGTCAATCAAATCAAGAGGACTTATTAGATGAGAAACACATTTTGAACATTTGTAGTGGTTCAACATTAGAAACTATAAACAATCCAAAGGAGTTGTATGTTGTGGAAGAATTTCTTATTGTCAAAGGAGGAAAAGGGTAAAAAGAAGACATTGCTTCAACACCATTTATCTAGGAATGTCTACAAGAATTCATTATCAAAGTTGTATTTCAGAGAAATGAGTGACTTCAATAGATCATACCATGTCCCATTAAATACTAGGCTTCATTGGAGCCATGGGAGGAGCCACAACCCGTCACATTCACTTTAGAATGTGAGGATAATTTTTACAACCCCAAGGATCAGTTATAATGCCTCTTCAATAAAAATGTACAAAGAAACTAAAATAGGCATTCTTTCTCTTTCTAGTTGATGGCTTAGTGAACCAAGTGGATAATTGGGCTTGTTTCAGTTTTTCACTCTCACTCTCATCCATGCCTATTGTTAAATCACCTGCATGGCTTCCTATTGTGAGGAAAGGAAGTTATTTTTCACAACCAGGGTTAGCATAGAGTAAGAATAGTTTTTTTTATCAGAATAAATGACTAGCACACTTTGCATGTTTCATTTGAAGCATGTATGGTTTTCAATTGTTGTGTGTGTTTTGTTTCATCTTTGCTCTTGCATAGTGTATCGAAAGCTGAAGTTTTTTAGAAGAAGGAAAAGGTTCAAAGTCTTAATAAGAGTTTCATGATGTCCCCAATTCAGCATATACTTCATTCAAAATTCCATAATGTGTTATGGATGCCAAGCGATCATATACTTCATACTTAGCATTACGGAAGATTCAGGATCAGCAATTCCCAAGGACTCTTTAGGATCCATAATAAAGAATCAGATTAGTTTTGGGATGCCAACATTGACTCCATGCTCAATGGATTTCTTAAGGCTACTGGACTGGTGTTTAGCAGGTAATCATCCCTGAGAGGTTTCCTAAAAATGTTATCTAATTTTTCCCATGCAAAAAAACTAGACAATGGGGGCTTATTATTCTCTAGAATTAGAAAAGGGTCTTCATGATCATTTCGGGCCATTCCAATTAAATTTTGAGCTTTGGGGACATTTATAGTGTCCTAGGTAGGTTTAGGATCATCCTGGACTATCTTCTCATTTCCAGGTTTTTTGAAGGCTTAAGGTTTGCTCGACACAAGAAAATTATCTGTGGCAGGACCACATATATCCAATATAGGAAAAATATTGTTAAAAGTAGCATACAAAATTTAAGGTGTCTTATCATACCTTCATAATCCACTTGTTTATAGAAAATTTCAAAAATTTTAAAAGGGTCATTGCGAGACTTATGAAAAAAAATTGACAGCAGAGGTCATAAAGGAAAAAAATGCATTGAGAAAAAATTAGCTTTCTGAGTAGCTCAGTAATCTACTCGGAAAACTCACATACGTGCATTGGTGTGACTTGTTAAGTCTACATTTAAAGGGTCAAGTCTTTTGATTCCTTGATGAGCTATTTGGATGCAAATCGAAAGGTCAAGCTCATAGATAATAAAATCTGGGTTTGTTCGTAAAATAGTCAACCCATCAAGCTAGGATAGAAATTTGAGTCAAGGGAAATGTGAATTCATGCACATGTTTGAGCTTGGAGATAAAAAGTTGAAGGGGATCATCAAGTGTATGACCCAGATGTTGAGTTTGAGTTGGTCTAGAGTAGAAATAGAAATTTGAGATTACACTCTAAGCATACATCATCAGGCAATCCACTAGGATGACTCAGAAAGGGAAGAATGATTCAGTCTAGTATGGTGACAATCTCAGAGTTGAGAGAGTCATGGAGTTACAGGGATCATACTATTTCTCAGTGAGGCATGTTGAAACATGACCAAGTTAGGATCCTAATCCAAGTTGTATCAAGTTAAAACCCGCCAATGAGTCATGGATGTTGAATTATCTTGGTCATGGCATGATTAGAAAACATGTAATGAAGGACCAACTCATGCGAAGAATATGTGGAAGGTTCAAGCTATTAGTTAGCTTAATTGAAGTTATTCTAGGCTAATGGCTTAGAGAGCTCAGTATTGGACTCACCAAGGTGTGTGCTAGATGAAATCCATGGCTTAGGGTATCTATGAAAAGCTCATTTTGAATCGAGTTGCAAGCATTGATTTCAAGAATTCACAACTCAAAAATCACAAGGTGAGTTTGGAATCTCAACTTGGCAAGTGAGTCCCTTGAGGGATGAGGTTGGCAAGATCATGCGAGAGATAGAGTGAGTCTCAGTCGACTCTGAGTCAGGAATTTTTTAATTCAATGTATAAGTTCGTCACATGAAAGAGGAACTCAATCCATGGCTCGGATATCGATAGGTGAGTTCAGGAAAAGATGCATCGGATAGCCAAGTGTTAGGTGAGTCATACGGGAGCTAAAATCTATAAGGTCAAGAAGCTTGCCATAATTGAGATGTAAAGTTACAGGATGAGATTAGATAAGATATGTTCAGTGGGTCGAGCCAATATACAGAGAGAAATGAAAATTTGGCCAAGGCTATGAAATAAAGCAGTGATCTCTTCGAGTTTTAAATCCAATACTCTGAGCATATATCATCAGATCGGGTTGGAATCTATCCATGGAAGGAATCGTAATGTAGAAAGATAGATCTGATGAGGTAGGACATTAGGTTAGAGCCAAGTGGACCAGAAGTTCATTGCATGAAATATTAATCTTAGTCAAAGCTTGGCATGTCGAACTTGAAAGTGGCTTAGCAAGTCTAGGGGGAGCTCGTAGTGTAAATTGGTGTCATGATGAGTTAGCATCGAAGAGATATTAGCCTCAGTCCAAGCCAACCTAATGACTCACAAAGTGGATGTGATGATCCAAGTTTTCATCTGTGAGGGAGAACTAAGTTGACATGACGCTGAGCCTAATTGATCGGATGAAGCTTGAGCACGGCTTGTGGAGGCTACATGGTTGAGTGGGAAAATATCAAGCTCGTACAAATTTATGTGGACTCAGTTTTTTGGTAGAAGGTAGCATGGTGAATACCAAGCCATGAAATCAAACAACTGGTAGCTTAGAATTTTATAATAAAGGTAATAGAGCTCAACATGTGGGAATGTTGGGCCTAGTAGAGACCGAGTGGATAAAGGAATATATGGGGTTGACACAAGCATACAGATGTGAATGGGTTTAGCCAAGTTGTGTCAATGGGAGATTTAGAGATTTTTGGTTCACTTTCCAGACAAATGGATGAATTTTTTCTTAAAATATACACTCCAAGCATCATCATGGGAATTTTGGGGATCCTCGGCCATGGGTGAATTTGAGGAAATTGGGCCAGGGAAACTTGGGCTCCTTTTCCCAAGAGAGGTTGGACCCACCGAGGAAGTGTGACAAGGAGGATGTGGAAAATGGAGAGCTCAGTTCGGTGGGGAGTTCAATACAACAAGTATGTGGTGGCCCAACCAATCTGAGTCATACAAGGATATAAGTGTCAATCGTGTAAGGAGGTTGGTAAGATAATAGGTAACTCAGCAAAAAGGTTGGTAGAAAGTGGCGAGAAAGTGGTCAAATCAATGTTGGTCACAGATTTTGGGATACGTATTGAATGTTGAGTTCAATATGAGGGTAGATGAAAAGCTCGGGGTGGTGAGTTGTCACAAAGACACTATGGTAAATTTTGAGGCGTGAGATGCTCGGGCAATGTGAATGTGGTGGAGCGGTCTTCAATGAGCTATCATGAAAATATGTGTAAAAGTATAGTCTGACCAACATAAGTGTGAGGTGTGCTTGGCTAAGAGGGTGCCATGTGGAGAAAACCACCCAACGATCTAAGATAGTAGTAATAAGGGGGCTGAATAACAAGGTAGAGATACATGGATAACTAAGTAGTTGAGGCATGTTAATGTGGACCCGATGTGTTGATTATGAAGTGACTAACCAAATGACTTCACAGGGAATGAATGAGCTACTACACCATGCAAAATGAAGAGCTTACCAACAAGCTCACTGAGTTGGATGGTGGGCTGGTTGGCCAAATTACATTAAAACCCTCTCTAGAGCACAAATCTAACCTTGTGGGTTTCATCAAAAGGTCGATATTCCTTGAATTTTCATAAAAATGTTATTTTTATTAAAATAGAAGATAAATCCTAATTTTTTAGTTATGAGGGCATAAAAGGTGAATATTTTTCAAATAGAATTAATGATGTAATTAAACATGTAGGCCATCATGTGCCATATTCATGCCTAAAATTCATGATTTTTCCACCCTTCTCTCACAACTTGGATTTTCTATAAATGTAACTGAGAAACTCATTTCAAAGGGTTAGACATTTTCCAATTTCTCTCTTTTCTCAAGCTAAGTTGTGGATTTTGGGAACTTTCAAGCCTTTCTTCCAAAGATTGCAATGGCAACCATTGCCTCTTCCTACTGTAATGATGCTTTATGCATGTGATTCAAGTAATAGAAATTGTGTTATGTGACTAATTATTGGTCCATTAATCATTTTTTCTACTTCATTTTTCTTTTCTCTTGCTTGCAAGTATATTATGTAATTTCAAGTTTCCATTACAGATTTTGGGAGTTTTGTGCTTATTTGGGAGTGAAGTTCTATATGCAGTTGGGTTGTGGTGCTTGTTCATCCTTCTTGTTTTCATCTTTCTTCTCTAGAAGATAGAAAAATTGTCTAATAAAACCCTTTCTTGGCACATCACCAATTCCTAGTGTAGGCTTTATTTCTTGCAAATCTCTCTCCCTAATACCTTGCAAATGTTAGTATAGGTCTAGTTAGTTGTTTTTATTGCATTAGGAGTAGTATAGTGCCTATTTGAGGAAAAGAAATTATTTCTTCTCTGGAGGTTCACCTTAAGCTACAATTCCCACAACTTGCAAGGTGATCCCATGTTACCCAATCACACCAAATTCCCTATCCATCACTTGGCCATTCGGAGGGTGCACTGATTTGGTGATAATAGTCATGACCATGCAAGTTAGTTATTTTCATGCAATCAGAATAGGGGAATTGAATCTTTCATATCCATTAGAACCAAACACAACCAATGATTCCTGAACACTCCAAAAATGGTTTATACATGCAAAAGGGAGAGGATTCATAAACCATACTTCAAAAATCATAAAAATATCCATAAGACAAAGTTACATTCCCATATCAACTCCATCTTCATATTTCTCAAGCTTCATATAAAGATTATATTTTTCCTTTCCCTTTCTTCCTCCTTGTACATGGAATCGGTTCAAATTCACTAACTCCCTCTAAAACTCAAGATCTCACACTTGCATGTACCTACTATCACATTGTAACTTTCCTTACAACTCATTATGACTGATTTTCTAGAACTGACTTCTTCTAGTGACTCTTTACTTTCCCATAATAAGGCTTTTAATTCTCCTTACACATTATTCCAAGCATCTTAATTATGCACACCCACAAAATAACTCCCTACACATATATTATAACCTCACTAGAAAATTCCCAACCTTAGTAAACTTCTAACACACTCAAAACACCTTTACAAGTCCATATGTCTCATTACAAATATTTGAATTTTCAAATATCCTTTTTGGAGGGAAAACACACAAGAGGAACAATTTGAATTTACCACTTTCACTACTTACTTGGAATGCTTCACATCGACTAGAGGAATTCCTAAGGCTCTCTCACAACTCATACTGACTCCAAGAGTCTTGAATATTGCACTTGGATGCTTCTTCAAGGATGCTCATGCATCAAAGAACCTAACACCAAGTAGATTTATAGCCTAGTTAATTAAACTAATACATCAAGATAAATCCATGAAAGGAAAATATAAATTAATATGAATAAAAAATGAATCGACATTAAAATTCAAACCTATCCTTTGATTGTTTGGATGAGATTTATATTGTAGATACTTTCTTTATGATTCAAACGTAACTATGCACGATCATAGGATTTATCCAATGAAGAGGTAGATATCTCACAAATATGGATTGATTTTCATTTTTTTTCTTCTCTTACTATTCTTATCCAAGTAGAAAATAGGAGAGTTACTTGATTCAATAATCCTTCCAACATGAAATGTGTTAGGAATTAGTATTTACATTGGTAATTAATATCTTGTTAGTACAGTTACAATTTATTTGTAACATATTATAATATATTATAAGGATTTTTATCACATGTTCAAACAATGACATGATTCTAGGATAGAATCATGGGATGTTAAATACCTAAATCTAGGATATCTCTTGCCTATAAATTTGTGTATGTAACTTTGTGTATTTGCAGAAGAGTAATACTACAGAGAAATCAATATTTCTTTACTCTGATAAAATATGTGTAGATATTTTCTAATACCTATCATTGGTATCATAGCATATTTGATTCTTTACATAATGGAGTTCTGAATTTAGTGGTGGATTGGACACTATTGCATGATGTTTTAGTCAGGTGTGAGGTGACTCGAGGCTTCATAAAAGGGTCAAATACCATTATATTTCAATCCTTCTACCATCATAAGTTTGTTCACGTTGATATTAACATCCTACTTAAGATATATTGTCTATATCATATATCTTGAGCCAGTACTTGCAAGTTGTAGACATATGAACACATGGGTCAGGATTTTTTTGGTGATTTAGATGGTATACCAATGTATATTATCAATCAATCTATAACTATATAATATATATTCACTTGATTCATTTCTTTGGGGCTTGACAATGGTATTCATTAATTCATATGCATGTCATCACCACATTATCACTAAGATCTGTTTTGTAGTGTTTACATCAGATGTTCATTCGAAATGGTATATTGTATTGATGGTTGTGTAACATTACGTTAACAACTACATTTTGGAACTCAACCCCACCAAAGTCTCCACTGAACAAACCTTCTTGATGTTCTAGGACCAATATCTTCCTCATCAGTCAAAAATCTAATCCACTCATCAAAACTACTGATTTTACTTTCAAAGAATTCACACCAATGCATTTACTATCCTTTCTTTACCAGTGAGCATGTGGTGGTATCCAGATGTAGAGTCTTATTATGTGATGATCTTTCTGACTACTCATAGTTGCATGGTTCAACACATCACCTTGGCCAAATCTCAACACATTACTCACTCAATATTGTTTGAAGAAACCCATCCTCAGTTCTATTTAAATCTCATCACAAAATCTCCAACATTGATCCCACTTTGACAACCGTCTAAACTTGTGATCAGTGAGTTCGCATTCTCCATAAGATCTTTATGTCTAGCAGTCTCACAGAAAATTTTTGGATGTATGAAGATTGTGAGTTACTCTAAGTGGGTGAGTATTTTTTGGGTTTTGGTTTGGTGTTTATTTAGTTTCATTATCTTTGATTCTTTAGGAATAGGTTATCAATAAGTTTTAATTGATGTTCATAACATTCAAATTTTTAGTTTAATTTTTTTGTAAATTAGGTTTTAAATGGATTTTTCCATTTAAGACATCTTTTGAATCATTCATAAACATAAATAGTTGTCAAAAATCAAGTTTCATATATAAACATCATTTTTTTATCATCACAAATGTCAATTGTTCAATGTGTTTCTTGTCATTTATTATAAATTCCTATGTTATTCATTCAATGTATGTCATTAAATTGTGTCAGTCATTAGTTATTGAGTCATGTAATATGTTTGTTATGTAATATTTTTGTGCTTATGCAGTGTAGCCAGAAGTGTGGTTGTCAAATTTGTGAGTTGTTTTCAAAAGTCATGTCATTGTAAAAAATCTATAAAATTAAAAATTTGTCTCACGGACATATTTTTAGTGTTTCCCGAGATCTGGAAAATAAAATACTTCACATTATAGGGGGAATTTATACAATTAAACCCAATGTGTAAATTTTTGAGCTTCGTATCCAAATTAGGTTGAGCTAGTAGCATGACACTAGAGTATGGAGGCATCAGAGGTTGAAGGTCAATCAACGACCTAACACAAATCACTAACAATGGGGCCACACTTCTATTATGGTGACTTGTTTTTCAATTATGTGGTGTGTAAAATAGGAGTAGTTGTTCATTCATGTTCACATGTGTATGTGGTTATTCCTTCATAATTC